>CM040241.1:192722520-193322520 GCA_022545495.1 Chrysanthemum lavandulifolium | reverse complement strand
TATAAATATGGTGTCTCTAGTTTTGCGAAGGCCCTGTGCAAAATTCAATTGAACTACAAAAACGAGGACTAGCAGTAGAAGTAAAATAATATTTTAACGAGATGAAACGAGAAATAATCATTTTAAAACTACTCCCACCATCATTGTTGTGGAAAACTAGAAGGGGGGGTTGAATAGTTTTGCCGATTTTAAGTTAGTTTCAAAAACTTTAGATTCGATATTATGTGAAATCGTATGGATGTTGAGAAAGTATAGATCTAATGATAAAGCAAGTAAATAAAGTAAAGCAAGGGATAGAAATGACACAACCGATTTATAGTGGTTCGACTACAAGGACACCTTCCTTGCCCTACTCCACTCCCCGAGTCACCTACTCGAGAGTTCAAGCACTATGTCAACAAACTCCTTCAACTTGGCGGAGAAGCCTTCACAACGTTGCTTACACCTTTTTCCGGTACAAATCTAAATACCGAGTCCGTAACACGGTGGACCAAACCAACACGACTATTACACAACAAATATGTGAAATATCAAATACAAGATCTTCGCTACAGAAATCTTGTGGAGGAACAAATCAATCAAGGACCCCTTGCTTGGATGACTTGTAGGATGCTCGTGATCTCGCCTTAGAGAATGACCTATATGAGAATCACTAAAGAAAGAAAGAAGAAAGTACTCTCTAGATTAAGTGACCTTTTGTTAGAAGAGAATGAGAGTATATGAGAGAATTAGTAAGAAGAGGGGTGAGTTAGAATGAAGAAATGGCTCTCTATTTATAGGCAAATTCGCCACCTGCTCACGGATCCCACGGATCCCTCCCATGGGATCCGTCTAGTCTAAACCTAGGGATCCGTGGGACGCCTCTTTGCCCATGGGTTTTTTGGTTATGTGTCATGGGTTATGGGTTGGTCCATGGTTATTCCTTTAGATTTAATGTATCTAATGAATACATTGTATCTAGTCAAATGGGTATGAGTTAATGGGTTATGGATATGATCCATGGGTTGTGGTTTTTACCCATCCTAATAAACTATTACAACAAATGATTAATTACAACATTTTTGTATTAAATGGCTATATGTAAATGCTTTCCAAAAATAACATGTATCCTTATAATTGTACTTAAGATAACATTATATTCGTTATCAACAAAACACAAAGAGATCGCAAAATGTTAATAAACGTTTTTACGGTTTATTTCTATTAACAATCTCCCCTTTTTTGTTGATGACAAAACATAATGTTATGATGAGTAAAACTTAAGGATAGATGTATGTTTTGAAAGCCCCTATGTTTTACTTCTTCTCCCCCTTTTTGTCGAAACAAAAAGTTAACCCATCGAAGAAATAAAAGTGTGGAAAAATTAGTCCACGTATCGCTTACTCCCCCTTGACGGTAGCTCCACCTAGTTTGGGGCGTCATGTAAAGAAGAATAAAAATCCTACAAAGAGAAATGTTAGTAACATGCTTAGGTAATCTTTTGATTGACGAGAATCAAGATTGGGAGCCAAGGTATGTAAACAAGGCCTTGTAATAAAAACAACAAAGTGTAGTGGTATTTATGCCACATACAAGCATGTAAAAATAAGAACAAGAGTTGTTATTGAAAATGACTCAAAAGAAAAATTACTAAAAATAGAAAATAATGATAATGATTCCTTCCATGCTTGCATAAGGATATGGATGGAGGTTTGGATGAGTAATGGTATTGATGCGATCAAGGATGAGGTTGAGTATGAATCGCATTTCTTCCCTAACTTCTATTGCAATTTCCCTAGTGGATTGGCAATGTTCACAATGTAAGTGATGTGGGTAATGAGTGCGGAAGTCTTCTGGGTTGTTTTGATTTGTGAGTTGCGGAATATGTGGTGGAAAAATAGGAAAATATGGATCAAACTCCGGAATGGTTGGAAGTGGTGGTGGGAAAGAACCTAGATGTTCTTGTATTTTAATGGGAGCTAAGGGTGGTGATGTTTCAAGATCATTGAATATTGTGTTTGGAGAAGTGGGATGTGTCAAAAAGGCTATTTCTTTTTGTTTTGGTTGTTGAGATCTTGTTGGAGTTGTAAGGAGTTCCAAAAGAGTGACTTTAGGGGATGAAGATGGTGTACTTGTTGGTGATGAGGGAGGTGCTATAATGGAAGCATCTTGTGGTGAGTTATTTGATGGTGATGAGCCATTTGAGGATGTTTTTGCTAAGCAACAAGATCGGATGCTAATCTGTGCGGTTATCCTAGATTTGATTGTGGTATTTTGGAGGGTGGTAGTACAAAAGTTTGGGTTTCATGAAGAGGATTGTTTGTACTAGGTGATTCATCTAAGTTGTAAGAGCTTGTGAATGACATGGTGTTGTTTGTTTGTAAAGATGAGATGAATATGCAAGCATTTTGGGAGTTATATATATAGAAAAACAATGCATTGTAATGAATGCTTGACTCAAAATGTGGATTAAAATCTAATGATTATATATGAATTTAAGGCATGTGATCATGAGAACACAAGCATTAAAGAACATACTCCAAAAAATAAAACAAATGTTGGAGTTTTCATCAAAAGTGAGAAAAATAGAAGATAAAAACAGCTTCTGTCTCACGGATCCCACGGATCCTTCCCTTGAGGGATCCGTCTAGCATTAAGGCTGGGATCCATGGGTCTGGTGATCCAGGCAGCACAAAATTTTCCTTTCGGAAACATTTTTGCCTAGTGTGTGTCTATATGCAAACTATTTGGAGTTGCGGTTATCTCGACTCCTAAGAAGAAAAGAAAAATAAACTAGAAGTGAAAAAGCATACTATTATGTGAGATAACCCGAAAACACATATTTAGTACTTGAGTACATAATTCAGTGCTACCAATGCTCCTAATTCATTATGGCTTGAATGAATGTACCCGAAAACACATATTAGTTATGTATCTCCTTTAGCATTCAAAAGACATGAGATGCAATGAAAAACGGGTTTTTACTTTTGTATTAATAATGAAAAAGCGATTTGTCCTAGACGTGAGAAATTGCTTTTGTGAAATTGATACGGGAAGAGGTATCATTTTTAGAAAACGTTTCAAAAAGAGGTTTCCATTTTGTGAAAAAATCGTTTTATCTTTTTAAAAAGAAGATGTGTATGTAATTATAAGTGAAAAACTTATCTTGGGTTTTGAAAATTCCCGTATTGTTTGTGAGTTGTGCATGAAATAGAGATACTAGACTCAGAAATAAGAAGGTTAGTGTTTACATACCTTGTAGAGTAAAAATAAATTACGACGTTTGTTCCATGAGACCAAGACCAAGACGAAGTAGGTTGAATTTCTCTCGCTTCAACGGTTTGGTGAGAACGTCGGCTATGTTGTCTTCGGACGCTACCTTCTCAATAGAGATGTTCCCTTTTTGAACATTGTCTCTTAAGAAGTGATGATGAATCTCTATATGCTTTGTGCGAGAATGTAATACCGGATTCTTGCTTAAATCTATGGCACCCTTGTTGTCACATAGAATTGCTATGTCACTAAGATGAATGTCGTAGTCAACTAACGCTTGTTTCATCCATAGTGCTTGTTGGCATGCTTTTGGCGGAGACGATTCGCTTCGGTTGTTGATATTGCTAATGCCGTTTGTTTCTTTGAAAACCAAGATGTTAAACAACATCCCATAAAAGTACATACCCCACTTGTACTTTTTCGGTCAACATAATTACCGCATGGTCGAATCGCATATACAATTGTTTCTACTCCTGCTCTTAGGATACCATAATCCTAATTGTGTTGTACCCTTAATATATCTAAATATTCTTTTACGGCTTCTAGGTGTGATGTTTTAGGGTCTTCTTGAAACCTAGCACATAAGCAAACACTAAACATGATATCCAGCCTACTAGCCATGAGGTAGAGAAGACTACCAATCATGCCACGATATTTAGTATTATCTACGGATTCTCCGTCTTCATCTTTAGTGAGTTTGGTGTCGGATGACATTGGTGTCCTAATTGGTTTTGACTCTTCTAATCTGAATTTCTTTAACATCTCTTTTATGTATTTAGATTGATTAAAGAAGATACCATCTTCTACTTGTTTGATTTGTAGACCAAGAAAGAAACTCGCTCCCATCATACTCATCTCGAACTCGTCATGCATGATTTTAAAGAAATCATCACACATGTCTTGACAAGTGGATCCGAATATAATATCATCTACATATATTTGAACTATGATTATATGTGACTCTCTTTCTTAGTAAAAAGTGTGTTGTCAACTAACCCCATGGTATAGTTGTGTTTAATTAAAAATGACTTGAGTCTATCATACCAAGCTTTTGGAGCTTGTTTAAGACCGTAAAGGGCTTTCTTTAACTTATACACATGTTTAGGTTTTTCAAAATCGATGAAGCCCGGAGGTTGAGCTACATATACTTCTTTATTAATAAAAATATTTAGAAAAGCACTTTTGACATCCATTTGGTAAAGCTTTAGATCATTAGCACAAGCATAAGCAAGAAGTATTCTTATAGACTCTAGTCTAGCCACGGGGGCATAGGTCTCATCAAAGTCTATTCCTTCTTGTTGGTTATACCCTTGGGCAACGAGTCTATCCTTGTTTCTAGACACTATTCCGTTTGCATCTAATTTGTTTTAATAAACCCATTTGGTTCCTATAATGGTTTGATTACTAGGTGGAGGGACAAGTGTCCAAACATCATTAAAAACAAATTGATTTAATTTTTCTTGCATAGCCATTACCCAACTTTCATCTTTTATGGCTTTTTGTGTATTCTTAGGTTCTAAGGTTGAAACAAAACAAAATAAGCTACTTTGGTTTTCAACTTGAGACCTTAATGTTCTTTCGTTTAGCTTTCCTATGACCTTATCTACGGGGTGATCTTTGGACTCTTTAATGTTTATGATTTCATCATTTAAGGGTTCTTCCTCTTCATTTATCTTTTTCTTTATTACTATAGCATCGCTTTCTACAATCTCGTCATCGACAAGAGATGGAGAGGGTTTGGGTTGACTTTCATCAAATTTTACATTTAATGATTCTTCTACCTTCATTGTTTCTTTATTAAGTATGACGTAGGCTTTGCTATTAGGGGAGTAACCTAGAAAGATACCTTCGGTTGATTTAGGATCAAATTTTGTAAGGTAATCTTTAGTGTTGAGAAGAAAACATTTGCTACCAAAGACTCTAAAATGATTTAACATAGGCTTCTTGCCTCGAAGTAACTCATATGGAGTTTTACCTAAGAATGGTCTAATTAAGACTCGATTAAGTATGTACGTTGAAGTATCAACGGCATTGCACCAAAACTTTTGAGGTATTGATTGCTCATTGAGCATTGTGCGACTCATTTCTTGTAGGGTTCTATTCTTTCTTTCAACTACCCCATTCGATTGTGGAGTGCGTGGGCCGAGAAGTTGTGAGTAATACCATTAGCGTCACAAAGGCTCCAAATTGCACTTCATTATCTAATTCCTCGCCATGATCCGTTCTAATAGACACTATAGGACTTCCTAGTTGTCTTTGGATTTTCTTGCTTAATATTTCAAAATAATTAAACGTTTCCGTTTTGTTCTTTAAGAATTTTGTCCATGTGAACCTAGAGTAATCATCCACTATGACCAAAGTGTAGTAGTTGCCTCCATAACTTTGGATAGCGGATGGACCAAATAAATCCATGTGTAGTAATTCTAGACACTTAGTTGTAGACACTATGTTTTTAGCTTTATGACTAGAATGAACTTGTTTTCCTACATTACAAGCATCACAAAAGTGATGTTCATATTTTAACTTAGGTAGATCTCTTACTCGATCTTTGGATGATAGCGATTGAAGAAGTCGCATATTGGCATGACCCAATCTTCGATGCCATAAGGTCGAAGTATCATCCATAGAGGTAAGACATAGTTTGTCTTTAGGTTCATTATCGATTTTAATGACATAGACTCCATGTTTCCTAATTCCTCTTCCTATGGTTATGCCATTTTTAATATCTTACTACGGTTTCGTAAAAGTACATTGCACTTTTATCACATATTTGTCCTATACTTAAGAGATTAAAGTTTAGGTTTTCTACGTGACACACATCGTTAATGGTTAGAGATTTGTTAGAAATCATACCTTTACCGATGATTTTACTTTGTTATTTCCAAACACCACATTACCTCCATTGAAGGATTCATATGTGGAGAATAGATCTTTATTGCCGGTCATGTGCCTCGTGCACCCGCTATCCTTGACCCATTCATCCGGGTCTAGGTCGACCTTTAAGCACACCTAAGAAAACAATTAACTCAAAATTTTGGTCCCCATTTGTTCGTGGGTCCATTAGTGTTAAACATTCCATTCATGTTAGACATGTATGGATAAGGTGAGTATGCATTCCATGGTGCCAAGTTTTGAAAAGGAAATCCATTTTGCATATTTGGGTTCCATCCCATTTGATGGTTACTTCTTGGGTAAACATTATTAGGTCTCCTAGATGGATTAGGTTTTGAAAAAGATGGAGCTTTGTTTCTTGCAAAAATAGGATTATATTTTGGAGGTGGTTGTCTAGTGGTGAAATGAGTTGGTTTCTTCTTATTAACGATAACAAAATCGGTTCTAGATGAAGAAGCTACGTTATTACCATCGCTTTGCTACAATGCACCCACGGATCCCTGGCTTAACACTAGCCGGTTCCCTTTTAATGGGATCCGTGGGATCCGCCACAATAGTGGCTAGTTTTTCTAGTGCCATAACAAATTGTGTTTCTTTGTTTTCACTAGTTGATGGATCAAGTTGTTGAATACCTAAGCCTTTTTGGTTGTTACCGGTTTTAACACTATATAATATCATATCTAGAGTATTCGTACTCATTCTAGGAATTGTAGAATCTAGTTGATCAACTAGTGTTAGAAGTTGAACGCAAAGTTCACATTCACCACTTGCTATTTTACCCTTTTCTAGACGTTTTAATTTTGCTTTTAATTCTATGACTTCTTTATCTAAACGTTGGTTTTGACTTTTTAAAAGCTTGTTTTTGTTAATTAGTTTTAAGCTAATATTGCACAGTTTGTCATATTCATTATGCAATGAGTCGTCATCTAGTGATGAGCTACTATAGTATTCGTTACATACCTCGTCATTTGCCATGAGACAAATTTATTCGTCCTCCTCGTCGCTCATTCCCCACGTGCCGCTCACGAACGCCTTTTGATCATCCCGTTTGGGACACTTACTAATAAAGTGGTTTGGGTCCCCACATTTAAAGCAAGTACGATCATCCCTTGGCTTCTCGTCCTCTTTGCTTTTCCGGAATCCTTTCTTGTCGTCATACGGTTGTTTGACGATTTTCCTTCCTTCTAAAGAACTTTTATTGTCCTTATCGCCATAGCATACTCCTCGTCGTCACTATCCGAAGAGGAGTTCTCTTCATCGCTTGAAGCCTTTTTGGCTTTAAGGGCAAGAGATTGTGTTTCTCTTTTACCTTTGAGGCTTGGAATCTTTAGCAAGGACAAGCTCGTAGACTTTTAAGTTGCCTATGAGTTCATCAAGGGTGAGGATTGTCAAATCTTTTGACTCTTCGATCGCCACACCTTGGATCTCCACTTGGATGGAAGTGCCTTAGATATCTCCTAACATGGTTACGGCTAGAAAAAGATTCATCAAGTTCTTGTAAAGATGTAATAATAGTATTGAAATTAGCAAATGAATGATCTATAGTTTCCTCATCCAATATTGAAAATTGTTCATATTGTTGAACAAATAAATCAATTTTATTATTTTTAACTTGTTGATTACCTTGATGAGTTACAACTAAAGAATTCCAAATTTCTTTAAAGGTTTTAAGCATAGAAATTATTTCGAATTCCTTTTTGGGTAGAGCATTGTACAAAACCATTTTAGCTTCACTATTTTTATAAAGCTTTTTCTTCATTTTATCATTTAGTTTATCATGAGATATGTTAACTAGATTTCCTTTATCATCTTTTGAGGTAGCCTCAAAACAGCCTTCAACAATAATGTACCAAAGATCAATATCTTTAGACTTCACATATGTTTCGAATCTATTTTTCCAATATATAAAACCATTAGTTTCAAGTAGTGGTGGTCGTTGCATTGATTGCCCTTCCTTATAATTTTCAGAACCCATAGTGATCGAAAAGTTTTTAAAATACGGTTTACTTTAAAACTTTTATAAACTTAGCTCTTGATGCCAATTGTGAAAAACTAGAAGGGGGGGTTGAATAGTTTTGCCGATTTTAAGTTAGTTTCAAAAACTTTAGATTCGATATTATATGAAATCGTATGGATGTTGAGAAAGTATAGATCTAATGATAAAGCAAGTAAATAAAGTAAAGCAAGGGATAGAAATGACACAACCGATTTATAGTGGTTCGGCTACAAGGACACCTTCCTTGCCCTACTCCACTCCCCGAGTCACCTACTCGAGAGTTCAAGCACTATGTCAACAAACTCCTTCAACTTGGCGGAGAAGCCTTCACAACGTTGCTTACACCTTTTTCCGGTACAAAGCTAAATACCGAGTCCGTAACACGGTGGACCAAACCAACACGACTATTACACAACAAATATGTGAAATATCAAATACAAGATCTTCGCTACAAAAAACTTGTGGAGGAACAAATCAATCAAGGACCCCTTGCTTGGATGACTTGTAGGATGCTTGTGATCTCGCTTTAGAGAAGGACCTATATGAGAATCACTAAAGAAAGAAAGAAGAAAGTACTCTCTAGATCAAGTGATCTTTTGTTAGAAGAGAATGAGAGTATATAAGAGAATTAGTAAGAAGAAGGGTGAGTTAGAATGAAGAAATGGCTCTCTATTTATAGGCAAATTCGACCACTGTTCCCCAGATCCCACGGATCCCTCCCACAAGGGATCCGTCCAGTGTTAACCTAGGGATCCGTGGGACGCTCCTCTTTGCCCATGGGTTTTTTGGTTATGGGTCATGGGTTATGGGTTGGTCCATGGATATTCCTTTAGATTCAATGTATCTAATGAATACATTGTATCTAGTCAAATGGGTATGAGTTAATGGGTTATGGATATGATCCATGGGTTGTGGTTTTTACCCATCCTAATAAACTATTACAACAAATGATTAATTACAATATTTTTGTATTAAATGGCTATATGTAAATGTTTTCCAAAAATAACATGTATCCTTATAATTGTACTTAAGATAACATTATATTCGTTATCAACAAAACACAAAGAGATCGCAAAATGTTAATAAACGTTTTTACGGTTTATTTGTATTAACAATTTTTCGATGGAACATCTTAAATTAAACATTTGTAGTCATTTTCAATAATATTTTCTTCGAACGGTAGTCATTTTCCAGAATACGTATGCATATATATACATATCACATAAAAATTTTGAGGCCCTAATAATTTGGAGGCCCTGTGCGATTGCACACCTTGCACACCCTCGAATACGCCTCTGCAAGTATTTTCCTTTGAACTTCTTGCATCATATGACTGAGTAGCCACTTTTTTTAATTCATCTGATATATGTTGCGAGTTGAGTTTTCCTCAGAAACTATTACTAAATGTTACTACAGTTTTTAGCTAGTCTAAATATATAGTATAAAAGAAATCTGTTCAAAGACAACCTAATGTTACACGAGGAAAAGTCTCGTTTATTCTTTTAAGGGAAATCATATGAACGCAGAATAGGTGAAAGAAAGCTCTGTTGGGTCAAACCGGGTCAAACCCACCCAACTGGGTAATCACACCCGCTGTCAAAGCAGTTACAAAAGAGCAGTTACAATGACGGTTACAAAGCGTTAAATAACTGCTTTTGATGCTTATTTCACAAAAGACACAACGGTTCACAAACCGACACAACTTTTAGATGTACCTATTCGCTTTAGTATAAATAGGACCGATTATGTAAAACAAAATGTATGATGATCAGAATAATACAAGAATCATCATAATGATGATTGCTATGTATGACAGATTCTGAAATTATAGCAAGATTAATAGCAAGTTTATTTTCCGGTATATTTTGATTCTAAAACTTTGTTTATTCCGATCCAAGATCAAGATTTTTCCAACATTTGGCATCAGAGCAATGTTTGAATAAACCAATCATCATATACCAAGTCTTCCGAATCAAAAAAACACTTTATTTTTCAGATTCGAAAATAAAAGAAACCCACATCGATTCAGAAGTCATCATCAAAGGGGCACAAAGCAAGATCAATATAGAAACAGGAATGAACACACCTGTTCGGAAGAACAAGAACCGCACTAAATCGATTCATTAAGTCGATTCAGATCCTCAATTTGCGAAACCCTAGTTTTCGCAAAACAATCAAGGGATTCGAAGCAAGAAGAACACAAGAAGAAGGTTAATGCAACCATCTTTAATCGGTGAAAAAAACCACCAGGCAAGAAAGGAGAAAGTTTGGGATCGATCTCAGAGAAAGAAAGAGATATACGATATCTCCAAAGAAAGAACAAAAGCAGGCGCAGCATAAAAGGGATTAGGGCACAACGGTTTTAATAACCATCAGGTTTTAAAACAAAAAACTTTTTAACCCTTTTATTTTATTTTCTTTACAATTTTTATACCTCTTAGTTTTGTTTAGAAAATTTACTAACCTTTAAATTTAAGTTAGTATATTTTTTTGAAATTATATTAAAGCAAGCAAGGTATAAAATAATCAAGTTTTGTATTTTTATCTAAAAAGAAAAGTTTTTTTTACAAATACAAAATAGCAAGATAAAACCGAATCCTATGTGATTCATAGCAAGATAAAACTGAATCCTTTAGATAAACCGAATCTTTTACGATTCATAGCAAGACCGAATCATTAGGTTCATAGCAAGACCCGAGCCTTAAGATTCAAATAGCAAGGATCAATTATTTTGATCAAAACAAATATTGATTAGCAAGTTGGTCAATATTTTAGCAAGAAAAACAGAAACCATATCGGTTCCGATTTAAAAAAAAACTAGGTAGCAAGTAGCCTAGACAACAAGATTATTGGGTAGCAAGTAGCCCAAACAGCAAGAAATCATAATCAATCTTTGATTCTAAGTAAGCAAGCAAGAGAAACTTCATAGTTTCTATATAAAACAACAAGGATTTTTTTTGATCTTTTGATCGAACGCAAGCAAGCAAGCAAGCATGGTAGAAACCGACAAGAATGATAGCACAACAGTTCGAGAACTTGGAAATGTTTCACTACAATGTCCAAAATTGACCGAAACAAACTACACAACATGGGCATTGATGATGGAGACAATAATGAAGGCAAATGATCAAGACAAGCTTCTCATGGCAAGTTCAAACAACAAAAGTTATGGTAAATGGCGAGGTAAAGATTTCAACAAAGATGGCAAGGAAAGCATGAAATATCCAAATGCACGCAGAGCAAGTACGATTCAAGATAAAAGCAAGCTCAGGTGTTATGAATGTGGTGAGCATGGACACTTCGCGAAAGAATGCACGAAGTAGAAAAGCAAGCAAGAAGAATCTCAACTCACCTATGACACTAACACTGAACTCACATTACTTTGAAGACAAGTCAAGACGCAGCGTTTGTGATTAGGGGGGAGAATGTTGGGTCAAACCAGGTCAAACCCACCCAACTGGGTAATCACACCACTGTCAAAGCGCTATAAAAGAGCGATTATAATGACGGTTACAAAGCGCTTAAATAACTGCTTTTTTCTGTTATTTCATTAAAGACACAACGCTCACAAACCGACACAACTTTTAGATGTACCTATTCGTTTAGTATAAATAGGACCAGATTATGTAAAACAAAATGTATGATGATCAGAATAATACAAGAATCATCGAATGATGATTGCTATGTGATGAGTGTCTAAATACTCATCATTTTTGTACAATCTAAACTGCAAAATCATCCGAAAACACTCGAAACACATCAAAATGATCAAAATATCACAAATCGGTGTTTTATGTGTTTTAAATGCAAAAGATCAAAATCGATGAAAATGTATCAAGTTTTCAAAATTGGCGCTTTAGTCCCCCAAGTTTTAAAAGTTGTCAAATCTAGTCCCTGGAATTCAAAAATGTGGAATTTTATCATTCAAGGCCCCTGAAGTATTCTAAGATATTAAAAATGGTCCTTGAATGATTCTTTGGTCAAATGGCGGAAAAGGTCCCTAAAGTTTGAAAATTTGCAAATTTAGTCCTTGGACTTATAAAAATGGAATTTTATGCAAAAAGGGTCCTTGTACTATCAAAGTTGTCAAGTTTGGTCCTTGTAATAACATTGGAAAAAGTATCATGATCAGTCCTTGAAGTTTGGTGAAATTACATTTTTGGTCCTTGTTATCATAGCTAAACTAAACGGATCCTCATTTTAATATCAAACCCAATCCAAGTCCAATACCAGCTGGCCCAAACCTTAGCCCAATCCCACATGAACCTTGGACCTTGAGCTAGGTCAAAATCCACTTGACCCCTGCCATGCCTGTGACCCCTCCCCATTTTTGACCTCCCTCGTTTATTATTAAGCTACGGTCAACGAAAGTCAAACAAAGAGAAATACCGCCCTCCACTGTAGCTCTCCCTCTCCACCCCTGATATCCCAAAACCAGTCATGGTTTTCCATCTTTTTCTCCAACCCCTCACCTTACCTTGTCCCCTCCACCTCCACTAACACCAAAAATCCTTAATTGATTGAAACCAAACCCATTAAAGCTCAAACCTGCTCATAAAGAAATTTGGCGCCAAAAATCCACTTGTATGGTTCTGATGAATTAGAGAGATCCAAGGGCTGGAAATTGGTGGGAAACAATCAGAGGTCAACAAAAGAGTGCTAAAGTCTATAAAAGAGGAGGAGGATGCAATGTATATGAGTATCTAGTGTAATCTTTAAAATTTCTAAGTCGTTTTAGTTTAATTTTCAATTTCAGTGTATGTTTTAATCTTAAAACTCTGTATTTCAAGTTCTTATGTTATAATAAAGCTTTTGTGAAACCTCAATTCAAGTATCAAGTTAAATTTCGCTTTATGCGCTTTGAATCTCAAAATCTCATATGAATCAATTGTTGTTGTAAGATGTTATCTTGGACTAAGTAAGTCACATAAGCTCCTAAATAGCTTTTCTAAGCTATTAGAAACTCTAAAATTCAGTTTAGAAGCAAAATCAGAAAATCACCAAAATACAAATTAATTAGTGAAAAATCAAAATCCATTGGAAATGATGTACACAATGGAGCAGGTAAATCTTGGATGGCCTTGGGTTAGAAGCTTAGTGGTAAGCTAATAGGGGTAATAATTGGTCCCTGTTCTCGATTTGAGCTTGGAAGCTTTTGTAAGCCTTTTGTTCACTTTTGCATATCAACGTTATAGTTGTTCATTAGCTTTAATTTCGTTTCTTAGTGATCACTAGTTATACTTAAGTATTTTTAAAGATTAAAATCGGTTTCTTGTTCTTTTAAATTAGTATTTATCAAAAATCTTATCTTGATGATTAAAATTGCTTCATGGTCATTTCGAGTTTTATGTTGTAATGGTTGTTGTTTAATGCTTAATTAGTCCTAATAAGTAATTATATAAGGTCCAAATCAAGTTCATGGTCTAAATTTGTGATTTGCTTTGTAAAACTTCAAAACATCATCATAAGTGGTGTTTGGTTCTTTGTGTTTAAAGGTTCTCCGGTCATTGGACTTATTTGAAGATTGTTTAACTTGGCTCTAATAACTAATCTCACTATAAAACCAAGGCTCATAAGCAAAAGTCAAAATTCTTTAATCACATATCAGGCAATCCATTGTTGGAATTTTAAGATCTAGGATCATGATTTTGTGTTAGCAAGTTGTTAAAATTACTCAAATCAGTCTTAGTTCATCTTAAAACAACATATTCAGTGTATAGAATCAAATCAAAGTTCATATAAGTCAAACTTAGTTAGTTTTTAGAAAAGTCAAAATTTCCATCTTGGTCGTTTTTGATTAAAATAGATAATTTCATTGTGTGTTCAATATTGAGTTTTAGCTTAAAAGCTCTTAGGGTATTAAAGTTCAGTTGCTTAACAAAATTAGAAAAATACTAGATCTCTTTGAATCAGCTTATAAAGTGCTTTTTAATTGGCTTATTGTTGGTACCTGTTTGAAAACCATGCCCTGCAGCATTGCTTGGGAGGTCCAACTTGATAAGCTTGTACAGAGCTTATTAGTTGACCAAAGCTTGTGATTTTTGGTTCTTTGAGTAGCCAACCAAGCCATCTTGAGGTCTCAAGCCTTGTTTTTCATTTTGAAGCTTGTTTGGTAGGGCTGCTATTAGCTTAAACTTTGTCCCATTTCTGTTTTTCAACTCTAGTGTCATAAGTGCTTATTGCTTGTTTCTAGCTTATCAGTGTGCTTATCTTTGTCTTTTAGCTTCATATTAGTAGCACTAGCTTGTTTGAATCTTATTCCACTCTTGTTTCCAGTTTTCAAGCTTCTTTGAGCTTAATTCCATCAGATAAGCTCATTTAGCCACTGTTGGGATCATAAGCTCATCAAACAGCTTATTTCAAGTTTGTAACATTTTTGTGTTTATTAAAGTTTCATAATATCAGTAGTAAAGTAGTTTTCAAAAAGAAAATCCAGAAAAATATCAAGTTAAAATCAGTGATAGTGTTTATTTAATAGTTATTAGCTTTTTGATTTTTCTTTCTAGCTTATTATTAAGCAAATCTTGTTTTTCTATTTTTCTTAGTTTTCTGTCATAATATAGTATTTTTAGAAAAAGTTTCATAATTTTCCTAATCTTTTTAGTATTTATTATAATTTTAAATAGTTAAAAATAGTAATTAATTAGTAATAAATAATTAAAAAGCATAAAAAATATCTTTTCAGTTTTAAAATTAGTTTTATTATATTTTAGATTTTTTCAAGTTAAAATTTCATTTTCCAGTTTTATTTTATATTTTCTAGAATTTAAGTGTATTCTAAATAATAATTAATTAGTAATAATTAGATAAAAGTGTGAAAAATATATTTTAATTTTAAAATTAGTTTTATAATACTTTAGATTTTTATCAATCATAATTTTATTTTTCTAGCCTTATTTTGTATTTTCTTCTATTTTAGAGTATTTATTAAATAGTTAAAATAGTTTTTAATTAATAATAATTAATTAAATAGTTGTAAAAATAATTTTCTTTTTCTAATAATTTTCTTTTATTTTTAGGATTCCAAAAATGTTATTTTCATATTTTTAGGTCTTTTATTTCTTAGATTTCACTTTTTATTTTGTACGTATACGTAGTTTTTAAAACGTAAGTTTTGCGTTTCTTTTATCTGATTGTTTTGCTTTCCAATTCTGTATTCCATTCCATTCCAATAAATCAGTAGTGTAATAATTCAATCTAAACCTTTACTGATCACTATCCTTAGTGATCACTCTATCATCTGAGTTTGTTTTGACACACCATTGAGTCTCCGTGGGACTTAACGACCCGGGAATTCATTATATTCTCCAGGACTTCATTGTATTGGTTTCTGAGCAGTTTTAAGTCTGTTACGGTTAGCCATTCACAAGTGGCTAGCTTGTGTGATTCGACTTGACTAGTTCAGCACCAATCACTATGTATGACAGATTCTGAAATTATAGCAAGATTAATAGCAAGTTTTTTTCCGGTATATTTTGATTCTCAAACTTTGTTTATTCCGATCCAAGATCAAGATTTTTCCAACAAGCTCACTGTTGTTTCTTGTATATATAGGATTACTGTTATCACACGACATTGACATCAATATGAGAAGGAACTTTGTGAATTGTCATAGTATAATTAAGTATTTATAACCTCTTTCAAGCTGACAAAAGTTTACAATTATGCATGCAGCACGGACACTATGTACTTCTCTGTATATGAGAATGGGAAGTCCGGAAGTATCTTAGAATGATACGAAGGTTGCAAGATGAAACAAATTAACCTCAGTATCGTTGTTTCTTATATTGGAATTCTATTATTTCAAGACATTGGCTACACTTAACTAAAACTAAGTACCTAAAAGTTGATTGCCGACAAAACCAAGTTTAAGTTCAAAAAAAAGATAAAACCAAGTTTGCCATTAATTATGCACATTAAGAACTTCCATCTCTATATTTAAGAACGGCGTATCTAAAACTATTTAAATTGCCGAACCAAATGAATAAAGCTAGCAAGAGTAAATAGGTTGCTAATATAGCATCATAAATCAATATAGTCCCCTTAAATCACCAAATGAAGTTGCAAACAAAAAGCATACATGGGTATGAATATCTATCGTTGACCATACCCCTTCAAGTAACATCAATATGTTATAAGTTCCCTATTCATTGTTTTGGTGAAATCGATCGACTCCTCAAGCCATAACACTTTTCATGAAGTTTCCTCAACTGGTGATAGATAAACATTGAAAATAAAACCAAGGTGTCCACTAAAATGCAGTTTAACAAAAAAAAATTAATAAAAAGAAAAAAGAAAAAAAAAAAGAGCAAATTAATGCTGTTTTGAGGAAGTTAGAAGCCATAATTCTTTCGCAGCGTTTCAGCAGTATGCCCATCTAACGACGTTCCTCCAGGATGCAGTTCCTGCAAAAAGGAGTACCATCACAAACTAGATTAGAGACCACCTGATATTATATTTTTTAACAAACTAGCTAGGTACAGATGACAAAATGTATTTACATCAATCTTCGCCTTCACCCTCATGTTCACCCTCTTGCTCACCCTCTTGCTGAACCTACGAGGCCTTTTACCAGTAATGGCCAACAGATCTTCTTCTATCTCTTCTTTGGAGAGTGCAATCGAAAATCTGTGGTATTTCGGCTGATCAACATCTCCCTCCTGGAGAATTGTTTTCTTTTTCGACATGTTAGACTTAGCAGCCTTTTCAGGAACCCTAGAAGTTAAGGGTGATGACTTCTCAACAAATGTTGATGTGTTAGTCCCAGTGTTGTCTGGTTGTTGGATATTATCAGACGTGTTCATTTCAGATGAAATAGCCAAATCAGCAAAATCATAAAGCTTGCAACATTCTGAATATGGTGAAGATGAAATAACCATATCAGCAAAATCATAAAGCTTGCGACATTCTGAATTCGGTGAAGACATATTTAACTAACAATTTGTAAAAGCCAAGAATGAGTGAAATGAGATGAGTGGTTTCAAGAGCTATAAATAATGATGCAAGGATCTTTGATAATTACCAACCTTAATTAAAGTTGAGCTATTAATTTATTCCTTTATTCTCTTACTATATCAAGAGCTATACCATTTTCTTACAAAAATGGAGTTTCTTTTATGGTCAAGAAACCACAATCCGAAATAATTCAAGGTATACTTTGACTCATTTTGTTTTCTGGTAAACTAATTATGATTATCCTAAACTAAATTATGGAAAGTTCTTTATTGAATAATATAACCAACAAGAAATTTGAATTAATGGTAATTAAATGATTTGAAATATGATCGTAACTATATTCCGTTCTCATTGCATTTAGCCTTTTTCTTTTTCTTTTTTTTTTTTTAAATTTGTAGTAATTTATATTTACCACATATACTAATTGTTTAAGGGCAGGAAATATCCTTGTAGAATAACATCAATGCTTAATCCTGTCAGAACGAGGTATGGAGGAGGTACGAATTAATGGACTCCTTCAAGAGAAACCTATGGCAAGAATGTGTATCAGTATATATGTGAGAAAAAAATGAAATATTTGTGTGTGTGGAACATTACTATTAATAGAAGGTTAGTAAAACCCATAGTAAAACACGTTTCAACACATATACATATAGCGTGAGCCACTAGTAAATAACTACAGGCACATTGAAGATTTTAGCAGATTTTAGCACTAATCTAACTATTAAAGTTTCACCGTGATACATCAACTATGAGAATATCCATGTGACTAATTTTGGCTTCATCTGAATTATACTGATTATATCAAATGGAATGAAAATGTATGACATTAGAAAACAAATTCTTGTTGTGATACTTGTATTATTCATAAGACCCACATTACACACCACTTGAATTACGGCTTCAAAAACAACAGGGACAATCCCGTTATAGATAAATTTAGGTTTTGGTGTTAAAGTAATTAAATTCTGGTGATCGAGTTGAGGGACGGACAAAGATCTAAAATGACTTTATAATTTGGACATCATATTAAGATTAAGTTAATCTAGAACCGGTTGAAATCCTGTAAAGATTGAATTACATAACTTTATTAGTACTTTAATTGGATAAGCTTATCATGGAGATCATGCATTTTTACCTCTTTTAACTAAGGGGAAATATTAGATAGCGTACTCTTATTGTTATTCTTTACCGCCTCTCGGGCTTCTTATTAAGCTTGAGAAAGCCTGAAACCCTAGTAAAATACGAGCAAATATTATGACAGAAAGATGGTAATCCTTGTTACCAACTCGTGCAGCGACTCTGAGTGCAAACATGGACAACTCTCATTACCTAAATATAAGTAAGCTTCAAAAATCTTTGTGGCTCTTTGCCTGTATAAAAACTGATTTCAACGAATTTATTAGTTTATTCAAAATTTAACCTGTGGTTGGGTGCAACTGTGAAACTTCTGGAACTTTCATAGATTCAAGAACTATAAACTGAATGTAGAACCATACGAAATAGCATATGCTAGAAACACACTGCAAAAATACAGATACTCATAAAAGCAACACATCACAAACAGAGAAGCAAAATTACCAAAAACAGTTGTAGGCTATATAGAATTCGTTCTGATTGTAAAAGGTACTTAGATGCTGTCATTCGGGTGTCTTGTTGGGCTACATGGAGTTATCACATTGATTATATTTTTAACAGAAAAGAGTACCGCCTGTCAGCGATGTTTGCAGAGATTAAACCTCTCTTCCTAATCAGTATACAGTGCTTTCTGCATGTAGTTATGAGATATCTAAAGATCTCTAAAGCAATTAACTAATGATTAAACAATTCTATTAGTCAAACTAAAGTATTTTATAAACATATTAGCAAGTAGCAACGAAGCAGCACGTAGAATGCATAAATTTCTATAATGAAGCATCATGTCTAAGATTAAAATCAATGAATGCGACATTGATCTCTTTGATCACCCACCATTAGCCACAAAAGTCCCCAAATCTAGCCACACTATATAATAAGAACAATTACATAGAATTTCTATTCACCAGCTGATTCAAGGACGTCAGATAATCAAATACCAGCTAAGAAGCGTGAAGTGAAACCTAATAGATGAAAAATACCAAATATTTGGTGACATTAGCATATCAAGTTATACCCCCTCCGTCCCATAAAAAGTGTCCATCTTATTGTGTATGTTTGTCCCAAAATAAGTGTCCAGTTTTTATATGTCGACATTAATTATGACTGGTTTTCCTATTTTACCCTTTTAATCAAAACTTGCATTAATTACTCATTTTTCATTTTTATATTAACTATGAGGGTAAAATTAAATTTTTATCAATCAAAACTAGCATTAATTACACATATCATAATTTCTCCATTTTTTGTTTGGGGACACTCTTTTTGGGACGGAGGGAGTATATGTATATAATCAAAAGTAGTTTATAATCAACGTCATATCATGTTTCCAACACGAGATATAATAGTTGACATTTAACTTGTTTAAAATGACTCCACTTCCCGAATATGATCTCACTAATTTCTAGTGTTGAAAACAACTAACCTAACAATAAAGAGAAATGAAAATAAAAGAATAATAGGGAAAAAATCACATGATCTATTCGTGGATAACCTCGTTTATGATCACGGGTATTGTTGAACTAAATGGTATTAACAGTATCGCTTGGTGCACGAAGAATGCATCCAAGACCAGCTTTCTGTGTTAACTTTTCATGAATCCGTAGGCATTGATCACACGTGGGGCGATCACCTGTTGACAATCCTTGATACAAGTACTCAGGATCCAAAGATGAGAACATCAAATCCACATCTTTTATTGCCATTAACGCCCGATGCACCACGATCCAGTTTACAGACTACACAAGTTTCAAAGAGACGTTTCAACTTCTAGACATCAAAGTGACGTTTATTAACAGTTCCAAATATTCAATTTTATCGTTTGTTAAAGATTAAATGGATAGTTCAGATAACTGCCCTAACTGTCAAGTAAACCAGTTAACAATCTGAATCAGGTAACGTATCCAACATAAGTAGCAACTGCATGTATTCTAATTAACAATCTAACATAAACGAAGTTGCTTCATTTCATGTATTAGACCTTTCCCAATTCATTTCTGTCCAGTTACATTCTTTTAAATAATCAATTCCTTACTTTGTGAGTTTGTGATCAATTCAACTTACTAATAGAAAGTGATATTCAAAACTTTCTTTCTCTAACTTTTCTAAACAAAATACTAATTCCTACTGTTTCAGTCCAATGTTCTAATTTCATGTATTGGGGGCGTTTGGATTAGCTTATTTTACCGGATTATGCTCATTTGAATTTGTAGAAGCTCATAAGCTCACTTTTTTCGGTTTATGAATGATCTTATCAAATTTAGCTTATGTACTTATTCAAGTACAAAAGCTCAACCTAATAACCTCATAAACCAAAAAGTGTGAGCTCATGAGCATTTCCAAATTCAAATGAGCCCACATGCCAGTAAAATAAGCTAATCCTAACACCCCCTTAATCATTTTCCCCAATCTACAGTATCTCAAAATCCAACATAACTGGTATTTCAATTTTTATTTATTTTTTATTTATTTATTTATTTATTTATTTATTTTTATTTTTTTTGGGTATTTCAATTCTTTTGCTTCCTAAGATTACATTTATTTTTTTTGGGAGTAATATAATAACACTGTGCGACCCAAACACTATTTTACATTTCACATAGATGTAGGATATAGAAAGATGTGAAAACATATAATTCTAGGTGTAATTTTTTACTATGGAGGCCATCCAGTCAACTAAAAGATACATTCCACGTCCAAGTACATTTCTTGTAATATTAACCTGATTCAATAACACTAAATATGGCCAAAAAACATCTCATGTCCAAGTACAATCCAGGATGGTAGGGTTGTGTCTTGGTGGGGATTTAGTGACTTTCCAAAGCCTTCTGAATCGCTAATTAATTGGGGGGACTCGGAGCTACATAAATTCTCAATCAAATGTTTGTTTTGATGAATGTGGTCATCCAAACTCCGGCTTGGACATTTGTCGACTTAGAAACAAGTTTACTACATATGATATAAAGCCTACAAGCAAAGACATCCCCATTGATCATATCGAGTGATCCGAATTTCTCTTGTACTAATATGTTGTAATTTTGTCTCAAGCTTAGCATGTTGCTAGTTTATAATGAAATTACCATTCAAGAAAAAAAAGACTCTGGATATTGGAACCGACATAAAATACTCATTGAGGTGGTAGATAAAGATTAAGGGTTACAAGGAAATAGTAGCATACGGGTGCACCTTGAAAACGAGATTATAAGGAGATGAGATGATAGTGTTGAAGACCCTTTCTATCCGTGAATTTCCATACATGACGATTCAAATTAGTGTCTTGTAGATCTCGTGTTTGATTCCTCCAAATTAGGAAAAGGCTCTATGTGGACGATGAGTCAATGGATAATTTAATAGAGTCAATTAAGCGATATGGACTAGAGATAGCGTGCCCATGGCCACCAGTCACGAACACAAGTCTTTTAGACTCAGAGAATAAAATGTTGTTAATCATAAAGGCACACGCCACTAATTCGCACTGATAAATGAGAAAAACAAACAAGGTCCATGGTGATATGCATGGTAAAAGAAATTATCTGGGGTGTCAACTCTCTGGTCATTACTAAGCAGTTACATTTTACTTGGCTTATTAAGTCCAAAAAGTAACTCTGGAAATATTTTGCTCAACAGATAACGATATACTGGTTTTAAGAATTCTGTTCATCGTCACTGCGAGTCTTGCTTAGAGAACTTACTAAGATATATCTTATTAATATAATTGGCAGCTAAAAAATAAGAGTTGAAAGTGTAGATACTACCATAATGATCCGATTAATTATAAAATCCAACGCTATTATCTCTACTTATAGACCCTGGATCGGACTATTATATCATTTAAAATTAGTTACATAATCTAGAACTTAACTCCTTTTAATTTTGGGTGATTGATGATTGAAATCATTTCCCATAATTTAAATACGATGCCTCTAAGGGGATACATAGATCTGATTCCATCAGACAAACAAATGAAACATGTCATGGCATATTATGTGGCTGATCTCAAAGATTTATGTTTGAATTGTATCAATAAAAGGAATTCGTTATCTAGCATCAGGAGATATAATTTTGAGCATATTGAGTGCATATGCAAACGTCTTCCATATACGCACACGATTATTGTCGAAAGTTTCCTTGTAAATTGTTGAACTTCAAATTTATTCAAGCATGGCCACACAAAAGCATTAGATTTGAAATAATAATTTGGAAGATCGATGAGCTCCATTACTCCAGTAATCAATATAGAAAGGTATTACATAATTTTTTAAGAGCCCAATAGATCAGCTAGATGTAACAAGCCATAAAACACATACACAAATTTGCAAAACGAAAGAACATCCAACATATGAATGGTTTATTAGGAAGCACTTATTATGATACTTATGTCACTATTAATATAGGATATCAGGGGCAAACATCTTATTCCAACTCTGAAAGACAGTAATCCTTCTTAGTGACTGCTGCGATGATTTTGTGGCTGCAACCATAGATCATTTGTTCAGTAAGTAATTGAACTGGAGAATTGTATACTGTGTTTTTTTTGTCTGTTATAACAAAATATGAAAATATAAAACTTTAACTAAAATGTTTGTTTATTTTAGCAAAATGATTAAGTAAATAACCTTTGGCGGCTTAGCTGGAACATCATTCAGTTCAGGTTCAAACGCTGTTTCCGAAACAGACAGCACCTGCGCGAATATGAACGCTAACATTAATATATGCTACCATAATTCCCTATGTAAAAACATTTAACTTAAACTTCTCCATTAAGTGGTTAAGAAGAACTTCTAAATCTGTTAATATATACCAACCTTTTTTTGACGGGTATCGCTACCCGAATTCGTACCCTTCATTATTTGGGCAAAGAACTTCATATCATCCTCAATCTCAGCAGGAGTGAGGGAAACTTTGGGTCGATTCTCCTTGAGGCTCTTCAAGAGCTTCTCTAGGTCTTCTTCTTCTGGTGCTTGTGTCCTTATACATCTCTGTTTTGGTGCTTTAGGGGAACCTGTAGAAGTAGATGATAAATTGCATTTTGGTACTTCCTGAGCATGAATGTTCTCATTTTTTTGTTCCATCTAAGACAAATACTTGTCCAAACTCAAAAACAATAACAAAAAAAGGAATAGTTTGCTCTATATTATGACTCGAAATAATAAATTTGAGAAGTCAAGGAATGAAAAAAACAACATATATATAGATATGATGGCAACCAACACAAGGTTAGAACATAGAGTTTCTATCAAAAAGTGCAGAATTTCATGAGGAAAGAGTGTACAAGCAAGGGGTGCTGAAAATGTGAACATTGTAACGTTTCTTACAGCTGATACATGGTTTGCACCTTGCAACAAAACAAGAAAAGCAAGTATAGGTTTCCTAAAATGCCTTTTTTAAGGATTCTAAGTAATCTTTCTCATCATTTAGATTTAGAAAGGTTACACATGTATCTCATGTTTACTTATTAAAGTAAATGCCAATGGAACTGTACAGAACTACAGATGCAAGTTACAATGACGTTTGTTCTCAAGTTGTGGTACTAACATGTCTTTTATTTGAACTATTAACACTATTTTAAGTTTTCGATTATGCTAGAACGCCATTAATATAGCATTCGCATAGCATGGTAGATTAGAAATATGTATAATGAGTTCCATCACGCATCCTTCGTTAGTATAAATATGACACAATGCACTTCTTGATAAGCGTAAGTCTAGATCGAAAAATAAACTCCCATAATCTAGACTTTCGACATGCAGTGCAACAACGACGGAAACCAAAAACGTTTTGAGTTGGTATACAAAAGCCACAAACGGGTGTGGGATATCGGATAGTAACTAGCTTCCCGTTTTTAATTATGGGAATCTAGCGAATATCATTCTTTGAGAGTTCCACAATTCTCAAGGGCTTGTTGTAAGTTGTAACCACTAATGAAGAGTTCTTACGTTCCTATATTGCCTTAATATAAGCCTTTTCTTTTCTGGAGGTGGAGGAAGGCCGAAGGCATAAATTGTTCACACTGATACACACTGACCTTTTCTTTTCAGCAGGTTGAGAGGCTAGAATCTATCTGCACACTAGAACTCAAATTGAGAGGCTAGAATCCGAATGCCTTTTTTAAGTTTGATGTTCATCACAGTCACAGGTATTGCTGATCCAAAAGATTTCTGGTGCGGCAAAAAGGAGTTCATATCTAGGACAGGATTAATATGCATCTTTCAGGTATTAAATGCAAACACAACCTGCTGATAAGCATCTCTATATTTTAGGAATATTCGGTATGAAGACTAGATGTTAACTGATTCCATGAAGACGTAGACATGTAGTCACTATGTTTTTTCTTCTATTTGTCTGTTAAAAGTTTCATAAAACTCCCTTGCTGTCATATCATAAATGTCAGACCACAAAATTTTGAAGTCACACCATGAATTGAGGTAACTAGAAATAAAAACACAAGACGTTTCAGATTAAAAATGAAGGCAACAATTTTAGACCAGTGTCTATATGCGTAAAAGGTAACTGATATGATCGTTGAGCAGCCATACATAATTTGGTTTTCAGTTTTCTCAACTAACACCTCTTTTTTTTCATGAACTGAAGATAGGGTGCTATAATGGAATGCGTACAATTTAATGCGGAATATGAAATGCAAATAGATATGAGTTAACACTGAACAGCTATGACTGAAAGATTGTAATCCTTGTTACAGACTGGTGAAGCGACTCTGAGTGCAAACATGGACGACTCTCATTACCTAAATATAATTAAGCTTCAAAAATCTTTGTGGCTCTGTCATATAAACTAATTTCGACGAATTTATTAGTTTTTTCAAAAATTAACCTGTTGCCGGGTGCAACTGTGAAACTTCTGGAACTTTCATAGATTCAAGAATTATAAACTGAATCTAGAACCATGTGAAACAGCATATGCTAGAAACGCACTGCGAAAATAAAGAAACTGTAAAAAAAAATGCAGCTAACATAAATACAGAAACTCATAAAAGCAACACATCACAAACAGAGAACCAAAGTTACCAAAAACAGTTGTAACCTATATAGTACTCAGCCTGGTTCTGATTGTAAAAAGCACTTAGGTGCTGTCATTCGTGTGTCTTGTTGGGCTACTTGGAGTTTTCATAGTGATCATATTTTTAACAGAAAAGAGTACCGCCTCTCAGTAATGTTTGCAGAAATTAAACCTCTCTTCCTTATCATCAAGTATACAGTGCTTTCTGCATGTAGTTATGAGTTATCTAAAGATCTCTAACGAACTAAAGTATTTTATAAACATACTAGACTATAGACCCGCGGGTTTCGCGGACGGCTAAAAACACATTATAAGTAGAAATGATTGGGAAAACACAACACATGTGTATACTAAAAAGTCTTTTAAAATAAAAAGTCCAGAAAGACGAATTTTGATGCATCACCGTAATAAAGTTACTGCATCACATTTTTAAGTCACAATATTATAGTTATAAATTTTAGTGCATCATAGTCACTACATCACAACTATAAAAAGTTACTGCACCACAGTTAGTGCATCATCACAGTTATTAAGTTACGGCATCACATTGTAAGTCATCGCATCATAGTTATAAATTTAATGCATCATAGACTTTTTATTTTATTTTTTTTTATTTTAAGACCATCGGGTTTTTGTTTCGGTTGGCTTTTTCAGTTTGGTTTTTTTGATTTTCGATTTGGTTTCGTTTTTTTTTTCATCCTTACGCCTATATTTTAAGGGAATGTCTTAGGGCATTGGTTAAGATTTGTCTTTTTGTGATTTTTAATTACACAAATAGTCCTTGTAGTTGACATAAAATTGCATATTTGGACGGGGACCCACAAAAATAGTTGTTAAAACCACAAAGAGAAATCTTAACCAACGCCCTAAAAGATGGTTAGACATTCCCATATTTTAATAATAACTTTGACACATTTAAGAGTGATGTTATGTTTTTCTTTTCTTTTTTGATCATGGATCCTAAAACTCAAGAAAACTTCAAACATAGTACGAAGTAGTAAAAGATAATGAAATATAAATTGAGAAATGATAAGGAGGCTTAAACTTAGGCTTAATTTTAAGCCTAAAATCAAGTGGTATTATTTTGATGGTTGTAAAATAAGTGGATCCGTGTCTACAGCCATCAAGATGATGTCACTTGGTTTTAGGCCTAAAATTATGCCTAAGTTTAGGTTCCTCTATCATTTCTCATATAAATTACATTAAACACACTATATTAATGCATTAGTCAGAGTGGAAAAGATTCTAATCTATACTACTTATAATGCACGAAGTCACCTCACTCTTAATTTTAAGACGTACAAGAAATTAAGCATGTTTACAACACTTTAATGCACCCAATTTTCAGAATTACAACAAAGTAAGCATATTGTACAACAAAATAAAGTGTAGTATCATTTTAAGACCAAAATTCTATCAAACAACATTAATGCTATTAAAAACACCCCTTCACCAAAAATTACAACCATTTAAGCACAATGTACAATAGCTGCAACCAATTTTCAGATTTACAACAAAATAAGCATAGTGTACAATAAAATAAGCATGATGTAATTTTCAAACTTATTTTGAGATTTACAACATTAATGCTATTAAAGTGGTAAATGTTATTAATGACTATAATGACTACTACTTACAAGAAAAGAAACATAGTGTACAACACTTTAATGCACATAATTTTCAGACGTACAAGACAAGAAGCATAGTGTACACCAAAACTCCACAATAATGCTATTTAATGTAGTCAATTATTTAACTGGTCAATAAATACAATTAATACAGTTATTAAAATACCCCTTACATAAGAAATACAAATTATCAAGCATATTGTACAACCAAATTAAACACAATTCCTGCATTAAATTTCACTACTACAAATAATAAATGACATTATACAAATATTCAAGCGAACGCAGAATCTATGAAATGGGCTTGAACCCGAAACGACGCGGACCAACGGGCTCGAGCCCGAGCAGACACGGCCAACATGTTCGAGCCCGAACAGACGCGGTATCTGAAATTCTTGATATCCATAAATTTATTGTTAAAAGAACATAATAAACTAAAATAAATTATTCATCGAATTTTTATTTGGGATACCACGCATTTAACGCTACGAGTACCTGCTAGTCAAAATATGATATTCAATGAATTACGATCCTTCTTATATGTCACTTCCGCATAAGTAGAAACGGAAAAAGTTGATGATCGATGTCAGTAAATACTCAAAATTTGAATGGGCTCGTCGAGCCATTTTAACTTTTTTTTGTATAGCTACTTAGTGTGTTAAGATTTGATTAAAAATTATTATCTTGTTAATAATCCAAACATTAAACCATCTAACTAATTTCATTTTAAACCATCTAATTTAGTTTATAGAGTCATGAAATTTGAGGTGACTTGATGCAACAATAGATAAGAAAATATTCCATTGACAGTGTGTAGTCATATTACAAATATGTTTGAGAAACCCTGTCCAACTTCAGTTGGTTATATATTCTAGAACAAATCCAGTTTATAAACTCACAAAATTTACGAAAAACTCACGAGGTGACTTCATACATCAATAGATAAAGAAATATTTGGTACAAAAAATAACACAGCATTAGAATTTTAACAATGACATATAGTGAAATAAGATGTGTAATACCAGTCCAGTTATCGAAAGAGTTTCAAAGATATTTATATTTTAATGATAATCACATTTGTAATTAATAGCAAAACATTCTATGCATGGAGCATGATACGAAACTTGCTACATGTTTATTATCATTGTTTACATACATCCCCGGATGTATTCCAACCAATTTTTACATACTTTTTCAAACACAAGTTTTTAATGCATGATGTATAATGCTCTTAAAGCAAGGTTTAAGAAAACATGTAAATATTGGTTGGAAATATAGAGATGTATGTAAATGCTCAAAAAAATAAAAGATATGCGCACATATATTGATTAGCCAGGAAACATAGAATTTGCTCTGTTTTAAAAGGGAGTGAGGAAAATATTTGATTTAGCAAATCATTTACTTTGTAAGACGTCAATGCATGTAATTACTTTTTCATTAGGTCTCGTTTTAAAAAGTTTAAAAAGATTTTAGTAAAAATAGGTTTATAAATTAATGATATGTAATTTCACAAGTTAATGATATGTAATGACATGAATTAATTATTAAAAAAAAAATTAATTGATACTTAGTTATTATTTATATATGAGAGTATGCATTTGAAAAAGGAAATTTTCGCTTCACAAATAGTGGCCTATTATGTTATGTTAAGATGTTATCAGCAAATTTATTTTGAAAACAAAATCCAATATGTAAGTTCTAATATTGAGTGATTAGAGACTAAAAAATATCCACATGTTATAAATTTTATGTTGGATCTTAAGTTTTTAATAAAATTATTTTACTAATAAGTATATCATATAGATACGAGCTTAAGAAAATATGTATTAAAACTTAGTGCAATATGTTAAAGGTTAACTATTGAATAAGGTGTATTTATGAAAGTGGATAAATAACAAAAGGATCAATTATGTAAATTTGAGATGGGTATTTAAATTGATTGACCAGATCCCGTGTAGATACATACGTGACGTGAGCAAAGGGCGTCTTGTTTTATAGAGAAAGTGACACGTGTTATTATGATGTCAGAATATGACGTCAGAAAGGAAGGAAGTGCATTCAAAAATGTTTTCTTTTATTATATATAAAGATTAGCAAGTAGCAACGAAGCACACAGAATACATAAATTTCTATAATGAAGCATCATGTCTAAGATTAAAAATCGATAAATGCGACATTGATCTCTTTGATCATCCACCATTAGCCAAAAAAGTCCCAACTCTAGCCACTCTATATAATAAGAACAATTACATTGAATTTCTATTCACCAGCTGATTCAAGGACGTCAGATAGTCAAATACCAGCTAAGAAGCGTGAAGCTCGAAACATCAATAGATAAAAAATACCAAAGATTCGGTGACATTAGCATATCAAGTATATGTATATAATCAAAAGTAGTTTATAATCTACGTCATATCGTGTTTCAAAACACGAGACATGATAGTTGACATTTAACTTGTTTTAAATGAGTCCACTTCCCGAATATATCACTAATTTCTCTACACCACATGTTGAAAACAACTAACCTAACAATAAAGAGAAATGAAAATAAAAGAATAATAGGGAAAAAATCACATGATTTATTTGTGGATAACATCGTTTTTGATCACGGGTATTGTTGAACTAAACGGTATTTACAGTATCACTTAGTGCACGAAGAATGCATCCAAGACCAGCTTTATGTGTTAACTTTTCATGAATACGTAGGCACTGATCACACGTGGGGCGATCACCTGTTGACAATCCTCGATACAAGTACCTGCCCAATTACAGAAACACAAAATAAAAACAGGCCCAGAAAATGGAAAACAGATAACAGAGCAACGTATTTATAGAAGGAAAAAGAGACACGATAAACTTACTTCATAAGAATATCATAGTACTCAGGATCTAAAGATGAGAACATCAGATCCACATCTTTTATTGCCATTAACGCCCTATGCACCACGATCCAGTTTGCAGACTACACAAGTTTCAAAGAGACGTTTCAACTTCTACACATCAAAGAGACGTTTACTAAGAGTTCCAAATATTTCATTTTATCGTTCGTTAAAGATTAAATGGCTAATCAGATAACTGCCCTAAATCATTTGAATTAAAAGTGGTATTCAAAACTTTCTTTCTCTAATTTTTCTAAACAAAAAACTACAGTAATTCCTACCGTTTCAGTCCAATGTTCTAATTTCACGTCTAGGGGGTGTTTGGATTAGCTTATTTTACCAGCTTACGCTCATTTGAGTTTGTAGAAGCTCATAAGCTCACTTTTATCGGTTGTGAACGACCTTATCAAATTTAGCTAACGTACTTATTCAAGTACATAAGCTCAACTTGATTACCTCATAAACCAAAAAAAAGTGAGCTCATGAGCTTTTTCAAATTCAAATGAGCCCGTAAGCTAGTAAAATAAGTTAATCCAAACACCCCTTAAATCATTTTCCCCGGTCTATCCCAAAATCCAACATAGCTCGTATTTCGGTTCCGGAAATCAACCACTCAAATCAATAACAACCAACCAATAACTTAACACGAGTAAACAAAAAAATAGATCTTAACATTAAAAACATTAACATGAAAATACATAAAAAAAAATAAATAACCTTGCATCTTTCATCTCTAGTTTTGGGAGGAGAGCCTTCAAGAGCAGTTTTCAAAGCTTCAACTGGCTTATACCTATTATTAAATCGAAATTGAAATTAATTATATAAGGGTTTTGATTAAAAATTGAAAAAAAAATGACTTACTGTTTGAGTAAACTTTCGATCTTGCGTGATTTGTGTTCAATTCTTGAGATTATTGCTTCTGCGTTGTCTGCTTCAATATGTTCTCCCATTTTTGTTTGATATTGTTATGTTCGATCTTGCGGGTTTTGGTTTTTGTTTTGATTTTGATTTGTGAAGTGGGGTTTTGATTGTTTTTGGGTTGAAATGGTGGGATGTGTTTTAAGTTTGGGGGCTTAATGTGAAATTATTGTCAATGAACCAATTACATAATTTGATTGAGTTTTGGTCAAAAATGTCTTTTGTCCTCCTTTTTATTCTAATACAATACAATTTTTTTGTCATTTTATGTTTTATGTTTATAGTTTTTAGATATAAACAAAAATATAAAAATAAAAAACTAAAAAAGGAGGAGGTGCCTTTTGTAAAAAAAAATAGTTTGTATAACCTACCCTTTTGATTTATTAAAAAAAAAAGAAAAACACTTTATTCATTTTTTTTCTTAATTAAATATCTCATAAACCATTAATCATTACGCGAAAATAATTATACAATTACGACAAGAATTAAATTCCTACTTTCGATGAATATTTTTTTTATAAGTGTTATAATTTACGTTTGGAGAAATCACATATGATTTGTAATTTTAAAATTACGTGTGATTTTATGAAATCACATGTGATTTATGAAATCATATGTGATTTATGAAATCACACAATCACACGTGATTCCTAACATAGACGCAAATTTTAATATTAAAAAAAAAAGTTTGTCGAAAGCATATTGAAGTGTCTGTCTACTGAAATATAAAAAAAATCTCGTTGCATTTGTGTATTTTTTCAAGTAACGATTTGCCATTTGTAAAATACTTCATTTTTAAAAAAAGGATAAAAGGTAAATTTTTTAATTTTGATAAAAAGAATAAATGATCAAAATTGGTTCATTAGGTCTATAAAAAAATATTAAAACTATAATGATCTCAACTCTTTTTTTATTCTCTAGAATTTGACGAGTTTTATATTATGTGATGTATAATAAAAATGTAAAGTCGAATCTTTTAATAGGTTTTAATTGAGCAATAGAAAAGCTCAATTGCTAAATAAAGGAGTTATTTTATTTGACATTAGTAAGTCAAAATTGAAACAATTTTATTAAACTTATCTAATGTCATCTATTAAGAAAATTTTGTTTAAAAACATATATGTCAATTTTGTAAAATAAAAAAAATAAGAATATAACTAATAAAAGTATAAAACTTTAGTTGTTAAATAAAAATAAATATATGAACTTAATAAACTTATCAGTTTTATTTTTTAAATAACTTTATAACTTTAATAAATAACCTCAGAACTTTATATTTTAATTAAACAAACAACATATATATTGTTGTTATTTATAAATATTATTTATAATTTTCAAAATGAAAGCATGAGTTTCTGATATGTAAATGATTGTATGAGATTGTACATATACGAACGTCTCATGTTATTCTTTTTTATAAGTTTCAAAATGAAAGCATGAGTTTTTTATATTTAAATTATTATTATTTTACATTGTGTGCATAAATGTTACACGAAACAATTAATAACAGTATCACAATTGTAATTATTTACCGCTGTAAAATCTCGTTATTGTGCACGGATACTCGCCTAGTTATTATAGTTGATATTATCAATAAAGTTGTTTTTTTTATTACTAACAGGTTTATTATCGTTGTTGTATTAATGTTTTTGCTATTGTTATTTGTATTAAAACTTTGTTATTACTTGTCTCTTTTAACATTTCTTTCTAAGATGTGAAGCATGTAGAATTTGTGAGGAGTTTTTTTAATGACCATGGTACTTTAGAATAGTATTAGACAAAATATGTATCTTTAAAAGTATTTAGAATAATATTTAATTGTTTTCTTTTTATTTTCTAACGAAATCATAAGAAAGACTTACAACCAGAACGCCATAACGGGCGTTAAAAGCGAAATAATCGGCGTTATGGCCAAGCACCCCATCAGTAGCAACGTTAGGGGAAGGCGGGGTACCGGCGTTGGGGAGGCAACGTGCGTTAGGGAGGAAAAAAAAAAAAGTTTGGAATTGTTACAAAACAGTCCTCTAACGAAGAAGATGATAGGTTTGTATTTTTTTTTTTTTTTTTGAGCTTTACTGTGTGTGTGTGTGCACTATGTGTGTTAAGGAAGAAGAAGAAATAGTAGTAAGGTCTACGTTTGTGTTTGGACCATTCATTCCTTTTTTTTTTTTTTTTTTTTTTTTTTTTTGTTTGTTATTTAGTTTTATAATTTTATTTAATAATATAAAAATATTATTTGTATATTAATTTAATAAACGAAATATTAGTTCACGTTTAATAAATGAAGTGTTTGTTTTAGTTTAGGGGTTGAAATTGAAAATATGAAATGTTATTGGTGTTATTGATGTTATTGGATGTTATTGTTGTGGGTGTTTTTTAGGGATGTTAATGTTAAATGTTAAAGCTGATGTGGCGCTGACGTGGACGGTGTTATTGGTGTTATGGTGTTATTGTTGGGAGTGCTCTAAAGAACTCATGGAAGATGAGTTTGAAGTACCCATCGTCCTATCCTATCTCCATTCACTTCCGCATCTCCTTCATCTTGGTCATTGTCATTGTTGACCGGCGATGGTATCGGCATGATTCCGTCATAATCACATCGATCTATTTTTATACGTTCCTAATGATTTCGAGTACGTTCAACTCAATTTCGACGCTTGGCCAAGATTGACTTAAATAAATAAATAAAATGACAGCCAACCCGATGGCTGCTATGATCACTACAAAAACGATCATAGACTAAGGAAGTACAACTAGAAACACATAATAATCACAAAGTTCATATGCAAGTATCTTATGTTCGTATTGATTCGCTCAAATGCATCCCTGAAAAGAGTCAACCAAACCGGTAATGAACGACTATTTTTACCAAATCGGAATATTATGTTTTATTTTCCTCATTATAGGTTCCTCCAAGTAGTGATGTCGGTATCATATTGTGCATTATCATCATCACGTAAAATACTGGGTCGACAATGACTAGGACATAGGAGATAATGACGATGGTTAATTTTATTTTTATTTCACTAGTTTTTTCGTTTAAGATTAGATTCGATAATATATTGACAATCATGGGACGATGGTGGATTGGCTATTGAAAAACTACGTATGTTTTATGAGTTTTTATGGATTGTAAGAAGAAATAAAAAATAGTTAAATATTTTATTAAATATTTTTAACAATACATATTTTGTTAAATAAGTTTTTAAAATACTATGGTCCCTTAAAAGACTCGTAGGGTTATAAGTTATAAAATTGTTTGTAGATCTTAGTCATTTATACTACTATATAAAGTATTAGTAATTCTTAAAAAATGAAGTTTTAAAAAAAAATCAATCTTACACACTTGTCACGTATGAAATTTTTATGTTGGTTTCTTAGTATTACAAGTTCTAAATCTATGTTTATAACTATTTAATGCACAAATATATCAATTCAATGCATATAATCAATGATATTATTAAAATACTCTCACTCAAATATTAAAATACTGTCACTCAAATGTACAATTGATATACGACTTGGTACAAAACAATAATGCTTAAATCATTTTTTTTTCTTTTTTAAAACATCCACTAAATAAAATTTATAAATCATTAATAATATTATTAAAACACACTCTCACTCAAAAGTACAATTAATATATCATACGGTACAAAACATTAATGCATAAGTCATCATTTTTTTTTTAACATCTACTAAATGATAGTTACAAATCATTAATGATATTAGTATAAACCCCCTCACTCAAAAGTAAACTTAATATACTACATGGTACAAAACCATAATACATAAATTATTTTATATATATATATATATATTTTTTTTAAAACACCCACTAAATAAAATTTATAAATCATTAAGGGGATCGTACAAACCAATTTTTTACGTATTCAGACTTTCTGACACCACCATTTTTTATCACGCAACGCCATTTGCAACCACAACTTAGAAATATAGACACCACCAGATGACGCTAAAATCGCTACTTAAAAACACCCTCTATGTTTAAACGTCAAATAATATTGCACATCCAAAAAATAGCAAATTGGTGACTACCGTTTTTGTATCGTCTTTGATTCAAGATGGACGGGTTCTCTGCCATTTTTTTTATGAAATAGTGTGCGGTAAAGTTGTTTCCTAAAGTTATCGACATGCATAAAGTTAGCATCATAAGAAATATATAAACGCTCACCAAAAATTTTGATAGGGTGACCGCCGCTGCAACGTGGTGGTAGCCTGCTATAAAAGCTTTTTATTTGAAAATTTTTTAGAGTTGTAAGCTTTTTGTTACAAAAATAATCTCCTCCAAAACAAGTATTTCCATTTGGATACAGCAACTTCATGCTTTTATTTTAAACAAGTAGCTCCAAAATAAAAAGTTGATTCATAAAGCTTTTAAAATATTTCGGAGCTGTTAAAACGTAAAGTTACTGTTAACAATTTATAATTACAATTAACAACTGATTTACCAAACACTTTTATGGAAAAGAAAGATACAACTTGTAGCTTATGTTAACAACTTTGAAGTTTATAGCTTATAACTAGTTTTATCAAACATACCATGCATAAGCAAGAAAACATGCCAATTTTTAGCTAATAACCTCTGTTGATTTTATTTATTTATTTATTTTTTATAAAAGCAATATATCCAAAAAACCTTGCTATTACCGAAAAATATAGTCACACGGGTACCCTATCGCAACGTGTGAGCACCCGGCTAGTCCTAGTTAGAAGAGGTTTAAGATGACATTTTAATTAAAATGGTCAACTTCTATAAGATATATACGAACTGTTGTAATTATTTAATTACTCATAAAATTTCATTTAATATATAAAGATTTACATAGCAAAAGCAAATTTAAAATACAAAAGTTTATATATAAGATTATTGCATAACTTCACAGTTGGAGCGGTGTTTATTGACAAATTACCGTTACACAAATTACCATTGCGGGTGTGGCTATTAAATAAATTGCTGGTGTGTTTATTAAATAAATTAGGTGGAGTTTTGTCTAAAGCCGAACCTAGAGTTAGAGCTTATGTTATAAATTGAAAACTAAAGTATTTAATTTAAAACAAATGTTTGACATATTAGTTGAGTTAGAGCTTATCATGTGTAAAATTACATTGAAATTTATCAAAATAAATTACATATAATCCAAGTTTTTGTATATTTATCTATGGTATTTTTAGAATTTATCTAAGTAGTTCAACTATAAACAAGCTTTATTATACTATATAACATTCATTGAAGTGGAAATGTGAGTCGGCATTGTTCCGAAGCCGCCGAGTGGGAGGTCAACTTAAGGGAGTGGGACGGCTTGGGTGCATAGTGGAGATGTAGCTCGAGCCGGCACTATTTACACGCCGAGCTGAGCCGATGGCTAAGAGGGATTAAAATATTTGGTTAGTGGGTTTTCCACTTAGCTGGCGTTTGATTGTGAGGGTTTTCTGCATGTTGTAAACTTGTTTTTCATTATTGGGTCTAGATGTTTTTATGCCCGAAACCAGATTTGATTTTACATTTGTTTGATTTTTTATACCAAAACTCTCGCACATGCAATGGTTACATGTAAGAACATTAGATCTGGAATTTATTTTATGCCAAGTTTGCATGTTTTAATCCACTCATCTATGATAATGTGTGCTTTTTTAGGTATTTGATGATGATGAGGTTTTGTATAAGAATGATGTTTATGTTGAGTTGTACGGGTTTAATTATGTTGATGGTGATCCTAAGGCATGTTTTCTTTTTGTTGGTTATGAGTTTATGGTGATTTGAGTTATTTGTATTAATGGGGTTTTGTTAGTTAATAGATCCGAGGGAAAAAAATATATGTGTGTGTAATTTTTTGTTTGTATGATGTTTGGGGTTAAAAAACAAAATAAGGTTGTTTAATTTATGCTAAAGTTGTTAGTTTGAATGTAGTAGTTTTGATCATTATTAACAAACTGGGATCTATTTCCATGAATTATGATTAGAGTTTAATGCGTTAGCGAGTTTTCGTTATTTCAGTTTTGATGTAAATAGGTTAAATTTGTAAGGGTTTTGTGAATTTTGGGGATAAAAGAGGATAAAAAAAAATGTTTCTTCTATGAAATTTATTTTATGTCAATTTTGCATGTCGAATTTAATCCACTCGTCTATAATAATGTGTGCTTTTCAGGTTCTTGATGATAATGGTGAGGATTTTTGTAAGAAAGAAGTTTACACTAAGTTGTTCAATTTTAATTATGTTGATGGTGATCTTAAGGTATATTTTCTTTTTGTTGGTTATGGGTTTATGGCAAGGTTATAAATAACGTGAGGCGTGGCGTAGCGGCGTAGCAAAGCCTCAAACTTTAGGAGCTACGACGAAGCCATAATGTTTTCTAAAGCGTGACTTAAAGCGGCACAAAATAAGAACATATTTATAGATTTATATATTATTTTATATTTCATATATATCGAGTTTATAAAAAGTGTTTAAGGAAAAAAAAAACTTTTTCATCGGAGTTAAATTCAAAAAAAGGCGCCACACCTCGCGTATCGTGAGTTTTCACGTCTCATCTCATGCCACACCTAGAGCTGACGTCATGGTCTACGTAATGTGGAGGTCACTCCTTAGCGGCGCCTTACCGCTGTCGTGGCACGCCTTTTAGAACCTTGGTTTATGGTGATTTGAGTTATTTGTATTAATTAGTTTTTGTTAGTTTATAGTTATAAGGTAAAAGAAAATTTGTGTGATGTTTGGGGTTAAAAAGAGAATAAGACTGTTTTAATTTATTTTAAAGTTGCTAGCTTGATTGTAGCGGTTTTAATAATTATTAAAGAACTGGGATTTATTTATGTGAATTTGATTAGAGTTTAATGTATTAATGAGTTTTTGTTCAGTTTTAATGTAAAAAGGTTAAATTTGTAAGGGTTTTGTGAATTTTGGAGATAAAAGAGAATAAAAATTTGTTTCTTCTCTAAAAGTTGTCAAATTTGTAGAACCGTAGAGGGGGTGATTACGGTTTTTTCGGATTCTTAGAAGTTTATCTACTTCAAGCCTCAAAGATCAACAAGTGGTTATACAACAATACTCACAACCACAATCAAAACCACAATCAAAACCAAAGCGAGCAAAGAGACACCACGATATATACTGGTTCATGATGGGAGGTTTAGACAATCCGTACATCCAGTTGCGAATCCACGACACCTATACTATTCCACTAGTATAATCCTTATTGTGGATTACAAACCATTACAAACTTCACTCTACCAATATGCACTAAGATCGGCGCTCACAAAGAAGAGCTACTCCCAATGGTATTCCGCCTTAGGGAACCACCTACAAAGACTCGTGATTCAACTTAACCACAAAGACCACTAAAAACTTCCAGCTGAAGTATCAAACCCCCACAAGATCTTCACTCGATCTTAGCTTGACCACAAAGGTACAAGTCTTGTTACACCCTTAAACAAATGAATGATTGTTTTGATAGTTCGAATCAAGCCCTAACCTAACCTAGTCTAGAGACTCAATTCTAATTGAAAAGGTATAGAGAAGAAGACCCTCGACACAATTCACAAGAGTAGATTAAGTTCTTGTGAATCTCTCTTGCTAAATGATGTGTTCTTACAATAGATGATAAAAGAAGAATTAAAACACAAGAGATGTTTAGACTTAGAGGGATATAGAGGAGAAATATAGAGAGAATGAAAGAAATGGAAAGAGGTGAAGAATTCCCATGACAAGAGGGGGTATTTATTGACCAAATCTTAGACCACAGTAAGTTGGCGCGCTGCTGGCACGCTGAAGCGCCATGAGCTGTTTTCCCGGGCTTGGTTTTATGTTTACCTCGTTTTGTTAAACCCCCAAGTGAACTTCACATTTGACCTTTCCAATATCATTCTAACACTTGTAGTGTGATAAGGTCAACCAACTCAAATAGCCATTTTTAAAGTAATTTATGAAGTGTTTTAAAAGAAAGTTTGAAGATGTTTGTCCAATATTAAGTAGAAAGGAAAGAAGTATTGTACTAAGGGGTATAATAGAAAATTACTCATATGTCATAGATAGAAGGAAAGAATATGTCAAAGAATATTTCTTTTCTTATAAAGGAAGTGTGGATGTTGAGAGAGGGAAGATTTGAATTTCAAAATCAAGTTGTGTGAGAGGGAAGTTTATATGATAGGATAGGTTAGGTTCTAACCCTAGTTGTGTAAAAGTGAGTTGGCATGGTTAAAAAGAAAGAATATGCCAAGAATATTCCAAACTTTTTGGAGAAGTGTGGATATTTGAGATGGATGATTTGAAATTCAAATTTGTCACACCTCGCCAAGGCGGAAACGCGAGGCGTAACGAGAGATGCATCGTCATAACACAATGATATATAGATAGAGAATCACTAAATGAAATTTAAATCAAAATGTCATGACAACACCTGACACAAGAGGGAACTTGTACCAAAGTTAATCGTACCATAACAAGTCATAAAGTATGCCCCACAAACTGGGATAAAATGCCAAACAAGGTTCATAAAATCAAATAATGGAATATAAAGTTCAGAAATGAAATCAATTGGTAAATCCTAATTCCTTTCCTTAAGCACATCATGGCTAATACCTGAAAATGATACTTGAAAATGTCAACTATAAAGTTGGTGAGAGTATGGGTTTAGTCATAAAGAATTTGACCTAAAGTTGTGCACACCACATCATAGTAATAGTAAACCAGTGGACAGTGTAATATAATTTAGCATAGCATTAAGTGAGATAAAATGACATACTTGAACACAAACTTGTAATCCAATCACCACTAGTAAAGTAGGAGTATTTTACAACGGACTTTTTAAAACGGTTTTCAATTCTACCGTACTAAATAATTTGGAATACATTATATATAACGGTTAACTTGAAAAACATAATATATAATATATCTTTTAAAACATCTGCTTTTTTCTATTTAATTTATTCTTATTATTTAAAACGGTTACATATAGTCGTTTCAAAAGATATCAATATTTTTATAATTTAAGCCTATTATATACAACGATAGAATTTAATTGTTTTAAAAGACTCAATATTTTATAATTAAGCTTATTATTTACAATGGTTAAATATAAAGTTTTAAAAGCATTCAACATTTTCTAGCCTAGTCTTATACGTAGTATTTTACAACGATCACACATAATTGCTACAAAAGATATTTTCAAAAACATATAAAAATTTTCAAAAGCTTTTCACCTCAAACGAGCGGGAATTTGCCTCCGTTTCCTTTTTCACCCTTATTCTATCTATTAAATTCACTATTTTTTCTTTCTGTTTGTTATATCAGCAAGGGTATTTCTTTCTCTTAATTTATACCTAAAATAGCTAACTCAAGCTTTTCACATTTAGTTTTTTTGCAGATCTTCAAACAACTTATCTTTAATTTCATAAGTTCACTCAAGACTTTACAAGTGTGCATCGCTCATTTATCTAAAAAGGTATTGTTGCAGGTTTTTGTTTCATTTTACATTTGATTGTTTCTTTATTGTGTCTCATATGTTGCAGATTTAGTTTTTTTCAGTAAGTTATATTGATTAAGTATACTCAATACTTACAAGTGTGCATCGTCCATTTATCTAAAATGGCATTATTGCAAGTTTTTGCTTCATTTTACATATGTATGTTTCTTTATTGTGTCTCATATGTTGTAGATTTACTTTTTTCGTTAACTAAATTGATTAAAATCTTCTTTTCACTTTTCTCTAATGCAGGATGTATGTTTGATGCACATATATATTGATTAATATGTTAGTGAATAAGAAACTTTTGCTAAAAAAGGGAATAAGAAACCATGGATAATTTATTCTTGGATGGCACAAGATTCTCATAATGCATAAGTATTATCGTGTTAATGACCTAAAGGCTAAAACAATAACTATTAATTAAAACTTTTAATAAATACTTTCTGTACTAGTGACATGGAGACAATATTGTTGGGTTCAGTAAATACCCAAACCCCTTAAGATTAGGATTTGAATAGAAAATATCCTAAGTGTTTAGTCCCTTAAACACTAACAAGTCACTGAGTGCATAGTCTCTCAGTGAGCTATCTTCGGGATACTTAGTAAGTGGAAAAGAAGAAGTCTCCCACCAAGAAGGCGGAACTTAAGGGGTGAAGACGAGTCAAGAAGATGGTGGATTCAAATGAGTGATGACAATAACTCACCGAATCTCAAACTCCTTACCAACTACTTACATCAAGACAAACCAAGTTGAAGACCAAGGCAATGAAGGATGAAGAATGAGCGGGACAAGGCGGGATAAGTTTGAGCAGATAAGACGAAGTCCTTATCAACCAAAGTCAACTTTCCCCGAATGGCTAACTATCGTGCTCAATGTCATCACCGACTAGAAGAAAGCGACCTTGTCACTTACCCAATATAGCCTTTTAGAATGAGACAAAATACATCGAGATTTTGTCTTCAGAATGTCGGTTGTCCTTTAGGAAACAGTTAAAAACCAAACTTGTATAAATAGCATAAGAGTTGGAGTGGAAGATTTGAAGCTTTTGGATTAATTGTAAAACACACACAAAAGCCATCTTTCACTCCTCCAAATACAACTCTGTCCTTGAGATAGCTCAGTGGTTCCTTTGTAGTTGTGCTCAGACTTAGCCTGAGCTTAGTGAGGAGATATCATACTTGTCATTTCAATCCCAAGTACTATTCCGAAAGTACTTGGGTAATGTATATTGAGCATCCCAGTGGGTTTTTACTTAGTTGATTTCAGTCATTATTCACAATTTGGCTGTTTATTATTTTTAACTGTTTTATTACAATTGTGAAACGGGAACAACAAGTGGTATCAGAGACATCCCACACTGTGGCTTCAATGATTATCATCCTGATGATTGTCTAATGAACACATGCTGTGATATTTGCGGAAATCCAGCTCATGAGACATCCCAGCATGACAGTGTCATCCAAGCAAGGAGAAGTTCAAAGCAACCCCGAATCACTGAGTCATCCTCAGTCATCAAATGTAAAACCTGTGGTAGCACAATGCACTCAACCACTGACCATGAGTTAATTGTCAAATTCAAGCAGACCTTTAGACCCAAGCTCACTAGTATGTGGGTCAACAAGAGAAACTAATCCATTTTACTATTTGTGCAGAGACACGCCAGGGAGCCTATTTGGCATCTAGATAGTGGATGCTCAAGAAGCATTTATAATAAAGAATATAAACGTTGAAAATTTATCAGTGGGTTTGTACTTAGTTGATTTCAGTCATTATTCATAATTTGGTTGTTTATTATTTTTAACTGTTTTACTACAATTGTAAAACGGAAACAACAAGTGGTATCAGAGACATCCCACACTGTGGCTTCAATGATCATCATCCTGATGATTGTCTAATGAACACATGCTGTGATATTTGCAGAAATCCAGCTCCTGAGACATCCCAGCATGACAGTGTCATCCAAGCAAGGAGAAGTTCAAAGCAACCCCGAATCACTGAGTCATCCTCAGTCATCAAATGTAAAACCTGTGGTAGCACAATGCACTCAACCACTGACCATGAGTCAATTGCCAAATTCAAGCAGACCTTTAGACCCAAGCCCACTAGTATGTGGGTTAGCAAGAGAAACTAATCCAGTTTACTATTTGTGCGAGACACGCCAGGGAGCCTATTTGGCATCTAGATAGTGGATGCTCAAGAAGCATGACTGGTGTTAAGGAGTATCTGCACAAGTATGTAAAGGAACCAGGACCCAAGCTAGTATTTTGTGATAACTCATCATGTCCCGCTGAAGGTTATGGTTCAGTATACTGCAATGGAATAGTTTTCTCTAGAATAGCTTATGTCAATGGTCTAAAATACAATCTCATAAGTGTCGGTCAATTATGTGATGCTAAGTACATTGTGCAATTCAATGACAAAAAAGGCGCTATTTTCAATGCCAACAAAGAAGTTTTTTTATAGCTCCTAGAAGAGATGATGTTTATTTCTTAGACATGTCAACACTCTCTCAAGATGGAACTTGTCTCTTTGCCAAAGCCACTGAAACTGTCAAATGGCTGTGGCACAAGAGACTTTCTCACTTAAACTTCAAAAACATCAACAACTTGGCAAAATAAAATAAAGTCCTTGGCTTACCATCACTGGTTTTTGCAAAAGATAAACCATGCTCAGCCTGTGAAAAAGGGAAACACCACAGAGCATCATTCAAAACAAAACAAAACTTCTCCGTCAATAGTTGCCTTCACCTCCTGCACATGGATCTCTTTGGACCAGTCAGTCCTAGATCAATCCAGCATGAGAAGTATACACTTGTCATTGTTGATTAGTTCTCAAGATACACTTGGGTATACTTTCTTTCCAAGAAGAGTCAGGCAGCTGATACAATAATGTCATTCATAAGGAAAATTAAAAACCACAATTACATTCCTGTTAAAAATCGAATCGACAATGGTACCGAGTTCGTAAATCAAGAGCTTGAGAATTTCGTGATGAAAATAGAATCTCCCAAAACTTTTCATCTCCTTACACCCCGAACAAAGCGGGTAGTGAAAGGAAAAAAGAACTCTCACCGAGGCTGCCGAACTATGTTAAATGGCTTAGCACTCTCAAAGCATTTACGATGAAGCAATCAAACAACTGTTATACTTAAAACAGGTCAATCATTGTCAAAAGACATAACAAAACCCCATATGAGATATTCAAAGGTAGACTTCCTGATATCAACTACTTTCATGTGTTTGGGTGTCCTGTGTTCATTCACAACCACAAGGATCACCTAGGCAAGTTTGATGCAAAAGCTGATGATGGATATTTCCTAGGTTACTCACTGATCTCTAAAGCCTTCAGGGTGTTTAACACCAGAAGACAGCAAGTTGGGGAACCCTTTCATGTCACCTTTGATGAAAGTTCAGAAAGCATCAGATTCACTAATACCTCAGTGGAGGAAATAGGAATTGATGACTCAACGATATATCCTCCTGATGAATTCAACACTGAAATCAATTCCTCCTATTAAGCTGATGCTGACATCTCATACTATGTCTTGCCCCACAACCTTCCTCAACCAACCATCAGTGATGCTGACATCTTATACTATGCTGACATCTCATACTAGGATAGGTAATACTGAACCAAATGTTCAGGAACCAATGATTCAAGCACCCCAACCTGAACAAAGCATCTCAATGATTTTGTGGCTCCAGCACCTGAACTCACTCCTGAGTTTCCAGTGACCTCTTCAAGCTCAGATCCTAGACCACAAAGTAAGTGGACAAAATCTCAGGACATTGAGCTTGTAAACATCATTGGTGAACCCACTGAGGGCATGCTCACTAGAAGCATGGCTTCTAAGTTAACTGCAGCTTTAGCCAATAAATGTCTATATGCTGATTTTCTATCAGAAATAGAACCCAAAAGTGTCACTGAGGCTCTAAAACATCCAAGTTGGGTTCAAGCTATGCAAGAAGAACTTCAACAGTTTGATAAAAACAAGGTCACGACCTTGATCAAATGTCCTCAGGATGTCGTTGTCATAGGAATGAAGTGGTTTTCCAGAAACAAAACTGATGAAAACGGCATTGTCATTAAAAACAAAGCCACACCTGTAGCTAAAGGTTATAGTCAACAAGAAGGCATTGACTATGATGAGACATTTGCTCCTGTTGCAAGAATGGAAGCCATCAGGATCTTCCTTGCATTTGCTACCTACATGAACTTCAAAGTTTACCAAATGGATGTGAAAAGTGCATTCCTGAATGGTGAACTCAAGGAAGATGTGTATGTTCAGCAACCTTCTGGCTTTGAGAGTAGTGAATTCCTTGACTATGTCTGCAAGCTTGACAAAGCCCTTTATGGACTTAAACAAGCTCCCAGAGCATATGAAACTCTCTCAGCCTTCCTGATTCAAAACAAGTTTGTCAGAGGAAAGATAGACAACACTTTGTTTATTTACAGGACAAAGCACGATGTGATACTGGTCCAAGTATATGTTGATGACATCATCTTTGGCTCAACAAATTATAATATTTGCAAACAGTTTGAAAAACTGATGACAAAGAAGTTTGAAATGACATTGATGGGTGAACTCACATACTTCCTTGGACTACAAATCAGGAAAACTGATAAAAGAATCTCCATCAGTCAAGAGAAGTATACCAGAAATCTCTTGAAGAAATTTGAGATATCTGACTGTGTGTCAGTGAAGACACCAATGGTCCCTCTTAACAACCTTGGACCTGATATCACTGGCAAATTAGTTAATCAAACTTATTTCAGGGGGATTGTAGGTTCACTGATGTATCTAACTACTTCCAAACCAGACATACAATTCTCAGTCTATCTAATAGCAAGATACCAGTCCAATCCCAAAGAATCCCATCTCACTACAGCCAAAAGAATCCTCAGATACCTGAAAGGAACTCCAAGCCTCGGACTTTACTATCTAAAATGCTCAGGGTTTGACCTCAAAGGGTATTCTGACTCTGATTATGCAGGCTGCAACATGGACAGGAAAGTACCTCGTGGTCCCGCAATTTCTTGGAGGAAAGTCGGTTTGTTGGAGTGCTAAAAGCAACAATCGGTGGCTATGTCTTCACCGTCGGGTATGTGGTTCTTTGCGGATGTCAGTGCCAATGTATTATGGATGAAAAGTCAACTCGGTGACTATGACATCCATTACAAAATGGTACCCATCTTCGTGATAACACCGATGCTATTGCAATATCCAACAACCCCGTCCTTCACCAAAGAACCAAACACATTGATATCGATATCATTTCATCGGGGACCACATAATGAAAGGAGACATAGAACTTCATTTCATCCCTATCGAATATCAACTTGCGATATCTTCACCAAAACCTTCGATGAACCTACCTTCGTGAGACCGAAGTGAATTGGGAATGCTTGACATTGAAAGTCAAGAACCTAAAATCAATCCCAATCTCGGTGAGTTCACTCAAATGGTCCATGCTCCCCGAACAAAACCCCAATACAAACTTCTCACCGAATGAGTAAGACTCATTCAAGGACCCCGACTTTGGATATTGAGCATTAAATGAGTAACTAAATGCACTAAGTATCAGTTACTTAAATGTCCTAGGTTGGTAAACACACCAATTTAATATAGGAATATATGTCTCTTTATCCTGCTGTCATCCAAGTCAAGGGTTCCTCAAACCTTACCTCATCCCACTTGGCATTAAATGCCTCCTCTCAAAAGAAATATCCTAAGGATATTTTATTATCGCAAAATGCACTTTTATCGTAATCAAACTGCTCCTTGAAAACCGGGAAGTTACTATGGGTAGTGGAGTGGTGGCATTAAATGAGGAAATTGAAACGTTTTCAAAAATTGACTTTACAAATCCTCATCTATGCAAAATTTACCCCTCTCATCACTCTATAAATACCCCTCTCAAAACATTATAAACACACACAAATTATTTCTGCATCAAAACGCTGTCAAAATCAATTCTCAAACCCAAAAATCTTTGTGTTCTTTAATCCTCAAAACAGTTTTCAGTAAAATCTTCTCTTTAAACAATTTACAAAAGGTTTTTCATCACAAAACTTAAGAGACTTGATGTGCTATTTCATCCATCTTTTAATATTTATAAAACTTAGATAACTTAGGATAGACACATACTAACGGGCATAGTACCCGATCAGATGTAGTAAAGCCTTAGGCAAATCCGAGTATCATCCCAAGAGAGCTTTGACCTTGAAAGAACTAAGATGATTAGAAAAGATATTGATAATATATGGTTATGACAAAGTTGATATAATCCATAGCTATGCTATTCACTTTCTTACACAGACACCTGAAATTTAGGGAAAAGAGATAGGTAAATGAAGCTTAATAAAGAATACAAATATGAATTTATTCCCGATACCAAGATTCAATATAGTGGTTAATTATCACCAGACTCCTTTGGTCGATTCGTCATGGCCTATGGTTCTTAGATTCCTCACCAAGATGAGCAGGTCACAAGGGATCATTCGGCAACCTAATAGCAGTCATTAAGCACCAAATCTACTAGATCTAGACGGTGGGAACCCGGCCATTAGGAACTTAGATTCCCCCTAACCTCTTAAATACCTCTACTTGATAAGTGATCATTTGGTTAATTCGCACAAGAAGAGTGGTCGTACTATGGCCAATTCCTCCTATACTTCGCTATCTATCAGACTGGAGTCAGTTGGTCATATCTCCTAGCCCTTTAGATACTACCAAGCTTATAATACTACCAAGGCTAGCGATCTATGAAAAGACTAGCAAATGTCTATAAAGAATTATAGAGAATAACAATAACATAAATTTAAACTTTAATTAATGATATGAATTCATAGTATAAGTTCTAGAAAAATATAAAAGGAATCTAAACTCGAATATAAAGAAAATCGTAGACGAGGACTTTGTTATTTAGTGCTCCTAAACCATGCTTCTTCTTCTGTGTTTTGATCTCCCCAAACCCTAGAAGGTTTGGGAAAGGAGAGATATCTAAAAATGATGAAACCATCGACTATTTATAGGCTTCAAACTAGTTACGGCATAACTTTATTAGGTAGTTACGTCGTAACTTCTTTCAATCTTCTGTGCTTATCCATGGTTACGGCGTACCCTTAGCTGGGGTTACGCCGTAGCTTCTATAATCCAGTGTATTTCTTCATTACGGCGTAGCCTAAGCTGAGGGCTACGCCGTGGTCTTTGTTGATTTGGTGCTTATCAGTAGTTACGGCGTAACCTGAGATGAGGGTTACGTCGTAGCCTTTGTAATCTTTAGTTGCGTCGTAACTTCATCACTTGGTTACGCCGTATTTAAGAGACAATCATATCAATAGGGCCTGAAAACGTCCAATTGCATCTTCCTTACTTCGAATGCGACCTGAAATGAAATAATAAGGAATAAGGATGTTTTCACTAATAATTTACTCAAAATGTGATGATATAAGGGGAAATTAACGCTTAGAAACTCAGGATTATTTGATGTTATCAAATATCCCCCCACTTTAACTTTACTTGCCCTCAAGTAGACCAATTGAGACTGAAAAAGATTCATTCTTGAAGAATGCACAGTTTTAAATTCCATGCTAGAATATTAATAAGAGCCGAACACCTCACGAAATGGGAACGAAAACACTCTCACTCATCCTATTCTAAGTGTTAATTTCGAGGTGATCACTCAATTGAACGGACATAGTAAGTATTCTATCATAAGCTTGACAATTACACACAACTCCACCACTAGAGCTAAGGTTAAGACAAATTTTTAGAAAGCAATGTTGGGTTGAGTTTCAAAGGCTTAGGGGTGGGTGTCATTACTAACGTGTCACGGCGAAGTGGACAAAATCAATGATACATGACCAAATCCATGGCCAAGACATTAAGGATTGCTTGCTGCATCACCTAGACACGCTTCATGACAAAAAGGGTAAGGATAGGCATGGGATATTTTAATGGGTGAAAAGGAAAAGGAAAACAAATAGTTTTAGCTTAAAACCGAGTTGCCATCGTCCCACCAATAATTGAAGGTTCATCTTCATATGGTCAATACATGTCACCGGAATCCACCATTATTTATTCTTGAACTATTCTTCCAACCTTCGAATGTGATCGAGAAGATTATTCTTGATGCCAATTTCTTCATATAGTGCTCATAATTTTTCGCACAGATAACATTTTTTTTTAAACATAAATGCAATAGATGCAACAATATGCTTCCCCCCACTTGAACTGAGCATAAGGTGATAACTTGGGGATCTTTTACGATCTTTAGTGAGATGTAAATGATGAGAAACGCCTTTTGAACTTAATTTTGAACCTCAAACAATGGTGAACAATGGCTTCAAGGTAAAAAGGTAAAACTACACGGTAGGCTAAGTTGTAAGGGTGTAACGAAAATAAGGTTTAGAAAATGAAATGATAGGCTCAAAAAGGGTGTAACTAGGGGTATCTTGCACTACAGGTGAGTGCAACAAAAAAGGTTAACACGGAGGTCGAAAAGCCAATGCGACTAATCGATAAACGCACACAAGTGAACACATATGGGCTATATGGGTTTAATCCTAAAACATTTACTTTTTTCAAATCGCCTTTTCTAAATGCACCAAGCTAACTTGATACACTACTCATTTATGGTCTTGAAGTGATGTAAAAGCCAAGTTCTAAAGTTTACAATACTATCGGCACACTCAATTTATGGTAGATTTGGGTAAAATGGGGGAAACGGAAAGGCTAAATCTCACCAATGGCAATAAGGGTTATAGTGTGCTCGGCTTTATGTGATTCTAGATTGGTTAAAATATAAATTAGGGCAAGTAAGCTAAGTAATCATACACTTCATTTCTATTCCTATCCCCCCACCTGAAGTATACAAAGTCCCATTTGTACGAAGAAAAAGGAAAAATAAAATAGAAATGAAAAATAATCAAGAAAGAAATAAACTCCCCTCTCGAATGGTTGTCCAAGATGTCTCACTAAAGGTTGAAGGTGGGTCATGGGGTGGCTAATTCATATCGTTTCCAGGGACAGGCCTTAACTATTTGTGTTGCTTCAAAAATTGCCTACTGCAGCAGAGGTTACGGCGTAACTGATCCTAAGGTTACGCCGTAACTACATCACAGAACCAAAACTTGCACAGCATATAAGGAAAATTTTGTACCCGACGGGTACAATGGGTGATAGATCATACAAATATCCAAATAGTTAAGTTATTACAGACATGAGTATCAAATTGTTTTAAAATTGTTTCATCAAATAGGGAAATCAATCGTCCCTAGGAAGATCATGATCCATTGAGTGGAATTGGGAGGGCTCATATAGAGTGCTCGTGGTGCTTCCAGGGGTGGCGCCGGGCTGCATGAATGCCACTCCTCCTTGGACTCCGATATCGGGGATGTTGGGCTGGTACACATACTCCGGACCTTCCCACCCAGGGTGGCTAAAATGCATGTGCTGTAGCATTTGGCTAGTCTGATCCCACTCAAATGAAAGAAATCATGTTAGAGCTGCTGCACCTGATCCAATGTACCTGAAAAACCCTCAAACTGGTTACTAAGACCATAAAGACCCACTTCGAGGCTTTCAATCTCCTCGTTGAAATGGGTTGACATTCCCTCAATCCTCTCATCAATGATCTACAACCTCTCCCCTAACCAAAAAGAGTGTTGGATCGATATACTTTAATCAAACTAACTTAACTAGCTTGTTAAGGTTTAATAACCTCGGATAAATCCTAAGTTATTAACAAAGAAACACCGAGCAATCTTTATCAAGTACGCGAATTTACTTAACAAAGCTAAGAAGAATAACTTTATTATAAACTCTAAATCGCTTATTATGCGATACTCTAATACAACTCTAAGATAATCGAACTTTTCTCTAAAACACTAATTCAGTAAACTCTAAAACTCTTTTTCCGAAATCGTACATCTAATGCCAATCTAGGAGTCCTTTTATAGGCTCAAGGATATCCTAGTCGGTTTACAATTGATAACCTTGTACGACAAGTAATCTAAACATGGAATACAATACTTTCCATAAACGAATATAACAGCTTCTTTTGTTCTAGCAAGATTTTGACTTTATCTTGCAAGATTTTGACTCTATCTTTAGCAAGATTTTGACTATTTGACTTCTTCCAAGATTTTGCATCTTACAAGATTTTCATATCTTCAAGATTTTGATATCTTCAAGACTTTCATATCCCAACAATCCTCCCTAACTTGAATTCTACTTGCTTGACTTCAAGTTCCTTTGTGAATATATCTTTAATGACTTCATCTTTAAAATGGATTGTTTCTTAGTCTTTAGATTGTATCTCTGTAATATCCGTGCTTGTCAAAGTATCTCTTAGAATTGTTCTCTTCACAAAGAAAGATCCAGCAATCTCCATCTTTTCAAAGAACACAAAGAACATATGACAATTTGTACAATAATTCAGTTTAAGTTGCATACTATTCTCATCACATCTAAGTGAATCATTGAAAATTTAATGGATTTAGAACTCTTTACCAAAGCCATTATCTCTCGAGTAGCCAAATGTTTTGGTGTGTAAGACCATGGTACATTGATAACCATATGATTTTTAGCAAACCACCAGCTATCAATGATTTGTTTTGTCTTTACCAAAAGTCGCACCTTCCGGACTAGTTAGTTCTTTTATCTAATGGTGAACTAATTACCAATAATGGTTTTTCCACGCCTTTACCACAAGCCATTTTCTTGTGGGCTAGCCAACTCTTCACATTATCGATATGGTGAGTTGATGACCATCCAACTTATTAGCAAGTTGTCAACTAAAACGGATTTGATATATCTTTACCGAGCCGCTTGCTCATGGATTAGTCAATCCTTTTGTAACCATGGTGGATTGATAACCTATTGATGTTATCATCACAAAACCATTTATTCAACCTTTATTTCAAAATATTTATTACTTAGCAAAAGGTTTCTTCTAAAATTCTTTTAACTGGTTTAGTTCAAAGAACAAGATTTTGATGAAAGTATCGTCGATAAGCAAGATTTTGAATAAAAGTACCGATATTTCAAAAAGTATTTATTCAAATAAAATTCATACCGCTTATAGATCATTCTCAAGAATGGTAGTCCAATTGATAAACAAATTGACAACCATGCAAGCGCTTCATTAGCCTCTTCTACTTCCAATCCATGCTCTAGCATTCTTCTCATGAGCTCAACTGTAAGAGGGTATCTTCTTTCTCGCAAACATGTGTATCATTGTTCCATTTTCTAGCTCCAAAACATGAACTCCAGATTCTTCAAAGAATCTCCAAAGAAACTATTTCCCGCCTTTCTTGATCCTTCCAAATATCATCGCTTTCTTCATCGCTTCCCACATGGTTATGAGATCACCATGTAAAACCAAACCAATCCCTTCTAATGGATTATCTTCAAAATAAGCCTTCACAACATGATATAAGTAGAATAGGTCTACTCTATCTATAATATGCAAAGAAATCCCATAGCCTTTTGAAAACTTTGAAACTTTCATCTTCTTTATGAAAACCATGTAATCTCCATTCTTGGATTTCACAACTTTGAAAACACTAATCTTTGATCCGCTCATCTTCATGTCATTATCTTCATTTGTATAATCAAAATCTACCACTCGAGATAATTCTTCAATTCATCACTAGTCTCGCATCTTAATTCAACCTTTTCTTTCTTTGAAAACCGAACATCCAGAATTTCGCTTTTTCTTTTTCTCTTTAAGCTCTTCTTCCTTTCACCTTCAAATTCAATGAGCTTCTTCTAAAAGTCTTTAATGCCTCGCAACATCTTTCTTATAAGCTTCTCTCTCAAGATCATATAATCTTTTCATATCCACATAATTTAGCTTCGCAATCCTTTAAATCCTCTCGCTTTTAAATATGCCATCATTGCATTCCTTTCTTTAGCTAAATTAGGTCTTCTTTGCATATATCGAACAGTGTAGGAGACTCTAATGGTTCAAGAGTTTCAAGATTCAATTCCTCATGTAATTTCGAGCTACTTCTCTTTCGAGCTTCTTGAGCTTCTGCTCTTCTTTATATTTAGCATTTAACTCTTCTTGAACTTTTCTCGTCAGCAGCTTCATTCCTAGCAACTTCAATTGCTCTAAGTTCGCCAAAGTAAGTTTCTTTTTCTTAGTTTCAACCGTAATACCTTTCCTTTGTCTTTTGGATCAATTGCAGTTGATCGCTCTTGGTTGTTCTTCTTCTTGTACATCTCTAATAGTAACTCCTCCTCTTGGTTGTGACAAATCTAACATTGTAGCAACTAATTCATCATCACTTGAATGAATAGGTTTGAATGTAGGTTCCTCCTCTTCTATATAACAGCTTGTAGAAGGACCACTTCTTCTTCAAAATTCAATACCCTTGGAGTTATTGGTGTTATTACTTCTTCCCTAGATGTATCATGAAAATCAAGACTTTGATGTTCAAGACCTTGATCATCGACTTGACTTTGAACTTGCACTTCTTCTTCTTGTTCCTCCGAAATAATCTTTTCTCGCAAAGACTTACGATTCTTTCTTCTTTGTAATATCTTCTTCGATTCTTTCTTCTTCATAACATCTTCTTTCAAATTATCCTTTTCTAAATTCCTCCCAAGTTGATGTAAGATGGTTTAGGAACCTTCTTCGCTTCAATTCCTTTCAAGTGCTTTACGACGCTTGTTTTCCTCTTTAACCCATAAGTTGAAACCTTGAATATAGGGTTTAATAAAATTCCTTAACCAAATATACTTACGCTTAACTTCCTAAGTGATTTAGCTTGACTCTCAACAGCCTTGTTCAACCGAGCTAGCTCCCTTGTCAAAGCATAATTATCCAAAGTCAAACCTTCACGAGGAATAGTATGAGCATCACCTTGAAGATGAGAATGTGCCTCCAAACAGAACAAAACGTTGAGGAGATGGAGTAGGTGTTCTCTCAATCTCGCTTGAACCTCGTGACTTGGAGAAACATCACCAGTAAAGATGCAAGACTTTCAATAGAAGCAAGATTGCAGATGCAAGACTTGAGAGGCAAAGACTTTGTGAAGCAAGACTTTGTGCGTAATCAAGACCTTCACTTTCTTCATCCTCTCCACCGCATCACGCATACTTTGTACAACTTCCATCATTGTGGTAGTTAATGGAATATCTCCACCTCTCGAACAAATTACTTCGCTTAGCCATGAATGTATAAATTTTGGCTTGTTGCACAATGACAGTAACAAAGCAGCGTGTTTTGGAACATCACCAATTGCTTGTTTAAGAAAACTCAGATAAATCGTGGGTACATCAACCATGTTGACCCGTAGGAGATATGAGATAGCATCCCATCCAAAATAAGCCTTGAAAAATTAAACATTCTATCAAGAGCTAAGCCAACCACCGCAGATGCTATATTTGACCCAAACTGCTCCCAAGAAGTGCTTTTAGAACTTATGCAATGGAGCAAGACATGAATCAAGAACTTCCATTGAGGATGTAATAATGCTTTCTTGAAAGTTTGTTCACCAAAGAACCTTCATAACCAAGATTCCTAAAAGTATCCCAAATCGCTTGCTTGTCAAATCGAATAGCCCCATCTTCATCTTCAAATAATAAATCGCTCGAATAGAGGCTTCGTAATCTTAATAGTCCTTCCAAAGAATCGTTGATCTAATATAGTATTCATCCTCCTCCATATTATCTCTAGCATTAGCCCAAAATTCTTGAATCCATGGTTCAATTATATCCTACCAACTAAAAGAGCATAACTAATAGGCGACCCAAGAAGATAATCAATTATATCATAGAAAGCCACATTCGCCTCGGCCTTGTCCAAATTAGCCACCATATTGTGCTTCAAACAGCTTAAACGATTCACCATTGTTGAAAAAGTGAGCACAATAAAGATTGTATCGAATAATAAAGAGATGGTGATTGGGAGATAAGTATGGAAACGATGTAAAGTAATAATATGAGAGGAAAATCGAAAGTAGTTATTTATAGGTGGATTTGAAAATCACACCTAAATAACAAAGTTACCGTTACTACCAATTACCCATCAATATTACCGTTGGAACAAGATTTTAATACGACAAACAAGATTTTCCACATAAGCAAGATTTTCCCAAGCAAGATTTTCCAAGCAAGATTTCTGAAAAACAAGATTTGCCAAATACCTTCATATAAACTAAGTATAAACAAGCATCCTCCCTCAAGCAATACACAGACTATACCTAACACCTTATAGTCCTCCCTTAAACATAGCTTAGTAGTTAATCATTCCAATGCTCACGACCAAGTGATTGAATCGTGACACATCAAAACCTTTGTGAGTAAATCACCACATTGTCATCCGTGTGAACTTTAACCACATTAATGAGCCTATGCTCATAGCAATCTCTAATAAAATGATGCCTAATCAATATGCTTTGTCTTGGAATGATACACAGGATTCTTCACAATACAAATAGTACTCTCATTATCAATATTGATAGGAGTATTCTTAAAATTGAATCCATAATCCAAGAGTTGATTTTGCATCCACAAAACTTGACCACAACAACTTGCGCAGCCTACATATTCACCTTCAGAGATGATGTTGTCCGCAATTGTCTCGCTTTTGCATTGCCGTGAGACTAACCTTCTTCCAAGATATTGGCATCCACCAACCAGGATCTTCTATCATAATTATCACCGCATAGTCACTATCTCAAAAGCTTCTAAGTGAAAAGGTGACTTTTAGGATACCACAACCCCAACTTAGGTTGTTGTTTCAAATAATGTAAAATTCTTTTATCGCATTCGGTGAGAGATCTTTGGTGAGACTTGATATCTTGCACATAGACAAACCGCAAACATGATATCGTGCCTTGATGCAAGAAGATACATAAGAGAGCCAATCATAGATCTCAGATAACTTGACTTCAACAGTCAGTCCATCTTCATCTTTACCCAATGAATTGATAGATTTAATAGGTGTAGTAATGTGACCTTCATATCATCAAAATTAAACTTCTTAAGTATGTCTCAGAACATACTTGTCTTGGCTAATGAAAATTCCTTCCTTGGACCGCTTAACTCAAGTCCTAAAAGAATGTTAACTCTCCCATTGAACTCATTTGAAACTCCTTCGCATCACCGCTCAAACTCCTTAACCATGGACTGCTTGGTAGCCCCAAAGATGATATCATCAACATAAACTTGAACTAACATGATATCCTTCTTGTCTCTCTTGATAAACAAAGTCTTGTCTATAGCTCCCTCCCGTATCCATGTTGTAATAAGAATGTAGAAAGCCTCTCATACCAAGCTCTAGGTGCCTGATGAAGACCATAAAGAGCCTTAACCACCTTATAGACTTTGTTTGGATGTTTAGGATCTTCAAAACCGGAGGTTGTTTCACATACACCTCTTCCGTAATAGTGCCATAAAGAAAGGCACTTTTGACATCCATCCGTATACCGAAAACCCATATAAGAAGCAAAAGCAAGAAAGATTCTAATTGCTTCAATCCTTGCCACAGAGCAAATACCTCATCATAATCTACCCTTCCTCCTGCCTATAACCCCGAGCAACTAACCTTGCCTTGTTTTTGATAACATTGCCTCTTTCATCTCTTTTAACTCTAAAACCCATCTCGTTCCAATAACTCTCTTCCCATCCGAAGATCACATAAACCCAAACTTCTTGAAGTTTAAATTGAAGAAGTTCTTCCCGATAGCTTCAACCCAAATTTCTTTAGTCAAAGCTTGAGCAATATTCTTGGGTTCCTCTTGAGAGATGAAACAAGTAAATAAGGTGTTTGATGGTCCTTATGATTTAGCTCTGTTTTGTTTATACACAAAGCTAAGTAAAGCATTGTGAGGTTTTGTGAAACCCTTAGCTTTGTGTCTTGTCATAACTCCGTAAGTAGAAGGACCAATGATTTGATCACCGGATGATTCTTATGAATTCGTAAGATTGGTGACCGTGGAACTTCATATGTATCATCTAAGTTAGTATAATCAAGACCTTCATTGGAATCTGTGAAAATACCTTCATCTTCAAGCTCATCATCGCTTCTTCTAACCTGCATGGTAGGATCATCCAAATCATCTAAAGCATCATCAACAAAAGAAGATTTTGATCAAAAGTACCGTCCAGCAGTCGTGAGAGTACTGCAGCCTTGTTCTTCTTCTTTGCCTCTTCATAAGCTCTCCTTTGTTCATCGGTGTAAGAATGTGCTAACACATCTTGAAGAAGCATCCGATTAAGTTCCTCTTGAATAGATTGATCCTCCGCAGATAATGAGGATTGTGGTGCAACAAGATTTTGTTTTGGAGAATCAAGATTTTGCTTAGGAACATCAAGATTTTGTTTTGGACTTGCAGATCTTTATCGTGAACAAGATCGTGTCTAATATGAATATCATGAACAACATATTGAATATCTTCTTCATTGTGCAAAGGTTGATTTTCTTCTCTAACAGAACATAATTCATCGAAGGAGATAAAATCTCAAGATCAAACATCCAATCGTGACCTTTTCCTTTCTCATTGTCTTGATCTTCTAGAAATTCAACATGAAGACAATCTTGAATCTTCTTAGTAACTCGTTGTAGACTCTAAAGCCTTTATCGTTAGTGCAATATCCCAATAAGTAACCTTCTTCGACTTGCCATCAAACTTCCCAGATTATCAATGGTGTTCAAAATAGTAAGAGGGCATCCAAAAGGCTTCATAAAACGAATGTTGGGTTTATTGCCCATCGCAATTCATAGGGTGTCTTCATCTCGTGGTTTGGTGACGAGAGACCTCATGAGTACATAGCATGCAAGACTTACACTTCCGCCCAAAATTGAATAGGAGATGGGAATCGCTAGCATTGTCCTAGCCGCTCAATCAAAGTCCTATTCTTCCTCTCTCGCAACACCATTTTGTCGTGGTGTTCTAGCAATACTAAACTCCCTCTTTATGCCTTTATTTGCACAAAAGTCATCCATAGGCTTGTTCTTGAATTCGGCCCATTGTCACATCTAATACCTCTAACCTTGAGTCTTAATTGGTTTTCAAGTGCTATAATTAGAGTCCGAATAGCATCAAAGGTATCATCTTTAAAGCCCAAAAGAAAACCCAATCGAATCTACTACAATCATCAAGAATAACCAAACAAGATTTCTTCTTATTTAAACTTGCCACGAGACAGTCCAAATAAATCCATATGTAATAGCTCCAATGGTTCTCTAATATTTCTTTCATCAAGCTTCTTGCAGAAGCTTTGTGTTGTTTACCCTTCTTGCATGCCAAACATGATTGATCATTCTTGTAAGTCTTTGAAGGTAAACCTCTAACTAAATTGCCTTTGACCGCTTTGTTGATGTTCTTGAAATTAACATGGCCCAATCTTCTATGCCATTGATGTGCCTCTTCAGATGTTGCTTTAGCCACCAAACATGTGGCTCTTCCATAGGAATTTAGACTCTTCATGTCTAAACTATACACATCATTTGTCCTTGGTACTCTAAGTACTACCAAGTCATCATCAACAGTTTGAAGTCGAAGAAAGGATGAGACATTCGTGTCGTTGAATAACACAGATGCTTTTATCACAAATTTGAGAGACCGACAACAAGTTGAACTTTAGCTCCTTCACATATCCGACATTCTCAAAATCAATTCTTCCAGCCTTTAATTGTTCCTTTCCCAAGAATCCTTCCTCCATTGGGATCATTCCCAAATGCAACTTTTCCTCCACTAATATTTCTAAAATCGACAGATCTCTTTATCGCTCGTCATACTTCCGAGCAACCACTATCCACAATAAGATGATCTTTAAGCTCCTCTTCCGGGTTGCCCCGCACACAAAGAAAAGAGTTAGAACTTTTAGGAACCCAAGCCATTATCGACTTGGTTCCTCGAGAAGTTACAAACTCAAATTCTTTGAGTATGTAATTCCACTATCTTTCAAATGATGATCCAAAATTATCTTTGATTTTTAGCATGTGGATTTTCAAAACTCTCTGGTTTTTCAACATAAATCTCTTTCACCGATTTTTAGCATTTTCTTTTGTCACAAAACATCTCGATTCACTTTTTGTTGAACGATCGTATGTCTCTCAAAGATCGTCCCTTTTAACCCATTCGCTTTAACAGTGGTTCCTGTGATCTAGATCCCTATATGAATTGTGATACCTTCTAGGTTGATAGTGAGATCTCCTAGAATTTCTATCCCAAGTATGGTTTTCAAGACTTTGTCTCGAAAGCAAGACTTTGAAAGTACCGTGAGATATCAAGGTCTTCTCGATGTGGGTATCTATGATCCGTGTGAAGTTTCGTGATTAACCCTATTAGAATTAGTCCAAACCGGTTTGTGCTCTCTAGGTCTCGATTGTTAGACTTATTCCTTGAAACTTGCTTAGATATTCGAGTGTTTGTCACAATCTTTGATTAAGTGAGTAGGACTATAACACACAAAACACGCTTTTGACCCATATGACCAAAGTGATTTCTTCTATGTCTATGCCCAAAATTATTTTGCCTTCTTGATGACCGATAAAATTTGTTTTGACCAAAATTATCCCAAAAGGGTTTAGCAAGACTGCTTTTGAAAAGGTTTTGCGTATGTATCGCTTGTTGAGCAAGACTTTGGTTTAAAGGTACCGCTGATTTTGAACATTGTTTTCAACAGCTTTGGGTTTCTCGCACCTAGATTGAGCAACAAGCTTCTTCCTAAACTCTAGACTATCTACTCCATAACGAGAAACATCGTGCCTAGAGGGTGATGACTAATGGGATGAGGAACAAGATGATAACCATTGTCTTTCTTATATTCGTGAGGTGGTTCACTTATCGAGCCCTCATTACTAGATGAATCTACATAGTTAATGAGCTCATCATCACTAGTGGTTATGTCCTCAAAACACCATCATCCCGATCACTAGGTTGGTTTTCATCTATGTTACTAAAGTCCATTCCAAATCCTAAGCCTGTTCTAATGTAAGCCCTTCTCTGCTTTTTCAACATAAGCAACATGGGACAAGCCGACTCTCCCAAGCAAAGAAACTTAGCTAACAAATCATCTCTTTCCTTAGTTAATTTCTCAATTTCAAAGAATTTTACGCTTTAGTTTCCATTCACTAAGTTTTAACCGGTAATCCTGTTGTTCATACTTTTCACCCAAGCCATTTCATTATTTTCATGTGTTATGATTTTAGCTTCTATAGACTCTAAAGTGATTTGATATCCCGCTACCTCGCACCTAGCCCTAATACAATTATCTCTTTCAATCACATAATTGTTAAGCGCTTTAGATAAAACTCATAACAGCTTGAGCATACCTCGTAGATAGGAGACCGAGTTGGTGAAGTAGCCACCATAGCAAGAAGAACAGATCATCTTCACTTTCTTTGCTCCAATCAAATCCTCCAAAGCCATCATCGATTCCAAAGCAAAGATGTTCGATTCTTCATCAAAAGCAAGGCTCCAAATCCAATGCTTCCACCGTGTCTTCAATCGATCTTCCATCGCTACCATACAAGAAGTCACCGGTTCATCATCAAACTCTTCACCCACCAACTTCGATAACTTCTCTTGAGCAACCAAAGCCTTTGTTTCGCTTATTGGAATTTCCTTGAGCTCAAGTTTAGGCTTCTCGATGTTCTGCTTGCTTGATACTTAGCAAACCCGCACTCCTTGCAAAGTGACCGCCTTTTGACAATTGAAGCATTCAATTTTAGATTTGTCAAAAGTTATTCCTTGTTTTGGTTTGAAATCAATATTTTTGCCTGCCTTCTTCATGTACTTTTGATCCTTGCAAGGATCAAAGCAACTTGCCACCGATATCAATTTCTTCAAGTGCATCTTCTTCAACTGTGCTAGATCCTCTTCATAAGTGATGTAAGCTTGCTTGTTGTGCAAAGAAGGAGCACACAACTTCATCCGAGTTCAAAGTGGTAGATGGTGGGCTCACGAGCATATGATGGGGATTGTAAACAAAGAGATTTTGAGAAACAAGATTGAGGAGAAGCAAGATTTTGAAAGTACCGCTTTCTTTTCGATGATAGAAAAGCAATACTATGAGATTTGGAATTTGGTTGACCACTCATCTCATGTTCATACACCTTCGCTTGATGATAGAGATCATCAAAGTCCATAACATCCAATCCTTGTTGTCCTCTCGATCATAGTAGCAATCACATGCCATGTAGATGGCAAACTCCTTAGAAACTTCAAATTAGCATCCTCAATCGATACTTGTGCCTTGTATAACTCCAACATGTTGAGGAGATTCTAAACCTATCATATGCAAGATCAAGACTCTCTTTCTCCCACTGTGAAAGTTTCAAACTGTTGTTTCAAAGAAGTTTCATGCATCTTCTTGAGGCTTCATTCCTCCAAATGGTCTTGAGAGCAGCCCGAGTCGCTTAGCATCTTTAGCATCATGAAACTTGAGAAGATGACCATCTGAATGGCGCATAAGAGAATGTTTAGAGCCTTCTCTGATTCCTTAGTGTTGTCACCGGTAAGACCGCTTTTGGTGCTATAGGTTGTCCAGAACATGAACGGGTTCTCGAACAACTTCATTCCCATTCACAATTACATTCCACGTAGCATGGTCTCAGAATGGCAATATAACGCCTCATCTTCATGCACCGTAGATCATATTCTCCTTCTTGATTATTGGAATTCGAGTGAGGTGATTGAGGGTGGTGGAACAACTTCAATGACATCTTTGAATATTGTTGAAGTAGGGTTTCTTCCTAGTCGAGTTTCCACACAAGCTCGATACCACTTGTTGGATCGATATACTTTAATCAAACTAACTTAACTAGCTTGTTAAGGTTTAATAACCTCGGATAAATCCTAAGTTATTAACAAAGAAACACCGAGCAATCTTTATCAAGTACGCGAATTTACTTAACAAAGCTAAGAAGAATAACTTTATTATAAACTCTAAATCGCTTATTATGCGATACTCTAATACAACTCTAAGATAATCGAACTTTCTCTAAAACACTAATTCGTAAACTCTAAAACTCTTTTTCCGAAATCGTACATCTAATGCCAATCTAGGAGTCCTTTTATAGGCTCAAGGATATCCTAGTCGGTTTACAATTGATAACCTTGTACGACAAGTAATCTAAACATGGAATACAATACTTTCCATAAACGAATATAACAGCTCTTTTGTTCTAGCAAGATTTTGACTTTATCTTGCAAGATTTTGACTCTATCTTTAGCAAGATTTTGACTATTTGACTTCTTCCAAGCTTTTGCATCTTACAAGATTTTCATATCTTCAAGATTTTGATATCTTCAAGACTTTCATATCCCAACAAAAGAATACAAATATGAATTGATTCCGATACCAAGATTCAATATAGTGGTTAATTATCACCAGACTTCTTTGGTCGATTCGTCATGGCCTATGGTTCTTAGATTCCTCACCAAGATGAGCAGGTCACCCGGGATCATTCGGCAACCTAATAGCAGTCATTAAGTACCAAATCTACTAGATCCAGACGGTGGGAACCCGACCGTTAGGAACTTAGATTCCCCCTAACCTCTTAAATACCTCCACTTGATAAGTGATCATTTGGTCAATTTGCACACGAAGAGTGGTCGTACTATGGCCAATTCTTCCCATACTTCGCTATCTATCAGACTGGAGTCAGTTGGTCATATCTCCCAGCCCTTTAGATACTACCAAGCTTATAATACTACCAAGGCTAGCGATCTATGAAAAGGCTAGCGATCTATGAAAAGACTAGCAAATGTCTATAAAGAATTATAGAGAATAACAATAACATAAATGCAAACTTTAATTAATGATATGAATTCATAGTATAAGTTCTAGAAAAATATAAAAGGAATCTGATGAGTGTGTAAATACTCATCATTTTTGTGTAATCTAAACTGCAAAATCATCTGAAAACACTCAGAAACACATCAAAATGATCAAATTATCACAAATCAGTGTTTTATGTGTTTTAAATGCAAAAATATCAAAATCAGATGAAAAATGTATCAAGTTTGCAAAATTGGCGCTTTAGTCCCCGAGTTTTAAAAGTTGTCAAATCTAGTCCCTGGAATTCAAAAATGTGAAAATTTATCATTCAAGGTCCCTGAAGTATTCTAAGTTGTTTAAAACGATCCTTGAATGATTCTTTGGTCAATTGGCAAGAAAGGTCCTCAAACTTTGGAAATTTGCAAATTTAGTCCTTGGACCTTTGAAAATGGATTTTATGCAAAAAGGGTTCTTGTTTTATCAATGTTGGTCATAATTGGTCCTTGTGAGAAGTTTGAAAAATTTGCAAGATCAGCCCTTGGAGTTTGGCAAAATTGCACTTTTGGTCCTTGTTTACCACTTATACCAAACCGGATCCTTATAATATCCAAAGCCCAATCTCAAACCCAAAATACAAATCCAATATCCAAGCCCAACTGCTCTTGACCCCTTGCACCTTGAGCTAGGCCACAAGTCCTTTTGACCCCAGCCACAACCAATTTTGGACCCCCCTCTCGTTAATAATACAACGGTCAAAATAGTCAAACCCTGACACTGTGCATCCCCTACTTCCCTCTCCCGCCAAAACCAGAAACAGCCATGGTTTCCATTAATTTGTTCTAACCACCCTTTCCACTTGGTATACACTTGCTTAATCATGTCCCCTCCAACTCAATAAACATCCAAGAATCTTTAAATGCTCAAAACTGCTCTTGACTAAAATGGCGCCAAAAACACAAGTGTATGGTTTTGATGTATTTCAGTGATCCAAGGGCTCAGATAAAGTGGGATTAAATCAGAAGCACGTGGGGAGTCTGAAAAGCCTATAAAGATGAAGTGAGATGCAATGAATCAATGTATCTAGTGTAGTCTTTTAATTTTCATGTCGTTTTTAGCTTAACTTAAATTTTAGTGTACTTTTTAGTTTACAAGCTTTGTATCTCAAGTTATTATTGTATTATAAACCTTTTTCAAGTATAAATTCCATGTTTTAAAGTTTAAACCAGTTTATGCAATTTTTCTTTAAGAAATCTCAAATGTTTCAAATGATGTTATTGGTTGTTTATATGGACTAAAGTAAGACACATAAGCTCCCATATATCTTTTATAAGCTATTAGAAACTCTAAAATTCAGTTTAGAAGAAAAAAAAATAGAAAATTACCAAAAATCCAATTAAATACTTGAAAAATAAAAAAATCATGGTGAAAGGTACAAGAAAGTTGGAGCAGGGTGTATCTTGGATGGCCTTGGTTTAGAGCTCTGTGGAGAGCATTTAGGATTGGTTCTCAGTTCATAGTTCTAAGTTCCAAGCTTGGAAGCAATTGTAAGCTTTTTGATAAATTTGGTATTTTACTGTAGTAGTGGTTAACTATCTTATATTTCTGTTTCTTTGTGTTATCTAGTCATAATTAAGTGTTTCTAAACTTTAAAATCTATAGCTTGTTCTTGTCAATTTATAGTTTGCATAAATTTAGTTTTAACAGTGGAAATGGTATAATCATTAAGTCTGAGTTTGGTGTTGTTTTGATTGTTGTTTTAAGCTTCATTAGTCATAATAAGTGATTATTAAAGGTCTGCAATCAAGTTTATGGTTTAAAATTGTGTTTTACTCTAAAAAACTTCATAACAGTTAACATATAGGGGTGTTTGGTTTTTTGTGTTCTAAGGTTCTTTGGTCCTTAGCTTTGTTGGAAATCTGTCTAAATAAGTCTAAGTAACTTAGCTCAGTCATAAAATCAAGTTCTTATTAGCAAAAAGTCAAAATTTCAGTTAATCACATCTTAGGAGCTACTGTTGGATTTTTTTAGATATAAGATCATTGATTTGTGTTCAAAAGTGGTTAATCTTGCTCAAGTTAGTCTCATTACACTTTAAAACAACATATCAAGTACTTTAGATCAAATCAAAATCCACTTTGGTCAACTTTTGGTTTCTGTCAAAAAAGTCAAATTCTCAATGGGTCGTTTTTGAATAAACTTTGGAATTTCATTGTGTGTTCAATAGTGAGTTTCAGTTTATAAGCTCTTGGGGATTTATAGTCTAGTTGCTAAAGAAAAATACAAAAATATTAGTTCTCTGTTTATCAGCTTGTTTGGTGCTTATTTAGCTGCTTATTTTGGGTACCTGCTCTGTGAATCTGTCCTGTGCACAGTGAATGGGTCAAACTTCATAAGCTTGCACTGAGCTTGTTGGTTGGTCATACCCTGTGTTCTTTGGTTCTTTGGAAAGCCAACTTGGTCATCTTGAGGGCCCAAGTCTTGTTTTTCACTTTGGAACTCATTTGGTAGGGCTGCTAGTGGTTATTATTTTGTCCCATCACTCAGTTGACACTGAGTTAGCTCAGTGAGCATTGATCGACCCTTTTTCACAAGCTCGTAAAAGCTCTCCGGTTGTCCTAAGCTTGTGAGTTTTGGCTTTTGGATACCCCACCTAGCCACTTGTTGACTCAAGTTTTTTCTCGAGCTTGTAAGTTTGTTTACTTAGCTTATTTTGGTCTTGAAAAAGTCTCAAGTCTGGTTTTGATATTAGAATAGTTATAAGTTCCTATTAGCTTATTTGAGCTTTTCAGTGTGCTTATTTGTTCTTATTAGCTTCATTTGAGTATCTGTAGCTTATTCATATCTTATTTGAGCTTCTGTTTTAGTTTGTGAGCCTGTTTGAGCTTATCTCATTCAAATAAGCTTATAAGCCAAAACTGTTGGATCAATTAGCCTTCAAATCTGCTTATTTGTGTTTTATAAATTTTTTGTCTTTATTAAAGTTTCATATTATTAGTATATAAGTAGTTTTCAAAAATAAAATTCAGAAAAACATCAATATAAAAATAGTGATAGCGTTTATTTAAGATTTTTAGCTTTTGATTTTTCTTTCAACTTATTAATAAGCAAATCTTGTTTTCTCTTTTCTTAGGTTTCACATCATATAGGATTTTTAGAAAAGTTTCATTTTTTCTCTATCTTTTAGTATTTATTATAATTTTAATTAGTTAAAAATAGTAATTAATTAGTAATAAATAATTAAAAAGTCTAAAAAATATATTTTCTGTTTTAAAATTAGTTTTATCATATTTTAGATTTTTAAAAGTTAAAATTTTATTTTTCCAAGTTCATTTTCTATTTTCTAGTATTTAAGTGTATTTTAAATAGTTGTTAATTAATAATAATTAGATAAAAAGTGTGAAAAATATATTTTTAGTTTTAAAATTAGTTTTATAGTATTTTAGATTTTTCAGAATCATAAGTTTATTTTTCTAGCCTTATTTCCTATTTTCTTTTTTTTAGAGTATTTATTAAATAGTTAAAATAGTTTTTAATTAATAATAATTAATTAAATAGTGTTAAAATAATTTTCTTTTTCTAATAATTTTCTTTTATTTTTAGGATTCCAAAATGTCATTTTATATTTTTAGGTCTTTTACTTTTTAGTTTTCACTTTTTATTTTGTGCGTCTGCGTAGTTTTAAAACTTACGCTTACGTTTCTTTCTTCGATTGTTGTGCTTTCCAAATCATGTCCATTCCATTCCAATCAATCAAGAGTGTAGTAATTCTAATCATAACCTTTGCGATCACTATCCTTAGTGATCATTCCATCTTCCGAGTTTGTTTAACACACCATTGAGTCTCCTGGGACTTAACGACCGAAATTCAATCTATTCTCCAAGACTTAATTGCATTTGTGTCTGAAATGTTTCAAGTCTTTTGACTTGACTGTTTAGCATGATCAAAATTTTGGCGCCACCGCCGGGAGGCTTTAGCGTGTGTTTAGCCATTTTCGGATCCATTGTTGCACATACCCACCATTTGTAAAAAGTTTTGTAAAGTTATAAGAAAATCAAAAAGTTCATTAGCACTTTTCCTAAAGTGTTAAAACACCAAAAATATAAAACAACAAAACAATCGAACGTTTTCTATTTTGTATTTTCTTTAAGGTGATTCTTGAAGAGATACGATTTGGTTAAACGGACGATAACAAAATATTGTCCAAAAGTTTTAAACCCATCTCGCACAAATCTAACCTCGTCTTTTCGGTGGTACTTAAAATATACATAAAATCAACCACCGCAAATCAAGGCGTTGCACTACCTAACGGGGTGCGACCATTAATAAGTTCCCGAACATCGATTTAAAACTTGCCTTTGTGTCACTTGTGATTTGGTGTACCTTTTTCAAAAGCCATTTCATTTGTGATTATTGGTTAAGTTCACTTGTGTTTTGCCTCATTTGTTTTGAAAATTGATTTTTATACATAGTGCATGCTTTTCTGTTCTTCCATTCTACAAGTCCACTTTCCGAACTTGGAAACATTCCTCGTGACGTGAGGACGTTCAGCTCCTTCACCGTGGTCGAGGAACGTCTACCACCACCACCTCCGCCGAAATGGCGTAAGACAAACCCATGAATGAGCTTCTCCAAGCACCCATCGAGGGTTACGGAGATGCCATTGTTGTTCCACCATCGTGGTGACACTTTCGAGCTCAAACCGGGTTGCTCAATCTAGTAACCCAAAGCCAATTCTATGGTTTTGAGCGGGATGATCCTCATGCACACATTCGATGGTTTAACAAGATAGCATCTACCATCAAGTACAAGAATGTCCCACAAGAAGCTATCAAGCTTCTTCCGCTCCCATTTTCTCTGAGGACAAGCCGGAATTGGCTTGAGAAACAACCCCTCGTTACTATAGAGACATGGGAAGATCTTGTCACCAAGTTCGTTAACGAGTTCTATCCTCCATCCCGAACCACAAGTCTTAAGAATGAGATAATGAAATTTTCTCGAGATTTGATGAGTCATTCGGGAGGCATGGGATCGTTACAAAGAGTTGCTTCATGAGTGTCCACATCACGGTTTTACCGAGTTAATGCAAATGGATACTTTCTACAATGGTCTCAATCGGGCCAATCAAGACTCTTTGAATGCCTCCGCGGAGGTAATTTCTGAGCAAGACCACCAAAGAGGCCTTGCGGATCATTGAGAACAAATCTCGAGTCCGTCCTTTCGAGCTAAGACATATCGCCTAATCTTGGACCTTCTTCTTCTTCATCCCGTGAGTACATCTAGCACCGATGCTAAGATTGATAAACTCACGACATTGTTCGAGCTTTGGTTCTTGCTAACCGAGAAGAAAGTCTCCTTCACTCACCACCAACACATGTCAAGTAAAGAAAGTTGAGGGTTGTGTCACTTGTGGTGGTCCTCATGCTTACTACAATTGTACCGCCACCGATGGTAGTCCTTTTGAAGCAAATGCTCTAGCCGGTAGTTCACAACAAGGAGGTAATCAATACCGTCCTCAAAATGAACCACACTACCGTGCTAACACTAATCGAGCACCACCGGTTTCAATCCAAATCACAACATGCAAAACCGAATCGAACCAACCAAGAATGAACCAAGGTTATCAAAACCAAGGTAATTTCTATCCTGGACCCAATCAAGGTTTCCAACATCAAGGAAACCCTTATCAAAACAATTTCAATCGAGGAATCAATTTTATGGGAATATGAATCCTAATCAAGGAATTTTGGTCATAATCAAAACATACGACCTCAAATTGTCCCTCCAGCTCCTCCGTCATTACTCCTCCAGACCATCATCGATGAGTTCTTGAAAGCGCTTCATGAAATCCCAAGATGAAATGAATAGGTTGTTGGTCGGTCGATTGCGATCCAAGAAGTCTTTAAATGATCGACCCTCGGGCTCGGTACTTTACCGAGCAACACGATCGCTAACCCGAGGGGCGATGCCAAGGCGATCACAACCAAGTGGTGTTTCATATGATGGACCCTTTGTTCCTACTACATCTTCTTCTTCTCTTCCTAAGGTAGTGAGACGGTGAACCTCCAAAACATAATGGACCTCGACTCCAATGCCTCCTCCACGGTGCCAATGAGTCAAGTTACCAAGGAAACAACGGACAAAGTGCATAATTCAAGCCCACGGCATCACGACACGTCCAACCTTCGGTAGTCCAACCTCAAGTTGTCCGAAACACCAAGTCTAATCCAGAGTTGTTTTGAACCTCCTATAGCTCCTGTTGAGAATCGAATCCAAATCTTCTATTCCGCACCCATCGCTTTGAATGAGCAAAAGCTCCGCGAGAAAGCTAGTCATCAAATGGATAAATTTTCCAAATTTTCCAAGAGTTACATTTTGACATAAGCTTTGCGGATGCTATCATGCCGATGCCCAAGTTCGCATCTACTCTCAAACACATGTTAAGCAATAAGGAAAAGTCGTTTGAAATGGCTAAGACTCCTCTTAACGAGAACTCGCTCGTGATCATTCTCAAGAAGCTTCGAGAAAGCTTGGAGATCCCGGGAAATTTCTCTTACCATGTGTATTCCGGGAATGGTTGAATGCTTTGCCCTAGCGGATCTTGGTGCAAGCATTAATCTTATGCCATATTCAAGATGGAAGAAACTCTCTCTTCCGAACTCACTCCTACATGCATGACTCTCGAGCTTGCGATCGTTCCATATCCCGTCCTCTTGGCATTGCCGAGGACGATTTGTAAAGTAGGAAAGTTCCATTTCCCACCGACTTCGTGGTTGTTGACTTTGATGCCGATCATCGGGTTCCTCTCATTGTTGGTCGAGGATTCACGAGAACGGGCCGTGCTCTCATTGATGTATTTGAGCAGAAATCACATTGCGTGTTGGTAATGAAGTCATCACTTTCAACCTTGACCAAACTTGAGGTACTCCGCAAATTATGATTACGAATCGGTTAACCGAATAGATATCATCGATGTTGCTTCCGACGAGTACTCTCAAGAAGTTCTTGGTTATTCTCATAATTCGTGAGTGGGGATTCCACCACATCTTCTCGACCTATCATAGCCAATTCTACTCCTTCTATCACTCCGTTTGAGGCGACTTCATCTTAGATGAGATTGAAGCATACCGGCTAGTGATTCTGCACTGGGAAATTGATCACGCTCCAATTGATATTGAGGGGGACATACTTCTTATTGAGAAGTTGCTTAATGGTGATCCATCATCAGCCCCTCATCCTAGTGATTCAATCCCAATTGAGATTAATCAAAATGAGATTAATCCGGAGGGAGATATTCTTCTTGAGAAATTGTCAAATCTGGACACTTCTTTTCCTCTCCCTCCCATCAAACTTCATAACGAGGAAGTCAAATCAGTTGAGAAAACTGAAGAATTTCCTGAGGTTGAGCTTAAGGACTTACCTCCTCATCTTGAGTATGCATTCCTTGAAGGAGATGATAAATTACCCGTCATTATTGCTCGAGATTTGAGTAAAGATGAAAAAGCTGCTCTCATTAAAATCTTGAAGTCACACAAGCAAGCAATTGCTTGGAAACTCTCTGACATCAAAGGTATAAACCCTGAGTTTTGTACTCATAAAATCTTGATGGAGGATGACTTCAAACCCGCAGTTCAACATCAGAGAAGAGTAAATCCAAAATCCATGATGTTATCAAACAAGAGGTTATCAAACTTCTTGATGCGTGATTGATTTACCCGATCTCGAGCAGTCCTTGGGTGAGCCCAATTCATTGTGTTCGAAAAAGGGTGGCATTATCATATCACAAATGAAGATAACGAGTTAATTCCAACTCGATTGGTTACGGATGGCGTGTTTGCATCGACTATCGTAAGTTGAATGACGCCACCCGTAAAGACCATTTTCCTCACCCTTCATGGACCGGATGCTTGAGAGATTAGCGGGAATGAGTACTATTGCTTCCTTGATGGTTTCTCGGGTTACTTTCAGATCCCTATTGATCCACGGGATCAAGAGAAGACCACATTCACTTGCCCATACGGAACTTTTGCCTACAAACGTATGCCTTTTGGCTTATGTAATGCTCCCGCACGCTCCAACGATGTATGATGGCCATATTCCACGACATGATCGGGAAACAATGGAAGTGTTTATGGATGACTTCTCGGTCATTGGGGATTCTTTTCAATCATGTCTCCCATTTAGATAAAATGCTTCAAAGGTGTGAAGACACCAATCTTTGTCTAAACTGGGAGAAGAGCCACTTTATGGTCAAAGAAGGCATTGTCCTTGGCCATAAGATTTCTAAGAACGGGATTGAGGTAGATAGAGCAAAGTTGATGTCATTGCTAAGTCGCCTCATCCTACTACCGTCAAAGGTATTAGGAGTTTTTGGGTCATGCCGGTTTCTATCGTAGATTCATACAAGATTTTTCCAAAATCGCCTGCCAATGACCCATCTTCTTGAAAAGGATGCTCCTTTTATCTTCTCACCGAGTGCATCATAGCTTTTGAAACATTGAAGAAAAAGCTTCAAGCACCCATTCTCGTTGCTCCCGATCGACTTGCCTTTTGAGCTCATGTGCGATGCAAGTGATTTTGCTATCGGTGCGGTCTTAGGGCAACGAGAAACAAGCATTTTCACCTATTCACTCACGCAAGCAAAACTATGACCGAGGCTCAAACTCATTACACCACCACGTAAAAGAGCTATTAGCCGTGGTGTATGCTTTTGAGAAGTTTCGCCGTATCTTATCTTGACCAAATGCGTAGTGTATACGGATCACTCGGCTCTTAAATATCTCTTTGCAAAACAAGATGCAAAGCCGAGATTGCTTCGTTGGATTCTCCTCCTCCAAGAATTTGATATCATCATACGTGATAAAAAGGAGCCGAGAATCTAGTCACGATCATCTGTCTGTTAGAAAACCTCACCAAGATGTTTTCGAGAAAAGGATATAAATGAAACATTTCCTCTCGAGACACTCAATGCGGTTTCTTTTCGTGGAATTCTACCACCCCATGGTTTGTCGACTTTGCAAATTACCATGCGGGTAACTTCATTGTGAAAGGGATGTCGACCCAACGGAAGAACAAATTCTTCAAAGATGTTAAACATTATTTCGGGACGACCCTTTCTTGTTCAAAATCTGTGCGGATCAAGTCATCCGACGGTGTGTTTATGGACGAAGCTATTGATATTCTCACACTTGCCATCTTTGGACCCACCGGGGCCATCATAGTCCAAACTACACCGCCAAAAAGGTGTTTGATTCCGGTTCTATTGGCCCACAATCTATAAGGATGCCCACGATTATGTCAAAACACATGACGCTTGTCGTCGTCATGGTAATATATCTCAAAGGAATGAAATGCCACAAAATGCCATTCAAGTTTGTGAGATATTTGACATATGGGGTATTGATTTTATGGGGCCATTTCCTTCGTCTCGTGGTAACAAGTACATACTTGTGGTCATTGACTATCTGTCAAAATGGGTTGAAGCAAAAGCCTTACCCACCAATGATGCCCGAGTAGTTGTAAAGTTTTGAAATCTCTGTTTGCAGTTTTGGAACTCCGAGAGCGATAATCGATGATCGTGGTACACATTTTGTAATGACCAATTTGAAAGAGTCATGCAAAAGTATGGTGTTACCCATCGTCTCTCTATCGCATACCACCCCAAACAAGTGGGCGGTGGAAGTTTCAAACCGTGGTCTTAAAAGGATTCTTGAAAGGACGGTGGCGAAAATCGTGCATCCCGGTCGGATAAGCTTGATGACGCACTGGGCCTTCCGTCATACTTACAAAACACCCATCGGGTGTACTCCATACAAGCTAGTGTACGGAAGGCATGTCATCTTCCGATTGAGTTAGAGCACAAGGCTTCTTGGGCCTTAAAGCATGCAAACTTCAATATCTGACGGTAGGTGATCATAGAAAAGTTCAAATGAATGAACTAAATGAACTTCGTGATCAAGCTTACGAGAACTCTTTAATCTACAAGCAAAGACAAAGAAGATTCATGACTCCAAGATCAAGAACCGCGTTTTCAACGTTGGTGATCGAGTCCTTCTTTTCAACTCAAGATTGAAGATTTTCTCGAAAGCTCAAGTCCTACCGGTCGGTCCATTCACTATTGCTAAGGTTTATCCTTATGGTACCGTTGAGTTATCTCAACCCGATGGTCCTAATTTTAAAGTGAATGGTCATCGAGTTAAGCATTACTTTGGAGAGGACATTCCCCACGTGGTTGTCCGGATTTACAAACATTCCCCATGAACCAATGAATGCGGGATCGAGTCAAGCTAGTGACTCGGTAATCAAAAACATTAGCACGCACCATATGGGTTTTCACCCATAATTCATCTTCTTACCCCTTTCTACCACCCTAGTGTGGGGAGTTTCCCACATCGTTGTATATTCTCATTCTTTCTAAAAAAAAAAAAAAAAAAAAAAAAAATTCTTCTAAATAAATGGCGTAATATTTCCTTTAACGTTCTTTGTTTCGGCATAACCGCGGTACTTTGAATATTGAGGGCAATATTCATTTCTAAGTGTGGGGAATTCTCACGAATTTCATATATTATCTATCCAATCCCCGTTTTGGCCAAAATTTTTTTGGAGTAAGTGTTCTACACTTTCTCATTTGGTTATCGATCCGCCATGTCTCAGAAGACAAAAGGATTAGCTAATCCAGAGCAAATGGCTCTTGGTAAAGATTTCTCAAATCCGTTTATATGGCTTGCAATTTGCCCAAAATTGTATGGTTCTTCACTCCCATCATCCTCAAAAGATAATGAGTTGGCTAGCCCGCAAGGTTATGGCTTGTGGTAAAGGCGATGGAAAATCCATAATTGGTATTCACTCACCAAAGATAATTCGATAATTTATCTAAGAGTTGGCTAGTCCGTAAGGGTGCGGCTTCGTAAAGACACATCAAATCCGTTATATGGTTTATGATTTGCCAATAAATCATCCGGTTATCGTTGTACCAAGATTCTTACTTGAATCAAAACAATTGGCTACTCCGTGATGGCTTTTGGTAAAGAGTTTTCAAATCCATCAAAGTTTTCTCAAATCATTGCTAGGGACTAGCAATATCTCGATGTGGGGATTGATGAGTGTGTAAATACTCATCATTTTGTGTAATCTAAACGCAAAATCATCTCGAAAACACTCGAAACACATCAAAATGATCAAATTATCACAAATCGTTGTTTTATGTGTTTTAAATGCAAAATATCAAAATCGATGAAAATGTATCAAGTTTGCAAAATTGGCGCTTTAGTCCCCAGAGTTTTAAAAGTTGTCAAATCTAGTCCTCGAATTCAAAAATGTGAAAATTTATCATTCAAGGTCCCTGAAGTATTCTAAGTTGTTTAAAATGATCCTTGAATGATTCTTTGGTCAATTGGCAAGAAAGGTCCTCAAACTTTGAAATTTGCAAATTTAGTCCTTGGACCTTTGAAATGGATTTTATGCAAAAGGGTTCTTGTTTTATCAATGTTGGTCATAATTGGTCCTTGTGAGAAGTTTGAAAATTTGCAAGATCAGCCCTTGAGTTTGGCAAAATTGCACTTTTGGTCCTTGTTTACCACTTATACCAAACGGATCCTTATAATATCCAAAGCCCAATCTCAAACCCAAAATACAAATCCAATATCCAAGCCCAACCGCTCTTGACCCTTGCACCTTGAGCTAGGCCACAAGTCCTTTTGACCCAACCACAACCAATTTTGGACCCCTCTCGTTAATAATACAACGGTCAAAATAGTCAAACCCCGACACTGCATCCCTACTTCCTGTCTCCGCCAAAACCGTAAATGACCATGGTTTCCATTAATTTGTTCTAACCACCCTTTCCACTTGGTATACACTTGCTTAATCATGTCCCTCCAACTCAATAAACATCCAAGAATCTTTAAATGCTCAAACCGCTCTTGACTAAAATGGCGCCAAAACACAAGTGTATGGTTTTGATGTATTTCGATGATCCAAGGGCTCGATAAAGTGGGATTAAATCGGAAGCACGTGGGAGTCCGAAAAGCCTATAAAGATGAAGTGAGATGCAATGAATCAATGTATCTAGTGTAGTCTTTTAATTTTCATGTCGTTTTAGCTTAACTTAAATTTTAGTGTACTTTTTAGTTTACAAGCTTTGTATCTCAAGTTATTATTTTATTATAAACCTTTTCAAGTATAAATTCCATGTTTTAAAGTTTAAACCAGTTTATGCAATTTTTCTTTAAGAAATCTCAAATGTTTCAAATGATGTTATTGGTTGTTTATATGGACTAAAGTAAGACACATAAGCTCCCATATAGCTTTTATAAGCTATTAGAAACTCTAAAATTCAGTTTAGAAGAAAAAAATAGAAAATTACCAAAAATCCAATTAAATACTTGAAAAATAAAAAATCATGGTGAAAGGTACAAGAAAGTTGGAGTAGGTGTATCTTGGATGGCCTTGGTTTAGAGCTCATTGGAGAGCATTTAGGATTGGTTCTCGATTCATAGTTCTAAGTTCCAAGCTTGGAAGCAATTGTAAGCTTTTGATAAATTTGGTATTTTACCGTAGTAGTGGTTAACTATCTTATATTTGTTTCTTTGTGTTATCTAGTCATAATTAAGTGTTTCTAAACTTTAAAATCTATAGCTTGTTCTTGTCAATTTATAGTTTGCATAAATTTAGTTTTAACAATTGGAAATGGTATAATCATTAAGTCCGAGTTTGGTGTTGTTTTGATTGTTGTTTTAAGCTTCATTAGTCATAATAAGTGATTATTAAAGGTCTGCAATCAAGTTTATGGTTTAAAATTGTGTTTTACTCTAAAAAACTTCATAACAGTTAACATATAGGGGTGTTTGGTTTTTTGTGTTCTAAGGTTCTTTGGTCCTTAGCTTTGTTGGAAATCTGTCTAAATAAGTCTAAGTAACTTAGCTCAGTCATAAAATCAAGTTCTTATTAGCAAAAAGTCAAAATTTCAGTTAATCACATCTTAGGAGCTACTGTTGGATTTTTTTAGATATAGGATCATTGATTTGTGTTCAAAAGTGGTTAATCTTGCTCAAGTTAGTCTCATTACACTTTAAAACAACATATCAAGTACTTTAGATCAAATCAAAATCCACTTTGGTCAACTTTTGGTTTCAGTCAAAAAAGTCAAATTCTCAATGGGTCGTTTTTGAATAAACTTTGGAATTTCATTGTGTGTTCAATAGTGAGTTTCAGTTTATAAGCTCTTGGGGATTTATAGTCTAGTTGCTAAAGAAAAATACAAAATATTAGTTCTCTGCTTATCGCCTTGTTTGGTGCTTATTTAGTCGCTTATTTTGGGTACCGCTCTCTGTGAATCATCACATGCACGTTGAATGGGTCAAACTTCATAAGCTTGCACTGAGCTTGTTGGTTGGTCATACCCTGTGTTCTTTGGTTCTTTGGAAATCCAACTTGGTCATCTTGAGGGCCCAAGTCTTGTTTTTCACTTTGGAACTCATTTGGTAGGGCTGCTAGTGGTTATTATTTTGTCCCATCACTCAGTTGACACTGAGTTAGCTCAAGCTGAGCATTGATCTGACCCCTTTTTCACAAGCTCTGTAAAAGCTCTCCAGTTGTCCTAAGCTTGTGAGTTTTGGCTTTTTGGATACCCCACCTAGCCAGCTTGTTGACTCAAGTTTTTTTCTGAGCTTGTAAGTTTGTTTACTTAGCTTATTTTGGTCTTGAAAAAGTCCTCAAGTCTGTTTTGATATTAGAATAGTTATAAGTTCCTATTAGCTTATTTGAGCTTTTCAAAGTGCTTATTTGTTCTTATTAGCTTCATTTGAGTATCTGTAGCTTATTCATATCTTATTTGAGCTTCGCTTTAGTTTGTGAGCCTGTTTGAGCTTATCTCATTCAAATAAGCTTATAAGCCAAAACTGTTGGATCAATTAGCCTTCAAATCGCTTATTTGTGTTTTATAAATTTTTGTCTTTATTAAAGTTTCATATTATTAGTATATAAGTAGTTTTCAAAATAAAATTCAGAAAAACATCAATATAAAATTAGTGATAGCGTTTATTTAAGATTTTTAGCTTTTGATTTTTCTTTTCAACTTATTAATAAGCAAATCTTGTTTTTCTTTTCTTAGGTTTCGTCATCATATAGGATTTTTAGAAAAGTTTGATTTTTCTCTATCTTTTAGTATTTATTATAATTTTAATTAGTTAAAAATAGTAATTAATTAGTAATAAATAATTAAAAAGTCTAAAAATATATTTTCTGTTTTAAAATTAGTTTTATCATATTTTAGATTTTAAAAGTTAAAATTTTATTTTTCCAAGTTCATTTTCTATTTTCTAGTATTTAAGTGTATTTTAAATAGTTATTAATTAATAATAATTAGATAAAAGTGTGAAAAATATATTTTTAGTTTTAAAATTAGTTTTATAGTATTTTAGATTTTTCGAATCATAAGTTTATTTTTCTAGCCTTATTTCCTATTTTCTTTTTTTTTAGAGTATTTATTAAATAGTTAAAATAGTTTTTAATTAATAATAATTAATTAAATAGTGTTAAAATAATTTTCTTTTTCTAATAATTTTCTTTTATTTTAGGATTCCAAAATGTCATTTTATATTTTAGGTCTTTTACTTTTAGTTTTCACTTTTTATTTTGTGCGTCTGCGTAGTTTTAAAACTTACGTTTACGTTTCTTTCTTCGATTGTTGTGCTTTCCAAATCATGCTCCATTCCATTCCAATCAATCAGTAGTGTAGTAATTCTAATCATAACCTTTGCAGATCACTATCCTTAGTGATCATTCCATCTTCTGAGTTTGTTTAACACACCATTGAGTCTCCTTGGGACTTAACGACCCAGGAATTCAATCTATTCTCCAGGACTTAATTGCATTTGTGTCTGAGCTGTTTCAAGTCTTTTTGACTTGACTGTTTAGCACAGATCAGAATCCAAACTCGAATACAAAGGAAATCGTAGACGAGGACTTCGTTATTTAGTGCTCCTAAACCATGCTTCTTCTTCTGTGTTTTGATCTCCCCAAACCCTAGAAGGTTTGGGAAAGGAGAGATATCTAAAATTGATGAAACCATCGACTATATATAGGCTTCAAACTAGTTACGACATAACTTTATTAGGTAGTTACGTCGTAACTTCTTTCAATCTTCTATGCTTATCCATGGTTACGGCGTAACCTTAGCTGGGGTTACGCCGTAGCTTCTATAATCCAGTGTATTTCTTCATTACGGCGTAGCCTAAGCTGAGGGCTACGCCGTGGTCTTTGTTGATTTGGTGCTTATCAGTAGTTACGGCGTAACCTGAGATGAGGGTTACGTCGTAGCCTTCGTAATCTTTAGTTGCGTCGTAACTTCATCACTTGGTTACGCCGTAGTTAAGAGACAATCGTATCAATAGGGCCTGAAAACGTCCAGTTGCAGCTTCCTTACTTGAATTTGAAATAATAAGGAATAAGGATGTTTTCACTAATAATTTACTCAAAATGTGATGATATAGGGGGAAATTAACGCTTAGAAACTCAGGATTATTTGATGTTATCAAGACTCAAAACTCTTTGATTGTTCTTGTCAATAAATCTTTTCAAAACCCTAAAGTTTTTAATGGAAATGGCAAGAACACAGTCTCTTCAGTTTGCATCTCAGTGGGTAGGAGATCTTGATAATGTTGAATGATGCAGGTTTTACTGACCAGGTCTTAATATTTATAGTGTCTCGCTATACCTATGGTCTACCCTAATGCACTAACGGGCAGTGTACCCGGTCATGTGTAGTGTAGTAAATGGTAAAGCCGAGGTCATCCCAAGAGCTATGTGTGTCGGATAATTACTAAGTCTAATTGTCACAGAATATAAATGGTTTGATAGGGTTTTAATTAATTAAACTACTAATGCAGAATATAAAAGCAATTAAATGGTAGAAAGGTAATCAATAGAGGAATAGTGGTGTTAACCTAGTTAATCCTCCTAACTAGTTATGTCTACGCTCACCTACTTCCAATTACTTGTGTGGGTCAAATTCGAGAGGACAACATTTGGTCAATTCGCCTAAACCTATTAGCAAAGATGCCACCACAGAGAAATCAAAGCACCGTCATAAGTCCCGTTGTTCCCGGTCCCCTAAGCCGAGTCATTAAGTACCGCTACATGCTAGATTCTAAATAGTGAGTACCCGCCGTTAGGAACTTAGACACTACACCCCAATTCTTAAGTTCATCCAAACGGTAGGTGATCGCTGGTCAAATCGCACAAGTAGAAAGGGTCGTCGGTTGGTCATATCTTACCCTTCCCATCTCAATCCGCTCACCTAGGGTCGGTTGGTCATATCTCCTAGGAAATTGGCCTCACCGCCATTCAAAACTACTGAACTAGGGGTGACTACCAAAGAACTATGCATGCATACACTTAGAAATAATTGTACGAAAGTAAAGGTAAACGCAAACAAAACAATTAAGGAATCATAACTAGGCTAGCACCAAAGGGTGCTTAGCCATATATTAATCATGCACATCAATTCAATATTCAAAGGTACGAAATACATGAATTGAAAGTAAAAGAAATAATAAACGTTAAAGCTTATCGTAATGGTGTGACTTCTCCTTGGAAACAACTCAGTATGCTTCCCTAGACCTTCCTTGAGTATTTTCCCACGCTCTCGTATTGTGTGTGGAATGGGATGATTGGAAATGATGGAATTTGTGAGGTATTTATAGGCGTGTCCGGGTTACGGCATAACCAATAGATGAGTTACGCCGAACCTTCTATTCCGTCGTAAAAGCACTAGATCTCGCTAGTTACGGCGTAACCTTATAAGTGGTTACGCCGTAGTCTTCAATAAACCCGTTACGTCGTAAGTGATGCAAGAGTTATAGCGTAAGTATCGCGCGTGGAACCTCTTTGACCTAATGGAGTTACGCCGTAATCTTTGGAAGGAGTTACGCCGTAACCTCTTGATGAGTTGGACTTCGTGGTCACGCAATAGTTACGGCGAATGTGAGAGACGAGTTATGCCGTAACCTCTTCAAAATAAGCATACCGTGATAAATCCTTAGTAATGTTTCCATTTCCGCGTCTCTTTAGCTCCAATGCTCGCAATTTACCCGAAAGTGTAAGACAATTGAAAACAAGCGTAAATCCATATAAATGATATAAATAACGAGCATTAACGGGAAATTGACACTTAATATTCGTGACTATTTGATGTTATCAAATATCCCCCACTTAAACTCTACTTGCCCTCAAGTAGACCTTATTAGGTAGATTTCTAAAAAGATATCTCCCAAAACCTGGAAAATATGAGTTTACAAATCCCTTATGCTAGAATAAAACAAAGTCGAACACCTCACGAAAGGGGAACAAACACTCAAATCTCTCAACTATTCTAAGTGTCAATTTCGGGGTGATCACTCAATCACACAATCATAGCATGTATTCTATCATAAGCTTGATGGTTACACAAATCTCCACCACTGGAGTTAAGGGCTAAACAATTCTCGAAGGCAATATGGGTAGACACGACAAAGGTTAAGGGGTGACTCGTCACTACTAACATGTCACAACGAAGTGGACAAAATCAATGATACATGACCAAATCCATGGCCAAGACACCAAAGATTGCTCGCTGCATCACCTAGACATGCTTCATGACTAAAGGGTAGGATAAGACATGGGATGTATAATTGGTGTAAAATGAAAACAAGGTGTAGTCTATATCTATAACTAAGTCATCACCACTTACCGTCCGCCCAAAGTTCAAGCTTAGAAGTCTAGAGACCGGATCATGAAATGCAAGGTAGATGTGTCATTAGAGGACGTCGTGATGGGCACACTACCTTTTCTTCTTTAGTTGGTATTACTCCAACTCCAATCTTCAAATGTGACTGAGGTGGCCTCCTCGATACTAAACAATAAAGCTCATACAATAGTGCTTATAACATTGCACTTTACAAAATCACAACTGAATCAATTTTTTTTTTTTTTTTTGAATCATAACTGTAACACCCCCCACTTGAGATGAACAAAGGGAATTCGGGGGGTCTTCAATGATCTTCATAATTGTTGTCGATTAAAGCGTGATTTCCAAACCTTTCTACTCGAACCTTGAACTCAGGCAAATGATGACTTCCCAATTACAAATAAAGACTACAGGGTAGGCTAAGGTGTAAGGGTGTAATGAAACAATATATTGGGGTGACAAAATGAAAGGAATGGCTCGTAAGGGTGTATCTAGGGTATCTTGCACTAAAGGTTAGTACAACAAAAGGGTTTCACAAGGGGTTGAAAAGTCGAGGTGACTAATCGATAGACTCACAATGGTAGGTCGTTTGGGTGATAATCCTATAATAACGCTTTCTAAAACCGAAAAGTCTAAATACATCGAGCTAACTCAACATACCTCGATATGGTCTCGAAATGATGCAAAGGCCAAGTTCTAAAGTTTACAAGCTACCCAAGACACTCATAATTTGGTGGATTTGGGGTAAAATATAGGAAACGGATAAGGCTAATCTCACCATGTAATATCAAGGGTTGTATGTGCTCGGCTAAGGTCTAATCTAGTTAGATTCGAAAAACATGTCAAAATATAAAAATGGCATAATTTTTCAAAATAAACTAGAAAATGAGGGCTAAATAAAGTTCAAGAGATAATTCTACTCGCCCCCACTTGAATTGTACAAAGTCCCTTTTGTACTAGGAATTAAAATAAAGGTGAAGAGAAAGGTAGAATTAGAGCGAGAACTTCCATGAAATTTGCTCCAAAAGAAGAAGGCCCACGAGAAAGGATCGTGCCTTCGTTAAAGCGCCATGAGCAAACTTCAATCCTCGAAATCACAATACCGACAAGCATAATTCTAAAAGAAAAATAAAATGAAAACAAACCTAACTCACTTTCAGAGGAATCACGGTTGCATTTAGCGAATGCAACAAGTTTTTAAACCACTTGGTGTCCCAAGTGGACGAGTAAAGTCTCGTGAGGGTTTACAGAACACACCCACAAAGTTCATTTAAAACTAATACAAGGTTACCGTGTTTTAAAATGAAAGAATTAAAGCAGAGGAGAGTTACGTCATAACTCTAATAAGAGAGTTACGCCAATAACTTGCAAAACCCGGTATGAGCCGAGAAGCGAATAGTTACGGTGTAACCACCGAGATGGTATTACGCCGTAATTGGTAATGCGTCAAGAATTTCGCTGCTAAAATGTTGGTTACGGCGTAATCACCAAGATGAGTTACGTTGTAACTATGTTCGATCAAGAATCGCAGCAGAAGAATTACTTCATTGTCTCCTCGCAAAATGGTTAGAAAACACAAACCCAACAGAAAGGAAATAAAAACAAAAGAAAGGGATAATTTGGGTTGTCTCCTAAAGAGCACTTTTCTTTATTAACGAGTCTTTGTTAGACTCGAGTCGAGGCTCCTATGGGGTCTTTGAGCTTGCCCCACTTCTTCAATATCCTTCATCAAATTGTGCCTCATCCATGCAACATTAGAGGTAGTTCGGAGGTACTCAATGGTTTCGATCTTCGGACTTTACGTATTTCTCCTCCGGACCTAGGTGGTAGCGAGTGAATTCGTGTTTTCTACTATAATAGGGGTGGTCTTTGTAGGGTATCCCTGTGAGCTTGCACCTTCTTTGCTCGTAAGCTTCGCCATCGGGATCGATGAACTCTTCATTTCCTTGCAACTCAAGGTAATCTAGCATCCCTTCGATATTATCGCCATCGTAATCGCACTTTGAACCATTCTTCATCGAGCAAATTCTCCACTAGAACGCGCTTGCATTCTTCCTTATCATTACTCACCCGCCTATATCCACGCCAATTGTTGTTTTACTCAGATTTTCGCTACTTTTGTCGTTAGAATTTTCTTGATCCATGTATTCCTTCCAAATCTTATCTTTTGTTAATGCGTCCACATGCCCATACTTAATTTTTACCCAACTATCAAACCCTGTGTTGTCTATCCAAGGTAAACTTCTTCTCTCCTTGTCATTGATTGAGGACCAAAAGAATTCATCTTTTCCTAATCTTCCGTAGTTGCTTCCACCATCACACATATCGTCATACGGGTTGCATGATGCCCAAAAATTTCCCTGTGGATTTTACTTTCGCACTGATGATCGCGTAGTTCGGTTCATTTACATGCTCTTCCGTGCGTAATATATCTTTATTAGTCTCGTCTGTTCGAATGTGCTTCAGAATCAACTTTTAGCTTCATAAGAAGATTTGGATTGATCTTGGCATTCCCAAATTGAATTATGCATCAATCTTTAAAGGTTAAATTACCGAATTTTATCCCGTGTCTTTCACGCTCATGAGGGCATGTCCATTCCTCTATTCTTTCATTGTCTCCTCCATTGCAATACTCGTGGAAAGGGCTGCATGTAGGCCATGCCCTTGTGGTTTCTTCATTAGTAATGGCGATAGGAGTACACCAGTGAGTGATAAGTGGCTCTTCTTTATTATCAAGGGAGAGTTCCTCGAGCTTTTCTGATTCATCCAAGTCGAGGAATTTTTCTGCCCATGTATCCCAGTTACGTCGTAACTGAGATTCTTGGTTACGGAGTAATTCATTAGAGTCGTATTCCTCAGTATTCATCACAATTCTGTTGTCGCTGTCAAACACGAGGTTACGCCGTAACTCATTAGGTATGTTACGGCGTAACTCAGATCTGTTGACGAAATCGTCCCCTAAACTCGTATCACTGGCCTGAACCTTCGAGTTATTATCCGAGAAAATTACCTTACATTCCATAGCTGGTCTAGACCCTTCAGGTTTATCGTTATTCCTTCTTACTTTTTCGCTGAGCTTTATCACCATGGATTCAAGGTTTTTAAGAGTTGAGTCGTGTTTGGAAATGTTTCTATTAGTGTTTTCCTGGAATTCCTTCAACCATTCATGTTGCTCTTTTTGTTTTTGGGCTGAATTTTTCCAGAAATTTATTAATTGTTTCTTCAAGACTGGGCTTTCTTTCTTCATAAGGCCCACGGTTGTAATTACTACGATACCCATTTCAATTGTCACTGTAAAATGGTCGATTTTCTCCATACTTAGCTTCTTCGAATTCCTCTTCGTCCATATGAGGAAAATTTTTCGTAAGATGTCCTCCTCCACAGCTTTCACACCCCACTTGAATGGCATGACGGTTTCCCTGACTTTCAGCATATCTCGACTGAGGCTTTCAATTTTACTAGCGATTGCAGCAATTCCGTCGAAACTTCCACCTTTGTTTCTTTTACTTCCGCCATCGTGCCATTTTTGAGAATGGTCCGCCATTTTTTGAATGGCTTCAATTGCCGTAGTAGGAGTCATATTCGGGATAGGTCCTTGATAATCCAAAGATCCGCCTCGTAGTTACATTTATTCCTTTGTAGAAAATATTGACCTTCTCACGGTTATTAAGATCATTGGTAGGACACTTATAAAGAAGATCGTTGTATCTGTCCCAAGCTTAATACCGAGTTTTGTCGTCTTCTTGTTTGAAATTGTGGATCTCCAAGAGTTGATTAGATGTTTTGATGGTGGGCAATATCTTTGGATAAAGTGTTTCTTAAGTAGCGCCAAGTATTAACCGCCTTGCGGCAATCTTCGATCCATCTTCTTGTCGCTCCAGCTAGAGTCATAGGAAGACCCCGAGCATAACAAAGATCATGAGACACGCCCGAAATGTTGAAAAGGCTAGCGATGTATAGGACATTTTCAACGTGCTCATATGCCTTCGCCCCTGCTTCCGAAAAAGGGTTAGCGAAGCTCCCTCATAAATTGGTCTTTAATCTCGAAACGAATATCCGCTCCGATTGCCGGTCTTACGAGACCCGCCCTTGATCGATTCTAGTCAACGCCAAGTAATCCTCAAGAGTGAGGTCATCGATGTTAACCACTTCCATGGTACCGAAAACTTGAAATATGATCGTGAGAAAAGTTTAAATATGAAATGAAAGACTTAATATAAATCCTAATATAGCTCCCAAGAAAAGCGCCAAAAACTTGATGCGTGTTTTACCGACTGTGTCTTAATATTTATAGTGTCTTGCTATACCTATGGTCTACCCTAATGCACTAACGGGCAGTGTACCCGGTCGTGTGTAGTGTAGTAAATGGTATAGCCGAAATCGTCCCAAGAGCTATGTATGTCGGATAATTACTAAGTCTAATTGTCACATAATATAAATGGTTTGATAGGGTTTTAATTAATTAAACTACTAATGCAGAATATAAAAGCAATTAAATGGTAGAAAGGTAATCAATAGAGGAATAGTGGTGCTAACCTAGTTAATCCGCCTAACTAGTTATGTCTACGTCTACCTACTTCCAATTACTTCAGGTGGGGTCAAATTCGAGAGGACAACATTTGGTCAATTCGCCTAACCTATCAAAGAAAGATGCCACCACATGAGAAATCAAAGCACCGTCATAAGTCCTATTGTTCCCGGTCCCTGCCGAGTCATTAAGTACCGCTACATGCTAGATTCTAAATAGTGAGTGCCCTACCGTTAGGAACTTAGACACTACACCCCCAATTCTTAAGTTCATCCAAACGGTAGGTGATCAGTTGGTCAAATCGCACAAGTAGAAAGGGTCGTCAGTTGGTCATATCTTACCCTTCCCATCTCAGTCCGCTCACCTAGGGTCAGTTGGTCATATCTCCTAGGCAATTGGCCTCTACCACCATTCAAAACTACCGAACCAGGGGTGACTACCAAAGAACTATGCATGCATACACTTAGAAATAATTGTACGGAAGTAAAGGTAAACGCAAACAAAACAATTAAGGAATCATAACTAGGCTAGCACCAAAGGGTTCTTAGCCGCTCATATTAATCATGCACATCAATTCAATATTCAAAGGTATGAAATACATGAATTGAAAGTAAAAGAAATAATAAACGTTAAAGCTTATCGTAATGGTGTGACTTCTCCCTTGGAAACAGCTCCGTATGCTTCCCTAGACCTTCCTTGAGTATTTTCCCACATTCTTAGAGTATTGTGTGTGGAATGGGATGATTGGAAATGCCGGAATTCATGGGGTATTTATAGGCTGTGTCCGGGTTACTGGCAGAAACCAATAGATGAGTTACGCCAGTAACCTTCTATTCCGTCCGTAAAAGCACTAGATCGCTAGTTACTGCAGTAACCTTATAAGTGGTTACGCCGTAGTCTTCAATAAACCCGTTACGCCGTAAGTGATGCAAGAGTTACGGCGTAAGTATCGCGTGGAACCTCTTTTGACCTAATGGAGTTACGCCATCATCTTTGGAAGGAGTTACGTAACCTCTTGATGAGTTGGACTTGTGGTCACGCAATAGTTATGGCGTAATGTGAGAGACGCCGTAACCTCTTCAAAATAAGCATACCGTGATAAATCCTTAGTAATGTTTCCATTTCCGCGTTCTTTAGCTCCAATGTCGGCAATTTACCCGAAGTGTAAAACAATGGAAAACAAGCGTAAATCCATATAAATGATATAAATAACGAGCATTAACGGAAATTAACACTTAATATTCGGACTATTTGATGTTATCATTGAATTTAAAACAAACAATGTTATAGACACTTTTGAATACCCCCGATGTCCAATAAGGGAATCATGAAGTTTTTATTCAACCGCCCACCAAATAGGCCTTTACTCGGTCCCTTCTATTCTGACCAAAACCTCCTTAGGGAGTTTTGGGCAACAAATGTGCCTATGACCCGACACCCAAGGATGAGAAGACTACTCGGGAGTATCTCATCAAATTTAGTCTTTTAATGGGGAAAAGTCGACACCATATAAAACATTTTGTACATCAACGTGGTTAGACTATAATTCTAGTAACCATGTTGCCCATCCCGAACCCTCCACGATAAGGATGGGTTAAAACAAATTGTTTAGATCTAAAGTTTTGACCCCTTACCAAGAACTCATTTCCTCTGCTTGAAGATCTACATTTGTGATTCGTTCTCGTGATCATCCACCGAACAAGTTAGCTCTATTCGATTGATGATGGCATATTGTTTGATGACAGGGTCACTTTTGACATAGGGAGATTATTTACGGTGATCTTGTAACCAAGCTCTCGATCAAAACTAGGACGAAATACGTTTCGTACCCTAGGTTTGTCTCATGAGCTTTACAAGTGTTATTGGGTTGTAATTATCCTCGTGAATACAAATCGTGCTTTACCGGTATCCCGAGTCAATCAAATTTTCAAAAGACCCATCCCAAGTCATCGAATTGAATTGACGGCCCATATGGTTCTTGTAAACAACCAAAGGGACTCGATGTCTCCAAACCCCGCTCTTAAAAGAGAAAGGGAAGTCTAAACGGGACTAAGACCAAACCCAAGTCTCATGGCCACGAGGCTTTGGAACACACCCTAAAAGGCAAAGAAAACCCAAGACTAATTTGCCACCCAAAGGAGACCTACCATTATCCACCCCGATGACAACGAAGGACACCGATACATCACAGTCACTACCCTTGGTCCCGCTACTACTCCCCAAGATCCGGAGGAAACAAACAACCCGGTAGGGGAGCACCTTCCACACCGCCCAAGGATGACACTCGTCAATCACGACTTTTGTCCGAGGGCCAAACGAATGATCCCAAAGACTTAGAGGAAAGTCACAACCCATCGATAGGGATCTCACCGCCACCGCTTCTAGGGATAGCACTGAATCGCCCACCAAGCTTGAAGGAGCACAGGGGACAAAGACTCGAGGACAAATACCACCACGATATGGAACCCATCACCACCACCGTGCATTAATCAGTTCTTTGAGTAAATGATATCCTATTCTCGATGAAGAACGGTTGACAATGAAGAAGAAATACTTTCAGCAGGAGAAGAAATGGACACTGATGTTCAAACTCAAGAACAAGAGCATTAGCCTGGTCCACAAGAGACTGAAGAGTTACCTGCTAAAGAAAATGACTCTGACTCCTCTACTTCATCCTGTCCTAAGGAATTCAAGAAGTATGATAATATTCTTTCACTGACTGAAAGACAGCTGGTAATGTGGATCACAAAGGCTTCCAAGAAATTATACTCAGGTGTTACTGATGTTCTCTGGGATCAGCACGTTGAAGAAGCTTCTAGTTACGCTGACTTGAAATCTGAAGTGCTTAATTTCAACGGCAACACTAATGAGCACAGGGATCTAATGTATCAACATCTGCATAGATTGGATGAAAACCTGGTCAAATTTCTCAAGCACCTTCAGGAAAGTGTCACAAAGATAGAAGAAATCAGGGATCTGTCAAAGAAGACCCAACACTAAATTCCAAAGTGCTTTGGAGGCTACCGAGGCTTACATGAAGAATTCCTCCACCACACCGAACGATCAACACGCCAAATCGCCAATGTTCGTGGTCTTGGTCCTCCGGTCGGTCTCTTGAGACAACACTAGGTTCTTTGGATGCTAAAGTGACTACTCGCTAGGGCATCATCTTTTATGGCACGGAATCTTGGGCCTAGAATGATCGCCTGAATAATCTCGAGCCAATCTTCTTTGAAAAGGTCACCGTCTTCAACAAGATACAAGCGACATCAAGGCCATGGTCACAAAGATATACCAAGCCTTCAAAGGTCAAGCAACCCAACTACCTCAAGATCCAGGAAACTCTTGCTCTCACCGATGTTAGAGCAATAGTTGAGGAGAGAGCCATCAAGAGACTCCTCTCACACCGAGGGGAGCCACCAACCAAGATATGCAACTCCTATCTCATCATCCCACCATCAACAACAACAATAATGGCAATGACAAGAGCAACACCTATCTTGACAACAACACCTCCATTGGTAGCATCCTCTTCTTCGCTCAAGACAAAGGAAAAGCCTTAATGACTACACCGTGCTCGAGAAGATTCCATATGTAATCGGCAACACACAAGACTGCTTATTCCATTAACAACAATGACCTTTCTTGAAAAGTAAGACAAAAGAAAGAAACCGGCCGAGGAAGAAAGAAAAGGAAAGAAGCACTGTACAAGTAGTAGCCGAGGAAGTCGAAAACATTGGAATTGATCCCAAAAGCTTCAAAAGGGTCAGCCGGACAAAGTTCAAATATGCTCAGTCAGCTCAAATGGTGAAATGAGGAAGAAGCTTGGTGAAAAGAACAGAAAGTCTGCGCCATCGGGCAAGAAAGGATTAACCACTAAAATTGGTCAATGACAAGCGTATAGGCTACCTAAAAGATCATCGATGTGAGAATCATCCCCAAGTCTAAACCACCGGCAATGAATGTCTGAGGGGATGATAAAAGGCATTTTGAGGTTCATGATCCCATGAAGTTCACCGACTTGATCACCGAACTTGATGAGCTTGGTCCCATCATATCTAAGAAGCGTAATGCGATGGTCAAGGAGTCGATGAAATCCCTAAGAAAATGGTATGAAAGACGAGGAAGCACCAAGACAACTTAGGATTTAGCCACTCTAACTCGCACCACAAGGATCTCGGTCTCGGCCATTGGCGAAGAAAAAGGTTGAATCTGAGCCTAAAATCAAAGTACCTGGCTCGGACTGCAACAGGGAGCTACCAGAAGGAGTGAAGTTTGTAAACTGTCTTTGCATAGAAGAGCCTGAAAGAGGACTCTTCTTTATTGATGTCTATGGAAACCCAGCATTCCAGAGGTGGAGTGACATTGACCTTGCAGGAGTGTCTACACTGGCAAGTTATCTACCAGTGGCCTCTCAGGTCTAAACTCCAGGTTCTGCAATGACCTAAATGCTAAGATAAGAGAGCACCCTGACAAAGAAACACTCCTCAAGAAGAAGGTCAAGCTTGAAGCACTGGGAATCCATCTTGAGTGACATCTTTTGTTTTATCTTTTGTACTAGTGATAGGAACTATGTAATTTGATCAATAAACGATGTATGTTTTATTAAAATATTCAGTGTTCCTTATTATGTTCATTAGTACATTCAGTGTAAGAAGAAGCCATTTGCTCACTTACACTGATCAAACACTTAGGCTATTTGTATATCCAAATAGGGGAGACCAAGGGTTCAAGAAATACCCAAACCCCTTAAGACTAGGATTTGAATAGAAAATATCCTAAGTGTTTAGTCCCTTAAATACTAACAAGTCACTGAGCGCATAGTCTCTCAGTGAGCTATCTTCGGGATACTCAGTAAGAGGCAAAGAAGAAGTCTCTCCACTTAGTAAGGCAGAACTTAATGGGTAAAGTCTGAGTCAAGAAGAAGATGGTGGATTCAGTGAGTGATGACAATAACTCACTTTATCTCAAAACTCCTCACCAACTACTTACACTGAAGACAAACTGAAGTTGAAGACTGAAGGCAATGAAGACTGAAGACTGAGCGGGACAAGGCGGGATAAGTTTGAACATATAAGACGAAGTCCTTATCAACCAAAGTCAACTTTCCCAGAATGGCTAACTATCGTGCTCGGTGTCATCACCGACTAGAAGAAAGCACCGGTCACTTACCCAATATAGTTTTAAATGCGAGACAAAATACATCGAGATTTTGTCTTCAGAACTCATCGCTTGTCCTCTAGGAAAGAGTTAAAAACTATACTTGTATAAATAGCATAAGAGTTGGAGTGGAAGATTTGAAGCTTGTGGATTAATTGTAAAACACACACACAAGCCATCTTTCGCTCCTCCAAATACAAATCTGTCCTTGAGATAGCTCAGTGGTTCCTTTGTAGTTGTGCTCAGACTTAGCCTGAGTGTAAGATATAACTTTTCACATACACATCAAACCATAACACAAAGTAGCATATAGATGGAATTCTAGAGAGAAAGTTAGAGGTTTAGGGAACTTAGTGAGAGAAAGTGAAAGATATTATTATGAGCTCCAACTCTACCTTGGAAGGTAGAGAGTATTTATAGTCTTACATAAATCGCCACACATCGGGCCGTGGATCGTGCATACAAGGGTAAAGACCCGTCTGTCCTCCACGGTGTTACTTAACTAAATACTACTTAACATAAAAGAACTACAACTACGAGCTTTCTAACGATTACATATACTTGAGGTGACTGACTCTTTAATACCGGAATTTCTAATTCCTAACAATCTCCCTAAGGAGGTCACCTCAATCATGTACCAAAATTACATTGAATACAAATAAATATTACATTAAAGATTGTTCTTGCATTCTTGATGTAGTCCTTTGCTTCTAAGCTCGTAGTCATTGATTCATCACATTGCATGTTTGGTTACTCCAAGTGGAGGTCTTTATCGATCCACGTGATAATAATTTTGAGCCATCATTTGAGATCATCACTATCAAAAATCTCTGTGACATCCTTTGTGGTGTTGGTATTATGTGATGTTGTGACTTAAGGACCGACATGCTCACATTCGGATCATGATATCTTCACATCGTAGTAGCGGAAGCTTTAGTTGATTCATGATATTGGCGCAGAGAAGCGAAGCATGGAGTGAAAATATCGAGTCATTGATGCACTAATCATGATTTCTTTTGAGATGAATGTGTAGTGTGAGCATGCGGCTATGGATTGATCGCTTCATTCGATCACCGCAAACGTCGGGTGTACCAAGCATACAACAGCTTAGTAATAAATTGCACGAAAGTGTCTTTGATCACTTCGTTGAATTGAGGTACACGCCCACGCTCCTCGTTGATCAAGACATGTACCGCCTGTGATCGGTATAATTCAAGAATTTCCTTGATGTGGTTTCGCAATGCTCTAGTCGTTCTCAAACCGAACATCTCAAAGAAGACAACACGGAGTGAGTGAACCAAAGAATATAAGTGCACCGATTGATGAAAAGAGATTTGAAAACAATCGTGTATTGCTCAATAGAAATTGTTTTTGCAATACAACGAAGGTTTTATTGAAAATCAATTATCAATCATAAAAATACCTTTGATTTGAAAAATGAGTACACGGTCCATGTGCTAAAGAAAAGAGTTGTTAAGCACAAAGACCGGTTTTTCAAAGGTATCCGCAATCCATATCCCGAACTGTGATTGATTCAAGAGATTGAATCGCCCATTGTTTCTGCTCGGTTGTCACATGGTTGATCTATATAATAGATCTCACATGCCACCTACCGTGAGCTTGTTTGATGTTGGCTCGAAGGCTTTCCATCTTCATTGTGAATATGTATACACATCACTCGGATGTTCGGCAATACCACAAGGATAATGCGAGGACTCAAGATATAATCTCTTTCCACATTGTGTGAAACAGAGAGTCTTCATTGAAAGTGTCCTAATGAGATTTATTGATGATCTCGTAGCTCTAGACTCAATTTGTGCATATTTGGATCCCGTGTCGGAGACTAGGGAGAGGGTCTCCTTCTTCAATATCAACAATCTCTAAGAGAAAGTCGATAGATAATGTCGGTTCCCGTGAGAATGAAACAAGTCCTTTTAAGAGGAACTTGAGTGGTTTGGAAAGTTGAAGTGCGATGCGTCCACCGGGTCCATGACGTCTTGTCTTCAATACCGATGTTACCATCGGTAGCATATGAATTGAACCCGGTTTACGCTTAAGGTTGAATAAATGGAGGGCTATTTGTTTTCACCCTTTTCTCATTCAATTCTTTTTAATTCTTCAACCCTTCAAGCTTACCGAGACTTCATAGCTAGAACCTTGTTGGGTTTATTCCAAGATTAGCTTAGTCTTAGTCCGCACTCTTCCCATATCTCATTTTCTCCTTTTATCATCATACCTAAGGACTTCTACACTAACTAGTGGATTGTCCTGGGTAGATCCCTCCGCTTCAGCGGATCATGGGAACATATACCTAACCTTATCATCCTTATATCACCGTACATAAAGTAAAGTTGGTCGGTCTATTTGGTATTGTTCGTCCGCCATTGGACCCAATTGAAAACCATTTGAAAATCAATTCGGATACTTGTGATATATTATCAAAGCATTTTGTACCGAATTGTTTTTGATATTTTTAGAACGAGAACTCCCTCAACATGTGCATCAAGTATTTGAAAATGTTTTGCACACGGAGGCAAGAGAAAGAATTAACTTCTTTGATTACCATTTTCTAAAGATATCAACATCACTTCCCACATCAAATCAAGTAGATATAGCATTTCCGGAAGGATGAGGTTTCCATAATTTGCTCCCCTCAATATGTGCCTCGAGGTTTGAAAAGAGTTTTGCACATACTAGAGGAACCCGCACATTGGGATGAATGATCACGTTTCAAATCAAAGGTTTAAGATAGATGCTCCCCTCAACATGTGCATGGAAAATTTGAAATCGTTTGTCACATGTGGGCGTGATAGCATGTACATCCTTATAAAACCATTTACCAAATTATCGCTTTAAATCTAATTTAAATCACACATTCTCCCCCAATCACAATTATCAAATCATTTGAGATTTGTGATCTCTTATTGATTTAAATTGATTTTGAAAGCTTTTAAGGAGAATTGTGACTTGATTGTGAAAGCGTTTGAACTGATAAGGATCGGATTTTAAGACTTTACACTCCATTGATAAAACATGCATTTATATCTTTTGAAAACAATTTTAATGCCAAATAACTTTTTAATTTAATTAAAATCATTCTCCCCCTCAATCAATGACATAGGTTGTTGATTGAGAGATAGAGATTTTGACAAATAAGTCCTGATGATTATCAAAAATAGACACCGAGTTATAAAGCATTTGGTTTTCAGCAGATAAATGTTTATAGAATCAGAGCATGGAATTTGAAAACATGTTAAAACATGGCTCTGTTCTTTCTTTTAAAAACCGGGTTATTGCCTGAAAATGACAATAAACCATTGTTTCTCTTTCTCCCAAAAATATTTTTTGATTTTTTTTTTGATTTTTTTTTTTTTTTTAAGAATTGAACAACATCTAAAGTCCCGTGTCATTCTTTGAATGACAAAGACAAAGACCGTAGATATAATCGAACCGAAAAGAAACATGACAAAAGACAATATTTTTTGAAGATTTTTCAATTTTTCAAATTTTATGGATTTTGAAAGATTTATATTTTCTATTTGATTTTTGAAGGTTTTATAATTTTGTATTTTGTTTTTCGAATAGATATATACAAGAGATAGATGAAGGAAACCTTTACTCCTTGTCTTCCTCCCGAAGACGTTTGAGTGTTTCGTTGAAGGCTTTTCAAGCCAAGTCGTGGAAGAATGAACTCAAAACGTTCTCTTGGAAGAGCTTTGGTGAAGATGTCGGCTAACCGATATTCGCACCTCACAAAATAGAGTTCCACCACACCTTTTTCCACTTGTTCCTCGATGAAATGATGTCGAATGTCGATATGCTTTGCTCTTGAGTGTTGAACGTTGTTGCATGAGAGAGCAATAGCACTTTATTATCACAATGCAGAGGGATTTTGTTGAATTCAAAGCCATAGTCGATAATTGAGATCTCATCCATAAGATTTGAGCACAACAGATGACATGGCTATGTATTCACCTCGTGGAGGAAATAGAAGTACTCATTTGCTTCTTTGAAGACCACTCACAAGCTTATCACCCAAAACGAGCACCTCCGCACGTGCTTGACGCAGTATCTTGACAACTGCATGATCAAGATCTCGCATAGGCCGTTAGTGACATACCGGTGTCCTTGGTACCAAAGACCCATATTGATGGTTCCTTGAGATACCGAAGACCCGTTTAATCGCTTCAAGGTGCTTTTAGTAGGCTTAGCTCGGTATCTAGCACACATGCAAACAAATGAACAAGATGTCGGTCTACTAGCGTTGAGATACATCGTGGATCCAATCATACTACGATATTTCGTTTGGTCAATCATGATCCCCGAGAGGTCCTCATCTAGTTTGGTTCGGTCAATCATGGGGTGTCAACAGGTCACATGAATCAAATCCAAATTTCTTTAAAATCTCTCATTGCATATTTAGATTGATTTATGAAAATGCCTCCGGACTTTGTGAAATTTGTAATCCCAAGAAAATGACATTTGTCCCATCATTGACATTTGAAACTTTGAACTCATTTCATTTGAAAACGATCACATTCCATTGGGTCCATCGAGGCAAAAATAATATCATCAACATAAATTTGAACATGAATTAAATGTTTGCTCGACTTCTGGTGAACAATGTAGGATCAATCGCTCCTTTGATGAATCCGGTTGATAGAAGAAACTTTGACAGGTATCATACCATGCCCTTGGAGCTTGCTTTAAACCGTAAAGAGCCTTCTTCAAACGATAAACGTGAGTAGGATGCTCTTGATTCAAAAATCCTTCCGGTTGGGCGACGAGACGACTTCTTTAAGATCTCCGCTCGTAAATGCCGTCTTTACATCCATCGATATACTATCATGTTCTTACTAGCAAGATTAGCCGAAAGATTACGATTGCCTCGATTCGAGCAACCGGAGCAAAGATTCTTCAAAATCTATACCCTCCTCTTGACGATATCCTTTAGCAACTAATCGAGCCTTGTTTTTCAACACATCACCATGCTCATCAAGTTTTACTTTGAAGATCCATTTGAGAGCTATAATCATAGCACGATCTGGAGCGGTACTAACTCCCATACATCAAGACGATCAAACTCATGAATTTCATCTTGCATGGCATTGAACCGCCTATCTTCATTCATGGGAGTTTTAACATCTTTTGGTTCGATCTTAGATAGTACGGAGTTGAAGAAGCACCATAAGGCATCGGTTGCGAGTTGTTTCGGGTTGATACAGGACGAGAGGATTTCCAATGATGTTGTCTAATGGATGATCGTGAGTCCATTTTCTCGAGGTGTTCATGTGGCGCTTGTTGAGGAACCGAGGTAGTGAGTCGATGTCTCTCAAGAAGATGGTTCTGATGATGATTCGTGAGTAGCAAATATGTTTTCAAATGGAGCATCTTCGTGAGTAGCAAAGGGATTAACTTCATCATTGATGCGGTAAACATTTCCATGATGTACATTTGAAGAATGATGATTTGTTGATGAGATCAAGGATCGAGAACAGTGCTTCTTGACTTAAAGATATTGAGACGAAGGATTGACTTCATTCATCGGAATATGAGCATCCTCTGTTGTAGGGATCAAGACCTCATTAGTAATTGAATCATACAGTTCATCAAACATAGGATCAAACAATTTCTTTACATCATCTTCGGATGGAGGTACATATGGAGTTTCTTGAGAAGAGTTTGGAACAAGGGATGAACCAATGGGACTGTTTTGAAGTGCGGGTCCCGAGTGGAGTGTCCAGAGCCATTTGACCGGTCACTCATCAAACGTAACGTGAATTGTTTCCATGATATTTCGGGTTCTTTTGTTGTAGATTCGGTATCCCTTTTGTTTGGTGCATATCCTACAAATACTCCAATGTCGACTTTAGCCCTAAGTTTGCCCAAGTCTTGACCTCATTAGTTGGATAGCACAAGGCACCAAACACACGAAGGAAAGATAGATTAGGTTTTCTGTTGTGGACAAGTTCATATGGAGTTTTTCCATGAAAAGTGTGAATCGTGGAACGATTTTGTGTGTAGCATGCGGTGGCAATTGCTTCACCCGGAGAAACATTGGAACCTTTGAGTAGATCAAGATTGTTCTAGCAATTTCAACAAGAGTACGATTTCGTCTTTCAACTACACCGTTACGCTGAGGGGTTCGTGGAACACTTCTTTGATGGTCGATTCCAACGCTTTCATAGAATTCACTAAGTTGTTTGTTGACAAACTCGGTTCCATTGTCTGCTCGATAATTACGGCGGTTTGTTTAGTCGAACTCTGCATTGTTTGATGATGATATCGAGTTTCATCCTTTGTCCTTAAGAACTTGACCGGTGAATCTAGAGTAATCATCAACTACAACTAACACATATTTCTTCCCAAAGATATTCGCACCCTCATAGGTCCACATAAATCCATGTGAATCATATGTAGAACTTCGTGACAGAGTTAGTAGGTTTGGGTTTATGGGCATACTTCTTGCTTTTTCCCAATTGACATGTTGAACAAAGATGGTCCTTTTCATACTTTAGTCTAGGTAAACCTACAACTAAGTCTTTTACGGAAAGATCGTTGATGGTGCCAAGTTCAAGTGATTGAGACGACGATGCCATAACCATGACTTTGTTTTAGAAGCCTTTGATAACAAGCGATTGAGAGGCCCTCATCATGTCATCGATAGAGATGGTGTAAAGGTTTGAGCCACGAGTTCCTTTTAACAGTTCCTTACCATTAAGATCTCTAACAAAGGTGTATGTTTTCGAAGGCTACTTCTAGATCGAGTCACGAAATTGACCAACGAGAACAGATTATGACCTAAACCTTCCACATAATACACTCTAGAGATGACACTATCACCAACAACATAATCTCCATAACCCATAATAGCACCGAAATGATCATTACCAAATCTAATAGATCCGATGAATTTGCTCACGAAGTTCATGAGCCGCGACCGGTCTCCGTCATATGCTTGGAACGACTGAGTCCGGTACCACGAATCGATTTGAACGATCCGCGGTTGAACACGATAAGAATGGATAAGCTGGATAATTGGGATCCCATGCAAGAATGGGTTCCATTTGGTTAGTAACAATGTTTGGAACACCCACATCGAAATAGAAGCATTCATATCGAAAGTGAGGCAATGGAATCGGTGTGAATAGATGCGGTACTAGTGTCGATGATAGCCACATCGTAGTGTGATCACTTCTTAGGGAATAGTTCTACCGGTAGGCATCCATTTTCTAGTGGGCATTATCGATTAGTCTTATGACCAATGTGTATCCAATAGAAGCCTATTTTATCGAATGTTCTTCCCGTGGGTTTCCACCGTTTTCTAACTTTCTTTCGTTTTTGCCTTTTAGCCTTCTTAGCATGAATTTTAGCATTAACAAAATTAATCTGGACAATTAACATCATTAGCGTAACATTAACATCACATCCATGATTAGAAATGTAATTCAAGCAAATCATCGGTACAAGGTTTGCAAATAGTATCGAATTGAATTAATTACAAGACGCCTATGGCAAATACTAGAATCAACACGATTCGTTTTATTCGATTCAAACTTAAAGTTCCTAGATTGTTCTTCTACTCTTTCTAGTGCACATTCTTAGCTTGCGAGGTCCTATCATTCCTTGTATTGTCTTGAGACTTTGACCGCTCCCTTTAATGTCACCGATTACTCTGTAGGGGAATGGGAACATTAGTTTGTTTTACTACTCTTTGCACCACTGTTTAGATGTCTTGGGATCTGAACTACATGCAGTGCACTACGGTTCACATTCTTAAAACTAGAGTACTTGAGATTTGTACTCCTAGAAGGCACACTTGAGTTCTCTTTCTTAGCATTGATGGATCTAGAATCGAATCGCTCAAGGGTACACTACGGCTCACATTCAAAACATTGGGAATCGAGTGCATATCATATTTGGCCTTAGGCATTGAGCATGGAATCAAAGGGTTAACTCTCTCACCTAATGTCTTTGGGCATATTGTGATCAAGCATTCTAAGATTTCTTGAGATCGTTTGGCATATAAGCATGCATGTCCAATTGCATTATCATGAGGTTTCTCTAGCTTATCCTCTTCAACAATCTCACGCAGCATTCTAAGCAATCCTTAAGGGATGAGAAATATGTTTGAATGGCAAGTTTGTTGTTCCTTAGATGAGGGGGACGATGTCACGGATAAAGCATATTTATTACCGAGTGAACCTTTGATACAACATTCTCCTCATTGATCATTGGCATTTTCCTTTTACCCGACTCTTCGATTCTCAATTTCCCTTTGCAATGAAGCTATTTGTTCGTTGTTTTGTTACTGAGTGACTTTAATTGATTCAAACAACTCATTGAAATGACGTTTAATCTTTTCATTTTCTTCTAGAAAACTTTCGTTTTCCTTTTGTAAAGCATTTACTAGGTTTTGAAGATGAAACGTTTGAGAATTCCGAGAATCTAAAGAAGGAGGCATTTGGGAGCTGTAATATTGTTTGTTTGACCCTTTAATTGAGAGATTTGGGCTTTCAACTTTACGATCGTGTTGCACCGAGCTTGAATCATTCATCACGCTTGTTAATTTGAAAACCGCATCAAACTCGAGAGCATCCAAGATGTCTTGACATTTGAAGTTTTGACATTTTCTTTAAGATGTTGATATTTTAGTTGTAAATTAAAATGCTCAACTTCTAGTTTAGAAAAATGTTTAACGAAATTGTCATGATCATCCATTCAATTTTCTCATTTAGTTTAGAATTAGTTTTTCAAGCTCAATGACACGATCATGGGAGACTTTCAGGCCACGATAATTCATGAAATTTGGAAGCATTAATAGAGCAATTTGAAGGAGTGAAAACACATCTTGAGCAACACATTCAAGAATAAGATTCTCATTTAATGTATGCAAGTTCTTTCTCTCAATCTCATTATATTTCATTGCACGCTCATAGTCACTAACTTCAACAACCATTGCATCAAATTCCTTTTCCATTCCCTTAATATCGCTTTCTATTCCTTTTAAGACTCTCAAAGTGATCTTTTAGCGGTTTAAAGAAGGGCATGACCTCACCAAATAACATTCTTTCATTTGTTCAAAACCCTTTCTCCTTGATTATACGGTGGGTGTGATCCTTTTCTTGCAAGTTTTCTCAAAATCAACAAATAGTTGAAATATAACGTATTGGCTAATTAATGTCTTGCTTTTAGTGGCAATTGTTCTAGGTACAAGATGCATTGGTGTATTAAGAGGATACACATCGCTCTAGGCATTTTCCAAAGGGAGGGTTAGTTTCAACAATATTTTCCGCTTCGCTTATCTAAATCTTTTTCCGTAAGACTTGTTCGGGAGTCAACAATTTACGAGGCTTAAACTTGTTTAAGGAAATCCGATTTTCCTTCTTGTAATCATGAGGAGTGATAATTATGTTTTCTCTTTGCATTTGGGATCATTTTGTTTCTTATTCATCTTTTCCTAGTGATTTCATTTGATTTCTTATCTTCCTCGAAGCACTCAACGCAACTAGGTTTCGCCTGTGCTTAAGGATTTCATTACCATCATAAAGCACCTTATGAGCATTTCTAGCCTTTTAATTACCTCTGGATTTGGTTCCTCAACAAGGGAATGCTATGCTTATCGCTTAAGACTCGATGTTTAGTGACCATGTGAGCGGTCTGAATGGTGTTTCCTTGTATGTACAACTTGTTTTCAAGTTTGTTTTCAAAGTTTTCAGATTGGAAAAATCTCTCAAGAGTTTTGATTCCTTTGCATTAAATTCTTGCTTAAGCATTTTCACATTTTCTTGAAGTTCTTGTTTTTGCTTAGTGTTTTAGAAAGTTTTTCTTGTAAGGAATGTAATTCTTGTTTCAATACTTCTTCTAAACTTACTTTTCTAATTATTGTACTCACTTGGTCATCCATTTCCCGCTCACGAGTGGTCAACTCAAATTTTGCACGTTGTTCATAAATAGCAACACGTTCCTTATATGCATTTAGTTGAAATTACGGAATCATCGGGAGCACATGCGTGTATTCATCAAAGACATAGTCATTGTTGATCGCAGAAGATGCATCACTTGGTACAACTTCACTTTCACTTTGTTTCACGTATTGATCGTATGGGACAATATTGTTATTACCCATATTTTCAACATTTGATTCAAAAGTTTCAGTTGATTGTACTTTGTCATGCATCTGCTGCACATCGACATCATCGTATAGTTTTAATACCTCCGAGATGAGTTTGTCCTTGGATGTGCCACTTGTGGTGAAGAAGAGACCTTGGGAGAAACCATTGGAGAAATCTTGGCCATGAAAATTGTGTGTGCGATGGGTCCATCATCTACATCAGTCGTATGCATCACGGTCGGCGACTTGAAAGGCATTCGATGATTGTGACCTATCTCCGAATAGGCGCTCATCCACATCTCGCATCATAGGTCTTGGCATTGCCCTCAAGAAGAAACAGCAATTCCTCTTCATCCAAAGCACCATTGTCCCGAGCTCGTGCGGCAAAGATCTTATCTCGAAATGTCGGCGTGCATTCGGGCGCTTTGGAGATGTGCGGTTCCTTGCAATGTGTCCTTCACCACCACGCTTATAACATTTGATTGGCTTAGCTTGACCTTGGTTACCATTTCTTCCTCGATTCGGTTGCCAACATAACCTCTCCCACTCCACCTCTTCCCCGATCATCTGTCTTTCTGAATCGGTTGCACCACGATCCTTCCATCTTTAACGAAGGGCTTGATTGTGTGGGTTAGATGCGATTCGAGGTTGTTGTTGGTTTGTGGGAGAGAATTCATGTTTTGACTAATGAGAAGAGCTAGTTGATTGATGAAGTTACCCACGTGAGCATCGGCATCGCCTTGTTTGAACATAGGATCGGGAATGAGTTTGTGATTACCATTACCCAAGGGTATGACTTGTGATGCTTTGGTTGTGATTCCGATGTTAGAGTAGAAAGTTTGTTGAGTCATTAGCGAGCTTGTCTCTCCTGGTTGGTTTTGAACGATTGAGAATCAATTTTTCAAACATAGCATGTCTCTCATTCGAAGGAGGAAGGCATAGAGTTGCTCATAGTTTGTATTCTTCAATCCTTTAGTGAGCTTCACAATGTGACAAACTTGTGCCATTCGGGATTCATGTTGTTCACAAATTTTGAGTTCACCAATGTTAGGCATAGTCATTCGATGTTCCTCATGTCATTCACTAACTTATGAAATCTCACATAGTACTCATAGACATTCTCATCTGGTTTCATCTTGAAGTGCTCAAATTCGTCATAGAGTTGGGATTCTCTGTCTTCCATAGTCAATTCGAACCCGAGAGAAGCATCTTAACATTATCCCAAACCGCCTTAGCATCGGTGTTATGATTGATCGACTTGTAGATGTCTTTAGGAAGACCTTGAAGAACAATGTTTGAAGCCCCGATATCCGCATCAAATCTCTTTTATCCTTATCATCAAGCTCATCATACATCTTAGGTCCGTCCATTCCGTAAACAGAGTACCATCTTCATTAGTATCAAGTATGTCTCTAGTTGTCTCAACTCGATATGGTCCTTCATCAATGGATTTGAGAATGTTGACACCATTTTCCTTTCCAAGGCAATACAATCGATTCGTTGAGCCCAAGAATCGTAGTCGATTCTGTCAAGCATGGGGGACGAGTATCCGAGCCAATTGCTTGTACATCCTCGACAGCAGTGGAGATGACGAGTGGGGACGTTGGTAGACATGTTAACAGATTATACGGATTTTATAACTCTATGATTAAACCGGAAATAGATTCTTTCACGGATTTTACTAAATCAAGAGAAAACCGTAAACAATTACTCAAGTCGCTAGAAGATAAACCACTAAATCGCTAACCCTTAATTCGCTACACCCTAAGTCGCTAGAGTCCCAAGTCGCTAGACAAAAGCAAGTCGCTAAGTAGTAACTCGCTGCACCAAGTCGCTAGCCAAATTTTGGCAGACAATTGCCACACAAGTCGCTAGAGATACAAGTCGCTAAAGAGCAACTCGCTCTGCACCAAGTCGCTACCACTGTCGCTACTCGTAGTGGAGAGTCCACTACTTGTACTTTAACTCGCTAGATCTAACTCGCTAGGTTTAAAGCCAGTAACTCGCTACAATTTTGTGAAGCAAGTCGCTATGAAGAAAAATAAACCGTGAGCTAAGTCGCTAGCAAGAAAAACCTTATAAACATCACTTTTCAATCCAAAAGCAACCCAACCAAGATGATTCAAGCTAACCAAATGAAAACCTAAACACTTGTGATGATTCTAAACATGAAAGTACTAACAAAATTCAAACTTTAACACAAGAAATCAACCAAATGATGCAAAACCACTAAACTTTTTCAAACTCAAAACCACCTAAAACCACTAGAAATCCAAAGATGTGCAAGATATGATCTAACCATGGCTCTTGATACCAATTGTAAGATATAACTTTTCACATACACATCAAACCATAACACAAAAGTAGCATATAGATGGAATTCTAGAGAGAAAGTTAGAGGTTTAGGGAACTTAGTGAGAGAAAGTGAAAGATATTATTATGAGCTCCAACTCTCTACCTTGGAAGGTAGAGTATTTATAGTCTTACATAAATCGCCACACATCATCGGTGTGGATCGGGCATACAGTGGGTAAAGACCGTCTGTCCTCCACGGTGTTACTTAACTAAATACTACTTAACATAAAAGAACTACGATTACGAGCTTTCTAACGATTACATATACTTGAGGTGACTGACTCTTTAATACCTGGAATTTCTAATTCCTAACACTGAGCTTAGTGGGGAGATATCATACTTGTCATTTCAATCCCAAGTACTATTCTGCAAGTACTTGGGTAATGTATTCTTTTTGAGTCATTTCTAATAAAGAATATAAACGTTGAAAATTTATCAGTGTGTTTTTACTTAGTTGATTTCAATCATTATTCACGATTTGCTTGTTTATTATTTTTAACTGTTTTATTACAATTGTGAAACGAGAACAACAAATACAAAGGACACTTATTGCGACGGTTGTTAATTAAAATGTTTTAAATATTGGTCTTTCTAAAATTTTGGGAAGCTTATTACAATGGTTGTTCATAAATGTTATAAAAAATTTAAACGGTTCAAAACCGTGTAAAAATCAACCTTATTATTTAGTACGCTATATTATAGAACGGTTCAAAACCGTTTAAAAAAACCTTATTTAACCGTTATAATAAATACTTTCTGTACTAGTGCACCTTAGTGATCTATACAAACATAACCAAACAACCAGCCACCTCAGTGAACTGGTCTCACATATGTGGTTACCTAAACAGCTGCCTTCTAGCTAGGGCTAAACAATGTTGGTATAATGAATACTTGAACACAAATCGATGTCCAAACAGTCGCAACTATATGACCGCACACATCTGCACTACTCTAGCAGATTATATACATATAATTGTCCATAATGAAACCAAGAATTTAGCACAACATTGAAAAATTTGAAAACATTTAAGTATCATCTTCCCCTGAGAAAACAAGTAAAAAGTCGGGGAACAAACTCACATGAATCATCGCTTAGATATGAAGCACAAATCTTGAACTATCAATCTATAACAAGCGAAGCGATATGAGTAACAAGTGATCAAGGTTTATAACCCTATCACTGTAACTCACATGAGACGGATTGGAAATGATTGACTAATCATTCCCCTATGCCATACTACTTGAAATTCAAGAACACATGTGAAAAATCATTAGGTATTGGTGTCTAGTTATAAGCCCACTTTAAATTGTTTAAACCTTGTTTTTATCGATTCGATTACTTTAACGAATTTTTAAACCACCTTTATTGACCTCTTGAGGTTCCCTAAATATAACCGAGGTACCTATATGTGTTAAGTATCTCCTATAATTTTTATAGATTTTATTTTATAGTGCAACTATTTCATAAAAATTCATTGATCATAACTAGTCGAATAGGACATGATTGTACACCAAGAAAGTTTGCATTTCTTAAAATACTTAAACCTTTCGGAAAATCTAAAAACTATTGTAGTTAATAGAAATATATAATATGTCTCTGCTAAATTTATAGGCTCTAACACATTATAGTTTGTGAAAAAACAATTCCACAATATGATAAAAAAACTGTCCCAAAAACTCAGCTTTGACACCCGATTTTATTTAAATTATTTGAATGCCCAAATCAACTCGGATCGAATCCAAACCAATTGGATCAGTAGTAGACTATTTGAAATTAAATTTAGGCCCAATAAACTCTTAAAATGCTTTTTATAACTTGATTTATAACCCCAACTAGTTGAGGTAAAATTCTAAACAAACCGATTTCAATGTTCTACAAACGCTAACACGTTCCATCCTTCTAACCATCATCTAAACGTTTTATAAAAATGTTACTAAAGTTATTAAATCAATTTAATTAATTAAATCTCAATAATAAATAATTATAGAATGAAATCTAACCGAATCTTGAAAAACCAGGCGCGACTTCTCTTTTTTTTTCTCATGCGCTTCTTTTGGGTCGACAGAATATCAAAGGGGAGGGGTAGGGTTCGGTATTTGTTATAATGGGGATAAGGAGGTGTTTGATTTAGATTAGGATTAGTATTTGATAACTATTGGTTTTTATTTTAATTAAATTCTTTTCTTTTTTTAAAACCAAATCGGCACCCCTTTTATTCATATAAATTATATATTTTTTTCTTCAATTTATAATTCACCAAATTTCCTAGTTGCTAAGTAGGACTAGTTACTCGGCGTTTGTCGTAAAATGACTCAAAACTATGTATAAGTAAGAAATGAATTCCCAAAACTAAAAATACACTTATAAATCATTACATCATTGTTATCATCATAAATAAATATTATTTATAAAGTTTGTAGATTCGTTTAATGAGCTTAAACCAGTACCGTGAATTTGATAATTATCGTAAGCACCCTAAAATGCACATACGTAAAATGACATCAACGTTTCAATAAACGTGAGTATCTAGGGCAAACACATAGCATATAATATCATATACACAGATGATAACTATATCAAAGAATTTCTATGAATACTTGCTATAACACACAACGCACATAAATACATAAGTACATGAGTTAACTAGTTAATCAATGATTCAGTTAAACGTCAAAGTTGACTGACCTTAAAACTGACGGTTGTCACAGTCTCCCCTAGTTAGGAGAATTTCTTCTCAAAATTCCACTAGTATGACTGCTGGAAGTTGTCTCGCTAAACAAATGAGGGTATTTAGTCTTCATATGGTCTTCTCTTTTCCAAGGAAATTCTAGTCCTCGCTTAGAGTTCCAGCGGACCTTAACAATTGGGATTATACTATGCTTCAACTTCTTTGCTTCTCGATCCATGATCTCAACGGGTTCTTCTAAAAAGCGTAAATCACTACTTATCTTGATTTCCTATAATGGCACATGAAGGTTTGCCTCTTCCAGATATTTCTTTAGTTTTAGCACGTGAAACGTGTCATGAATGCTACTTAACTCTTGTGGTAATCTTAATCTATAGGCTACGGGGCCAATCCGTTCGATGATTTCAAACGACCCTACACACCTTGGTACTAACTTTCCTTTCTTACCCAAACGTACTACACCTTTCCGGTGACACCTTGAGTAATAGTTGATCGCCGATTTGAACTCCAATGGCTTATGTCGTTGATCGGCATAGGTCTTTGACGATCCCTTGCCGCTTTGAGCCTTTCTTTGGTTTGAAATATTTTGTCGGTTGTTTCCTATACAATTTATGGACCAATCGGTTGACTCTCTCCAACTTCAGCCCGAAGAATAGGTGATCTACATTTTCTTCTATAAAGCATTTGAAATGGAGCACATCTGATACTTGTTTGGTAACTGTTGCTGTAGGAAAACTCTACCAAAGGAAGGTAAGTATCCCAACTTCCTCCAAAATCAATAACACAGGCTCTAAGCATGTCCTCTACGGTCTGAATAGTCCACTCACTCTGCACGTCATTTTGTGAGTGATAAGCCATACTCATGTCTAATCGTGTTCTCAAAGCCTTCAGCAGTGTTTGCCAAAATCGTGAGGTAAACCGACTATCACAGTCAGATATAATGGACACATGTACCCCATGCCTTGAAACTATCTCTTTTGGGTCGACTAAATATCAAAGGGAGGGTAGGGTTCGGTATTTGGCATATAATGGGGATAAGGAGGTGTTTGATTTAGATTAGGATTAGTATTTGATAATTATTGGTTTTTATCTTAATTAATTTTTTCCTTTTTAAACAAATCGACACCCCTTTTATTCATATACATTTTATATTTTTTTTCTTTATTTTAATTAGTTACGCATATTTAATAATCCACCAAAATTCCTAGTTGCTAAGTATGACTAGTTACTCGTCGTTTGTCGTAAAATGACTTAGAACCATGTATAAATAAGAAATGAATTCCCAAAACTAAAAATACACTTATAAATCATTATCTCATTGTTATCATCATAAATAAATTTTATGTATAAAGTTTATAGATTTGTTTAAAGAGCTTAAACCAATACCGTGAATTCGATAATGGTCGTAAGGACTTATAAACGTGTGTATCTAGGGAAGACACACAACATATAAGCGTGAAATGACATCAATAAGCGTGAAATGTTGTGTGTCTTCCTAGATATCAATGAATCATTATCGACTTATAAATCATTGAAACATATGTTGTGTGTCTTCCCTAGATATACACTTATAAATCATTATCTCAATGTTTCAATAAACGTGTGTATCTAGGGAAGACACACAACATATAATATCATATAGACATATGATAGATATATCAAATAATTTCTATGAATCACTTGCTATAACACACAACGCACATAAACACATAAGCACACGAGTTAACTAGTTGATCAAAGATTCGGTCAAATGTCAAAGTTAACTGACCTAAAAACTGGCGGTTGTCACAAAATTTCAAATGTATATAATGGGTTGTATATGAGTTGGCTTGATATGATGGTTGAAGCCTAATGTTACCACATTCAAATTCTAATTTCAAACACAAATATCACATGTGTTAAAATAAAGAGAGTGAGTTGTATAGATGTGCTAGTAATGTGATGGGGAGCCTAAGGATGAGATTCAAAATTTAAATTTAAATTTTGAATGTTTGAGAAGTAGAAGAGAATTGGTTATGTGTTTGAAATGTAATGGTTAGAAGAAAATGTGGTGAAATGAATGTTGATGTGGTTAATAGTGATGGTTGGATGAGAATGCAGAGATTGTGGGAATATGGGGAACATAAAATACATAAAAGTACAATGTGTGTAAAGGAATAAAAAAGGAATGTTGAGGATAAGATTGAAAGTTTATATGGTGAAGGTTTAAGGTTTGTTTGATGAAGATGAAGATGATTATCAAATGATTGATTATGGGATTAAATCACAGTCACGGTGGTCATAATCGTTGACATCATTATCATAATAATTTATGTCAATGATCAAGCTTGGATTCTTTTTCCTTAAACCCTTGAGGTGGGGGATGTCTACCAGAATCAGTTGCGGATAAAAATCTTATATTTAAAGGTCTTCTATTAATCGGTTTTGTGTCCCGAGGCCGGTAGAATATGCTTATACATATATCAAAATGTGTTATCTCTTGGCACACAAGATCATGGCAAGGGAATAAGTTTAATTAAGAAATATGCATGTGCGTAGATTGGCCTAGAATCTTAGGCGAGTTGTAGCCATAGTATGTTTGTTTTGTCTATGTGCTTTGTGATAAATAGTTTGTATGTTATTAGTGGATATGTGTGTGTTTGTTTACATTTTGTGAAAAGTCCGGTATGTGATCATAAGTGCTAATTTTATATGGTGTGCTACTACTGTTTGTGTTTTATTTGGCGCTTATTGTCTTTCAAATTCTTTTCATATTTTGTATGTTGTTAGTGGACTCGAAATGTGTGTTTGTGTTTTTTACACTTTATGATAGTTGTGAGTGCTTCGTAACAGCCTTTAAAGTCTCATATTTGGTCATAATTGCTGATTTTATACGTTGTGTATAAGTTGTGGTCATGACTGCTGATTTCATAAGCGTTGCTTGCTATTCATTGGTTGTCAAAATGGTACGATGGTTTAGTGCGAGTTACTGGTCATAAGTGCTAATTTTTTACGCTGTGTATAAGTTTTGTCCATAACTGTTGATTTCATGAGTGCTAGAAGCTTTGTTTTGTTTAGTTGTAATGACCGTTACAATGTTGTTTTTTCTGGGGCTGTGTAGAATGGTATAATGGTCGAGCGTGAAACCGGGTGGCGTAAACTGTAACCGTGTTTTGCAGCCATTGTGCTATCTGAGCCCAACAGTTCTTATCACACGTGTTGGCTGCATCACATGAGTAGGTTTTCAAACGGTAATAATTTACTCTATCCAGCGTTGGTCTCAATATATCTTAGACGATTGTTCTCTGGTTATGTTATAGTCTTGATTTTTTTTGGCAAAAGCGTGAACCATACAATGCGATCGTGCTTTGTATCCAATACGATATATGAGCCAAGCCATAAATAGTCTTGGTGAAATTTTTAAAACATTGTTCACTTTTTTATTCAGACCATGCGAAATATGTTACTGTATATAATAATGTGCGGGTGAGCAGGATAGAAGAAATCAATATAAAGTTTGTGTATGATGTTTGGAGAAGGGTTTTCATTTTGAACTTTTTGTTATTCCTTTTGTTTCATTTTAATGCTACCGACGGTACTTCAAAGTATCAACCATTAGTCTAAGGTGATACAGTTTTGCATAAATTTCATGGGCTATTTTCGTATGTCTAATTTTGATAATAGTTGCTTGGCTATGATGATTCGGTTACCCAATGTGTCTTAATTTTGGCATGGCAAATAATGGAAGGCATAAAATGCAACCATGATTTGTCGCCATCACAATTTCTGAGCCAAGCCATAAATATTCTATTTCCAATCACCAAGGCAGTGTTCAATTTTCTATTTAGGCTATCCATTATACACCAAAATGGACATATTAGTGTTGGAGTAAGGGGAGTGGAAGAAGTCAATGTAAAAGTTCTTTATAATTCTTGTGTGAAGGAGCTGTCTCATGAGGAAATCGTTATCCGATGTACTTCGTGATGAAAAACCTTCGTACATGCTCAAATAGATTTCTTCCATACTCCTTACCTCAATGTTAGTATGCTTAGTTTACATATTGTGACAACTCGTGATTTTATCGATGCATCATAAATGGAGAAACAGCAATTAGAGTAATCGTTCTCTCTAATTTGAGATACGAGTCATATTATGCATCGTTTTTATTGGAAAAAATATTCTAAGAGCATTGGCATAATTCCCGAGACATGAATCAATCGTTTGCTAACCCAAACGAGTCCCGAACCTAAGATATCAAACGTTTTACAAAGTTTCATGTATGGTGCTTGTGATAGATACACAACCGCCTATAGTTTGAGTGTACAATTTTAGTCCTTCCAAGGACTATATATACTTCACTCCTCACAACTCTCTCATTTTAATATCTTTCTTTCTCTCTACATAACACACACTATTATTTCTCTCTCTAACATAATATCCGCCACCACCCTTATTTTTCGCCACCATCGCCGGAAACTGCCGCCACGCGCCACCGTCGGCCACCATCATTTACACCGCTTATCCCAGATTATAGATCGTCGCCTCATGGTTCTTTTGACGTATCACACGCCCCAAAACCACCCACGCCTCTAGATCTTGAATTCAAGATTCGGTTTCTAGGGTTTTATAACCCACCTCCTCCTCTCTCTACTTTCCGCCTCTCTGCTTTGTCCGTCCAACCTTCGCCCACGCCACCATCGATGCCGCTACTCCGACACCACAACCTTCATCTCTTATCTCTACCTCTCTTCCTCTCTTGAGCTAGTGAGTAACTCGATACCGCTACTATTTTGCTATTTATACTTATTCTAAACCGATTAGTAATCGGTATAGTTTAGTTTTCGTGGATGCAAGTTTTAATAAAAATGATTTAATAAATTTATTATGGAATAAAAATGAGTTAAGAATGACTAAAACAATTTATGTATATTGATTTCTTGTGGTATGGGGTCTCGTCTGGTATCAATGTCCTTGATGTTAATGTATGTTATTGCTCGAGTTTGATGTGTCTAGGATTGGTCAGCCGTAGGGGTCGGGTATGTGACCCGTGAGGCAGTCTTGAGTCGGGTTATTTGAGTCAGGCCATTCGAGTCTCAGTTGTTTATGGTTAATTTTGTTGGTGTTAGCGATTTTAGTTTGTAGCATGTATAAATCTGTTTGAATGGGGTGTTTGATTTTCTTAGTTTTGTTAAGTGTTGGGAATTGTATGTATATATTTACTAAGCGAATATCATACTAACGTATTCTATTTGGTTACTTGTGAACATTGGTACGTTTCGGTAAATTATGGATTGTGACATTGGAAACATGACTTGGAATTTAATATTACGGATACTTAATGGGATTTGAATACGGATTATGATTCGGACTTTCGATTGTTATTGGATTTGCGATATTATATGATTGGACTTATTGGAAACTTTGTGACTTAACGGTATAATATATTAGAGTCTAATAGAATTTAATATATTAGAAACATGACTTGGAATTTAATATTACGGATACTTAATAGGATTTGAATACGGATTATGATTCGGACTTTCGATTGTTATTGGATTTGCGATATTAGATGATTGGACTTATTGGACACTTTGTGACTTAACGGTATAATATATTAGACTCTAATAGAATTTAATATATTAGTCACGAAACATTCACAAACTATTGAATAAACTCAAAGATAATAGTTACGCGAATGATAACGGAACACAATTTATAAATATTGTAGTTTCAAACTTGGTTGATTAAAAAGTCACGACGACTTGAGAATATTTTATAAATAAACGCTTCACGCCGAAATTTATAAAAACATTCTAAACTTATATTTATTTTTATTTAAATATCTTTTATTGTTGAAAACCCGACGAGAGTCTAAACAATTGTTCTTTTAAGTGATAAAACTTTTACTGTTTGAATTGCAAATTCAAACTTATCATTGGTTATAAAACATGTTTGTCTTATGCAAGCCATTTGGGATTATGGGGTAAACACCAAAACTACCAATTGACTTATTATTTAAAGCATTAGGTTGGATCACTTCTATTCTATCATACTGCCGTACATTCATCCGGATCTTTGTGGAGATTAGATTTAGATACCGGTCGTGTCAATAATGAATAGTGCATTGTTGTGGCTAAGGTGAGTTTCATAGCCCCTCTTTTCAAAGGTTTTCATAACTATCTTGGGGGAGAATACATGTTGCTTTTAAAAAACCCTAATTGAATATGTGAATATGATTTGAGAACGATTGTTGTTTAGTATATTTGATTTGTGGATCGATATCTTATGTGTTTATGTGAATGCAAACTATTTTTTGGACCTGCCACTATTTTATTGAATTGCTAATGTGTTGACTAGGAAAGGTTAGACATGCGACATTTGTTGACCTAGACTAGGGTAGCATCTCTATGCTATAACGCGATGCCTAGCTAAGAATGGACCGACCTAGTCTAGGGTAGCTTGTGTTCTAGGCCTTGCTACGACTGTGCTGGCTAGAGTCGCCCGGGGCCCTGCATTGAGATCTCAAACGTATTGTTGATTGATTGATTATGGATTGGATTGATATTTGATTGGATTGATTATGGATTGGATTGATTGTTGATTGGAATGTGTATGATAACTGCCTAGATCACACATAGCAATAAAACTCTTTCAGATCCACTTTTTCTTTTGTAATTAAACTCTATGAACTCATCAGCGTAAGCTGACCTTTTTAGACTGTGTTCTCAGGTTTAAGGCGATAGCTCACTATTGGAAGACGCTTGGCAAGGGGCATGATCATAGGAGACTCTGATGAATAAATGGGACCGCTTTAATTATCTTTTGGGCCTATTTCCGTACTACTTTCATTAATGTAAACTTATGGTTTTCAATTAATGAATCTTATTCTAAATAAATGGGATAAAAACCATTCTTTATACCTTATGTTGTGATACCAAGATTGTAGCACCCAAAGGTTCATACGCTCACCGGACCCAAATTTCGTGGTGTTACAGATTGGTATCGAGCCCGTGTTATAGAGAACCGGGTATTTTCAAAACCTAGACTATAACCACTTTTTCAAAACTTAGCCCTATGACCGCCACGCGCGTGCACCGCCAAGTCAAGCCTTGCGTATGACTAGTTTAAGGATGTAGATGATTGAGAATACATTATACGAATTGATTAATGAAATAATTGATGAGATGTTTATGGCTTATTTGATGAATTGGTTGATGGGACACTTGTTGAATGTGTGCCATGTTAGTAGACGATTTAAGTCTACCTATCTTAGTAGTTCACCATAAGCATGTTCTTATGCTTATACATACTATGAGCATGTCCTCATGCTCATGCATGCACAAAAAGCATGTTCTCATGCTTAAGCACGCCCTGTAAGTATGTCCTCATGCTTACACACGCACTATGCCTTTCATAGATTTACGTAAATTCCTTGCGTAATCTCCTTATGCGATTTAGAGTTCGCACTAGTAGTAGCCTTGGGAATTATTTGGGATGTAGAGGACATGGTGCTAGTATAACTAAGTTGGGTATATCAAAATTCATTGAACCTCGGGTCAATATAGACTGATCACCTATATTCAGCCAGGGACAGTGGGACATGGACTGATCACCTATGTCCGACTCAGAGGTAAATTTTTTGATACCTGGAGTAGTTATAACAGAATTATGTCCGGGATAGAGTTTGGTTTTTGGAATGATGAGCTTTAGGTAAACACACACACACTCACCGAACATCACGAAAGCCCGCACTCACACACGACACACTGGCATCGCAACACCTCTCGAACTGTAACACTTCTGACATCGTTATACGTCTCTGCTTATGCGGAATTACTGTTTGACGCCGTCATGCGTAGTTCGCCTTAAGTCGGGTTAGACCCTATTGGCACTGTTCACATCCGAGTTGCTTATCGTCATAAGCCTCGTCGATCTCACTAGAGCGTTTGGAATCGTTTTGGGCTACTTTTGGATTTGGTCTAGACTATTTTGGATTCGGTTTTGATTTTGGTTTTTGGGGATCATTGTATTTTGTGATTTTAGACCTCGTTCCGAGTTGTTAACTCATCATTTGACTTCGAGTCATCACTTGGCCTTGAATCGACATTCGGCGTCGTTTCGTTAGTAATCTTGTTGGAATTATCATTCCTCGTCATTCCGTTAGTAACCTTGTCGGACTTATCATTTCACCTCGTGTCATTGGTAATCCTGTTACCGACACTTCTACCTCGAGCCTCGTCTCGAATCGGCTATTGGTTAGAATTCTGAAACCTTACCATTCACTCGATGTTGATTCAAATGACGTCACCCGGTCGACATAGTTCACCCCTCTAAACCGATAATGTCTTCTCGGCATTGCTTCATCAACAACTCACAGTTAAGGTTGTACCTTACGTACTGTTGATGTTATACCTTATCCTCTAGTTAGGTACCCCTATCGATAACGTTCTAGCAACCTGTTTTAGTGAAGTTGTTCACCGAGGTTATCTTGTAGATATTGTTCCGTCAACATTGCTCTAACAACGTTGAACCCTCAACTTTGTTTTATCAACAATAGTCTGCTGACGTCATACCACCGATTGTGGTACTACCTGTGTTTTCCTATCAGTGTCATACCTTATACGCTATCAATGCGAACCGAGAGCCGTAGACGTTTACTCGTGTTAAGGAAATTGATCTGATATCGATTAGTAGTCGAACTTATTTTGGGAATTAGGACTTTGGATCCAAATATGACACCTTTCTGCGTTAGGTATCAAGTGCATTAATGAGTCAATTGGCTGATTGACGTTAGCAATCAATACTCCCCATCAGAGTAGTACTTCCCGCCTCTAACCTAGATATCGTGCTAAGTCAACCGACTGATTGCTAGTAGCAATCAACACTATCTATGAGTAGTCGCATCAATTTCCTAGACTTCCCGTCCAAAGAAAGATTACGTGCTCAACGAAAATCTTGAAATCCTAAGGAGTAACTCGAACCGCGTTCCTTGGGACAACCGCCTAATCTTTCTCTCGATCTTCGAGAAACACATGCTATCCTATAACATATTGGATTTCACATACACACTAAACTGTAACACCCCAAAATTTTGTTTAGCGGAAGCATACGTGTTATTCGGGAGCGTTACGGGATTGGTGAATCATAACACAAGTAATAAAGAACGGAATACATACTCCGTTTGATTTCATAAAATAGATTTAAAACATTGTCTTACAACATAGTTTAAATAAATGGGCACATCCCATTAGTTTTAGTGGTCCCAATGTAAAAACATCATTTTTGTGTAAAAACACTTCTTTAATACTACTACGACCATACATCCGCTTCTTGCCCTGCCTCCATGAACATAACTTAAACACCTGAGAAAATATGCTAAAAGGTCAGCTAAAAGCTGGTGAGTTCATAGGTTTAAGTTTAAATAGTAAGCTTGGACCATAAGCAAAGTCATATAATCATTACAACGAATATAATGTTATATGGATGAAAGTCTATTACGTTAGCTCTAAGTTCATGCAACCGATACTACGACAGTTCTGTATGCTAAAAGATGTCATACAATATAGGGGCCCATAGCAAGTATTTTGTCCCTCAACACTTGATTTCGACATGGTATACGTTTCGCCTTAGCCTAAGCATGGCCAACCGAACGGAGGAGTCACCCTCAATAGATCTATTTATAACATTCGCGTTTCCCAATGGGGAATTGACGGTTCATGAAAAAGGGCATTCTCTAGGGAAATAAGGGCTTAGGCTAAACCACGTAATAGTAATCATGTAATAGTTTTGGTCCATGAAAAGGTTTTGCATATTTCTCACCCCAAAATGTATAAGACAGTTTAGTAAGTAAAAGTTGGGCTATGAAACTCACCTTAGCAAATGTGCAATCCAAATGTGGGATTAGTGATGGTTGTGGAGCGGCACCGACACGCCACCTAGATAAGGAGGGTAACGTTTTAGTTCATTGTTTTAAGTATTGCTTACTCAAAGTAGTTCAATTGTTTTTATAATTGTATTAAAAACTATACTTTAGTTTGTAAAAATAATTGAAAGGTTTTTCTAGTAAGTATATGAATGTATATACTTTTCATGTTGACACTAATATGGTTTTAATATCCAAAGTTTGATATGAAAATAATTACAATGTTCCACTAGTAAGTATATAAATGTGTATATACTTATTTTAGTTGACGCAAAATGATATTGTCGAAACTAGTATTAGGTTGTTTATTTTCTAATTGCATTTAGAAAATATTTAAGTTAAAGTTGAAAACTCTCAAATTTATTAATTTACAAAATGATTTAGTAGTCCTCATTTATTTATCAAAATTTGTTCTTAATACATATAGTTCTAAACGGAAAATTTGCTTGGCATACATTTGTTTACACATTGATGTTAAACTTTGACGTAAACTTTATTAAGTGAAACATGTTTTACACATAGTTTGTTCATGTCCAACCTTTGTATATTGATTGTTAAGTTACTACTAGTATACACGATTGGCATTAAGGCGATGTATGCGAAATGAAAATATTGTATTGACGAAGACGGGTTTTAGTGTTTGTTGTCCGATAAGTTTTCTTCGGTATCACCTTATTCGATTCTTCCAACAGTCGACATATGAGGACCATGGGCTGTGGCCCAATATAAATGGAAATATGGTATCAAGATGTTGGGCTTGGCCCGTTGGAGTTGGTGTAACGAGAAGAAAGAAAAGGAAACATAGGCCCAAGGTTCTTGGTTAATACTTGAACATGTTAATACTTGAACATGTCTTCTTCCCGAACTCTTAGTTTATGGTATCCGGACCTTAAGTCGATTTTTGAATAAACGCTCGAACCCTGAAGTTGGTCGAATAAGTCATCGATTCTCGGTAGCGGGTAGCGGTTCTTAATGGTTAGTTTATTCAATTCACGATAGTCAATGCACATTCTGAAAGTTCCGTCCTTCTTTTTGACGAATAAGACTGGTGCTCCCCATGGTGATGAGCTCGGTCTAATGAATCCTTTTTCCGCAAGTTCCGACAACCGGTTTGATAACTCACGAGTTCCGTTGAGCTAATCGATAAGGTGCTCTTGCCCTTTGGCGCTGCACCGGGCACTAAATCGATCCGAAATTCAACTGTCGGGTCGGTGGAGTCTGGCAAATCTTGGGAAAGACTTGAAATTCTCTTACTATTGGCACGTCCTCCAGACATTTTTCTTCCCCTTCTTTTTCGTCCTTTCCGGTGACTTATGATAGGAAAATGTGACATCCTTCCTCGATACACCTTAACACCTTGGTACAGGAAATGACATGCAGTCTTGAAGCGTTTCTTCTGCCACTTCTGTCTCCTTCTATTGTTAGGACTTCATCTCCATAGGGTATTCGAACGAGCTTATCATCACAAATGATGGCAGCATGATATTTTGCTAACCAATCCATTCCGACGATGACATTGAAACTACCCAATGCTACTGGTATCAAATCGATATTGAATGGGTGGTTTAACAGGTTAAGGGTGCAACCTCTTATGATGGTATCTACCCTTTCTACGTTACCGTTAGCTAGTTCCACGTTGTACGCATTTCCTAATGCAGTTGGGGCAATATCGAGTAGTGGACTAAATGCATTAGAAACAAAACTCCTATCGGCCCCCGTATCAAACAATATGGATGCATAACGGTTATTTATAAGAACGCACTACCCACAACGCTTCGGGTCTTCGAAGCTTCCACTTTGGTTACAGCATAGACTCTCCCACGAGCTCCTTCGCCATTTCCCTGATTACTCGTCAGTCCAACATTTCACTGAATCCTGCCATTCCCATGGCTTCCTGGATTTCCTCGGTTTCCTTGATTTCCTCCATGGCCTTGGTTTCTGGTCTTTCGGCATTCATTCTTATAATGCCCTTTTTCACCACAACCAAAGCATGTTATATTAGCTGGGTCCCGAGCCGAGCTGTTTGAACTGTCGACAATGATTTGGACTGCGGTTCTCGTTAAGTGTCCGATTTTCGACAATTACGGCACTTGATCTATAATGTCCCTTGTGATGCAGTGTGCATCGATTACACAATGGTGCAGTCCCTGAGTACGGTTTCCTTTCCCCAACACCCGCTGCATAAGCTCTAGCAACATTTTGCCTCTTGCTTTGATTGTTGCTGTTGTTTCCACTGTTGTTGCCACGGTATACATTGTTGTTGTAGCTTTGGGAATGGTCGTCCCATTTCCTCTTATTATCAACCACTTTGTCCATGGAATCCTCAATCACTTGGTCCATGAGTTTGTTGGCTACTTCGATAGTTTCATGAAGATCAGCAGCCTTAGAAGTGGTTACATTGCCCTTGATAGGTTGGGGCGGGTCCTCAGATGTATCTCTCCAACAATCGGGTCTCGGTGGAACCATTTCGAGGACAATAAGGCTAGTTCTTGAAATCGTTGATTATAAGCGACCATATTGGTGCCTTGAACCTTGAGGTTCCAAAACTCATGCTCGAGCTTCTTAATCTCATTACGAGGACAAGATGCTGAGTACCATTTTCTTGAAGTTCTCCCATGGCATGGCATAGGCAACATCGAAACCAGCAGATTTGAAAATTGTTCCACGGTCAAAGCGACATCCGTGAAAGTGAATGATGCATACTTAACCTTAGACTCTTCTTCACAATTGCGATTTGGAACACGGTCTCGAGCTTTTCGATCCATCTAGTCGACCGACGACTCCTTTGGTTCCCGATGAGTGTGTAAATACTCATCATTTTGTAAAATCAATCGCAAAACGGTTAAAATGCTCGAAATGCATCAAAATCTTGAAAATATCTCAAAATTGTATTTTATATGTTTCGGATGCAAAATGTTTAAAATCGGATGAAAAATGAGCTAAGTTTGCATAATTGGCGCTTTCGAGTCCCTAAGTTTCAAAAATTGTCGAAATAGTCCCGAGCACTTATTTCAAAGAAAAGTCACCAAAGGTCCTTTTAAAATCATAAGTTGTCAAAATTAGTCCTTTGGTGAAAAATATCAAAAGTTTTGAGAAATTACAAGTTTAGTCCTACAACTTCATAAATTACAGATTTGGTCCCTGGAATATTAGAGATTTTCAGTTTGATCCTTGGAATTTTCAGAGATTGTCAAAACCTACCCTTGGATTACATTTGTAGAATTTACATTCGTGGTCCCTGAAATTTTCAGTTTGGCAGTTTTAGTCCCTATAGTCTCAAATGGATTTAAAACTAATCCTAAGTCCAAATCCAAACCAAACCCAATATAAGCCCAACACCCCTTATATCCAACCCGGTCCAATATCCAAACCCAACCCAAATCCAATACCCATGGTTTAAAATAAAACCGCCAACACCACCTCCTTTTTCCTGTCTTCCTCGACCACCTTGTCTGCAACACCTCCAACTCCAGCCATCCTACTCCACTCCATGTCCCCTCCTCCTCAACAACATCCAAAACGCATTAAATGCTCCTCCCCTAAACACTCAAGCACTCCACTGTCAAAATGCCCTTTCCCGCCAAAATTGAATCAATGGCCAAGATTATCTCAAGCCATCCAAGGGTCCTGAATTAAGGTGGGAAATGCTCAGAGGAGAGAGAGAAGCCTTTTTGTGTATAAAGAGAGGAAGAAGAAGCAAGAAAAAGAGAGTACTTAGTTTATTTTTCAATATGTATGTCGTTTTTATAATTATGTTTTTAAATTAAGCTCTAAAGTGCAATCTTTTGTTTTGTTGTACTGAACTCAAGTTACTTCATCAGTGTAACCTAATTTTTAATATCAATTCAAGGTTTTAATATAGTTTCAAGTTTTGTGTTTACTGTTGAATATTTCAGTTTCAATCTCTTACAATCAAGCTTCAACTAGCTTCTTTCCAGATTCATATAAGCTTATATAAGCTGCTTATAGCTTTTTATAAGCTTATATTTAAGTTTCAAGTCATTTTGGTTTTTGGTCAATGAAAGTCAACTGAGGAAGCAAATGGGTATGAAATGGAAAATGGTTGATGCAGTGCTGGAATTGGGTTAATTTGTAGTCCATTGGGTTGATTCATATAGGATAGAGGTTCTTTAACTGATTGATTTTCAAGCCATTGTGGCTAGGACAATTTGTAAGTTATTTTCAAGTTTCATTGCATTATCTGTCTTTGTAGTTATAGATAGTTAAAACATGTTTAATTAGCTATATTTAGGTCAATTAGACTCAGTTTGATTAATTGTGCAAGTCGGATCGAGAGTTAGTTCGGTTTATTTGCAAATCGATGTAAAAGTAGTGTTTGGATATTGCAAGGACACGTGTTTGAAGTTTATTCGAGGTAGAGACTTGTAGTTCTAGGCTTGTTTGACTCATTCATACTCATATATGTCTTCAAATTGCATCTACAAACCACCAAAGTCATAATCTCATTAAACTGTCCTAATTTCCTTAACTGTTGTGATTTTGTCAAATCAAAATCTTGTTTTGTGTTTAAAATTCATAGACATAGCTTTCAGTAGTTCCATTTCATCATAATACTTCATAATCAGTCCTTAAATTGAGCTCAAATCTCACCAAAGTCAAATAATCAAAGCGCTTTCAAAAGTCAAAATTGAAAAGTGATTTTCACCATCCGAGTTGATTTTTCATTTACTCATTTTGGGCCAAACTAAGTGAAATTGTGGGTTCATAAGCTTCACCGGTCTCATTTCTTATTACCATTTTGTGGATTTTGTCAAATTTTTAAAAGCTTCAAATCGACTTGTGAATGTGGTCTCGGTTCCCACATGCAAGCTCGCTTTTAACGAGTGTGCAGACAGACTTGTCTTGATTCTTGCAGATCTTGCATGAGCTCATAAGAGCTTACCATGGTCTAGTTTTTGGTTCATAAGTAGTCATCCGGTCTAGATTAGGTTCCAACTCTTGGTTTTAAATTTTAGCTTATTGGGAAGCTTGTACTTATGCTCAAACTTAGTACCTCAAAGCAGTATTTGCACATTTAGCTCTTATTATCAAATCTGTTCAAACAACACAATAGAGGTTAAGAGCGTTGATACTTGTTGCATTTTGGTACTTTTAGCCTTTTACGACCACATTTCAAAGTGGTGCTTATTTGTGGTCTCATGGGCTTATTTGGAGTCTTATTCACAAGCACTTGGCATATGATTGCATTTTCTCACACATAACCCACTGTTTTATATTTTTCATAGATTCTTAATATTATTTTAGACTTATCTTGAATTTTGATTTTTCTAAGTCGGTTTGCTATTTTTCTTAATTTAAAATGCAGTTTTAAGTCATTTTAATTAGCATTTAATACAATTAAATCGGAAAAGTTTCAAAAAATAATTTTCATTTTTCTTAAGTTAAGATAAATATAAAAGCCCAAAAAATATTTTTCAGATTCTTATTAGTTAAATTTGTATTTTTAAGCAATTTAAGTAGTTTTAAATAGTTTTAATTCATAAAAAATACAAAAATAATCGAAAAATATAAAAATAGTTTTGAAAATTCTCTTTGTTATTTTAGATTTTCCAAGTCATGATTTCATTTTTCTAGCTTTATTTCCTATTTTCTTGTATTTTAGGCTATTATTAAATAGTTAAAATAGTTTTTAATTAATAATAATTAGATAAATAGTTTTAAAAATAATTTTCTTTTTCTAAAATTTTCTTTTATCATTAGGTTTGTAAAAATATCATTTTCATATTTTGGGATTAATATTGTTTAAGTTTCATATTTTCATTTATGCGTCCGTAGTTTTTAATTCGGTTTATAAAAGAAAAATCAAAACATCATTTTAAAAATAGTGATAGCGTTTATTTAATATATTTTATCTTTTAATTCTCTTTAATTTGCATTTAAGCCCACGTAATTTATCTCCTTTTTACGTAGTTATAATAATTCAAATCCTTCTTTCCGTTCAAATCTCTCGATCACTATTCGTTTGGTGATTCATCGATAGCTCATTGGGACATAACGACCCGGGAAACACTATACTCTCCCGATCTTCATTGAATTTGTGTCCGAGTTGTTTTAAGTTTCTTCGGTTGGCCATTCACAAGTGGCGACTTGTGTGAAAACTTGACGGTTTAGCACAGATCAAATTTTGGCGCCCATGTGGGTCTTGTGCTAATTATCTTCCGTTTAGCAGATTAGTGATTTGAATATTCAGGTCCTTGTTCATACCATCTGTATGTATTTATATTTTCTTATAAAAATCAAAACCCAAAAGATTTTCATTCTTTGTTTTACAAAATGTTTATCCAAAATACCAAAAATATTCCTCTTTACCCTCTTACCCTTTTGATTCTTTATCCCTTTACCTCTATCCATTTGATTCTAACTTTTCTATTCTCATGGAATCTCTCACTCTGACAGATTCGGGACGAAGTTGAAAACTTGAGACTTTATCACAAGTGTCAAGAATTCGTGTTGTTCGTGATGATCCATTAATTCACGTAGGGAAATGGAGCGAGAAACCGGGTGACCAAGGACCGGCACTTCCTCTCGATAATGGAAGTGCTAACACGTCCAACCTACGGTTATCCAAAGATCTAACCCCTCAATTGCTCCTAAGCCGTCTAAAATTGATCCTAAACTTTCACGATTTACGGTTAAAAGCAAGCATGCAAAATTTAGGCCGGTGACCAGCAAGAATGACTTGCCTGATCTTCACGTTTCTCAAGAACTAGAACCGGAGACCATAACGGAAGTGGTGTAAATTGCTAGCTCTCAGAGCACACCACTTGTCCCACCTCCGGATTTTTCAAAATATTCTTCGAGACTTGATAGTCATTCGGATTACCATGTTGGTTTTGTTGATCCTTTGAATAAACTGATTCCTTCTTATAACTCTCAAATGAAATCGTTTATTCCTTGTGTCGGTTGTGGTGAGCCTCTTTTTGGCTCACCCTATCGTTGGTGTACGTGTGTACAATGTGGTAATGATATTCATAACGGGAGTTGTTTGTTTTGTGGTTCGAGGAATTCATTTGATTATGATCATAATCCGAACTCATTTAACGACCCCTCAAACTTTTCCAATTACCCACCACAACCCGACCTATCTTCATATAATCAACATAACTGCTGTGAATTTTGTGGAGGTCCTCACCAAGGATTTGAGTGTCAATCCGGAAACACGTTTGTCTATGAACAGTTTTCCAAAGGATGCTCGAAACTTTGGTTATGACCAATATCCATATAATTCACGATCCTGCACTCAGCAGTTTCTTTCATGTGAGTCTTGTGGAGGTCCCCACTCCGACTCGATTGTCAAATAGGAATCCATTTCCTTGTAACAACAATGACTCTTACAGTTTGACAATTTCCAACCTCCACAAAGACCATACGGTTCAAACTCCACCGAGCCGTTGTCTCAAGAAATCTCCCAAAATTTTGAAACCGCAATGAAAACACTTGATGATATGATTAGTAACTTTAAGAATCAAGTGAGTGGTGAAAAGACCATGGGAGAATTGCTAGTCAAGAACGAGAGGCCCGCCAATCTAGGGAAGAATTATTAGTCCTAGAGCAAGCGGCTACAAGGCGTTCCCAATTTCTTAAGGCACTCATATGATGATGACGAGGAGAGTTTTATCCTTTTAAAGATAATATTTCTCAACTCCTCGATCGGTTGATATCCCAGCAGATTGAGATTCCATCTCAAACAACCGCTATCACACCAAGCTCCCACTCACTCTCTAAACATGGGGACGAGCATCTTGACACTGTTCACGAAAAGGAATCGGACGAGTTCATAAAGTCTAGTGTTGAGAACCTTGTCCCAATCCCGAGAGAGTCACGGGAACTTTGATCATATGTGTGATTCTCCTTCCCTCTTGAGTGTTCAAAAGATCATTTTGAAACTTTCTCCGATGTTAGCGACGATTGTGCTTTTATGGAAACATCGGTATGTGGAGGCATCACTTCCACAACTCGATGTCGATCATCTTTTGAGGAGTTCACCGATGAACTCACTCACATCAATCCACTTTCATCGAGCAACGATGTTCTCTTTGATTTCGAAGCCGATCTGGGAGAGACTGAAAGTCTCCTTGATAATGATCGTTCACTCACTTCTCACCCTAACAGTCCAATAGAGAATGTTGATCACTTTGTTCTTGAAGCATTCAAAACAACTCTCACTAATCCTCTATTTGAATTCGACTCTGAATTCACTTTAATTTCTGAGAATCCACTCTTTGATACTCAGACCGAGGATAGTGATGAGCCCATAATGGAACAAGAGTTCACAATTTCACTTCAGGTGAATGATTCTTTTCATGAAGATTTCTCCGGTGAACTCTCTCATGACATATCTCCTCCGGAACATGATCATTTCTATTTTGATCTTGAGGATGATATTGGCTCGGAGGAAGGTGTACTCTATCGTACGAGTTTGCTTATTAATGATACTACCCTCACCCTTCCTCCCGATATGTCTACATTTGAGGATGAAGAATGGATCTTGATTGTTATCAAAATCTTTCTTCCTTTCCTCAAATATCTCGTGATTTCTCTTCATCTTCACTCCTTCGGAATGAAGATACTATCTTCAACCCCGGCATTTTCATTTATCATTTTGAGCCGGTTCTATGTATATCTCATCGGTGTGGAACTTTCACGTGCTTCAAATGTTTGTCCAAACATCTTGAATGAAAGTCCGATGGAGATTGTCTCTTCCACTTACTTCCCATGAACAAATTAATTGGGTCGAGTCAAGCTAGCGACTCGGTAATCAAAAACAAGAGTTAAACATGGGTTTCACCGTGTGTACCACCATAGTGTGGGGAGTTGCCCATTGTTGTATATAAGTTTTGATCCTTAAAAAAAAAAAAAAAAAAAAAAAAAAAAAATCTTTCAAATATTGGCGTAGTATTTCCCTTTTCGTTTCGGTTTGGCATAATCATGGGTACTTTGAATATTGAGGCAATATTCATTTCTAAGTGTGGGGGAATTCTCACGAATTTTATCATATGTATTATCCGCCTAATTCCCCATTTTGGCCAAAAATATTTTTTTGGAGTAAGTGTTTTGCACTTACTCAATTGGTTATCGATCCGCCATGTCTAATAAACAAAAGGATTGGCTAATCCAGAGCAAACGACTCTTGGTAAAGATATCTCAAATCCGTTGACGGCTTGCAATTTGCCCAAAATTGTATGGTGTTCACTTCACCATATCTTTAATTAGTGAAGAGTTGGCTAGCCCGCAAGTTTATGGCTTGTGGTAAAGGCGATGGAAAAACCATAATTGGTAATCGACTCACCAAAGATAATATTGATAATTTATCTAAGAGTTGGCTAGTCCGAAGCAAACGGCACGGTAAAGACAAATCAAATCCGTTGGAAGTCGGTGGTTTGCTCAAAATCACATGGTTATCGATGTACCATAGTTCTTACTTGAACTAAAACATTTGGCTACTCGAGTAATGGCTTTTGGTAAAGAGATGAAATCCATTAAGTTTTCTCAAAAGATTGCTAGGGACTAGCAATAGTTTAGTGTGGGGATTGATGAGTGTGTAAATACTCATCATTTTGTAAAATCTGAATCTGCAAAACGGTTAAAAATGCTCGAAATGCATCAAAATCTTGAAAATATCTCAAAATTGTATTTTATATGTTTCGGATGCAAAATGTTTAAAATCGATGAAAAATGAGCTAAGTTTGCATAATTGGCGCTTTCAGTCCCCAGTTTCAAAATTGTCGAAATAGTCCCCGAGCACTTATTTCAAAGAAAAGTCACCAAAGGTCCTTTTAAAATCATAAGTTTTCAAAATTAGTCCTTTGGTGAAAAATATCAAAGTTTTGAGAAATTACAAGTTCGATCCTACAACTTCATAAATTACTGATTTGGTCCTGGAATATTAGAGATTTGCGGTTTGATCCTTGGAATTTTCAGAGATTGTCAAAACCTACCCTTGGATTACATTTTTAGAATTTACATTCGTGGTCCCTAAAATTTTCGGTTTAGCGGTTTAGTCCTATAGTCTCAAATGGATTTAAACTAATCCTAAGTCCAAATCCAAACCAAACCCAATATAAGCCCAACACCCCTTATATCCAACCCGGTCCAATATCCAAACCCAACCCAAATCCAATACCCACGGTTTAAAATAAAACCGCCAACACCACCTCCTTTTTCCTGTCTTCCCCGACCACCTTGTCTGCAACACCTCCAACTCCAGCCACCCTACTCCACTCCATGTCCCCTCCTCCTCAACAACATCCAAAACGCATTAAATGCTCCACCCCTAAACACTCATGCACTCCACTGTCAAAATGCCCTTTCCCGCCAAAATTGAATCAATGGCCAAGATTATCTCAATCCATCCAAGGGTCCTGAATTAAGGTGGGAAATGCTCAGAGGAGAGAGAGAAGCCTTTTTGTGTATAAAAAGAGGAAGAAGAAGCAAGAAAAAGAGAGTACTTAGTTTATTTTTCAATATGTATGTCGTTTTTATAATTATGTTTTTAAATTAAGCTCTAAAGTGCAATCTTTTGTTTTGTTGTACTGAACTCAAGTTACTTCATCAGTGTAACCTAATTTTTAATATCAATTCAAGGTTTTAATATAGTTTCAAGTTTTTGTGTTTACTGTTGAATATTTCAGTTTCAATCTCTTACAATCAAGCTTCAACTAGCTTCTTTCCAGATTCATATAAGCTGCTTATAGCTTTTTATAAGCTTATATTTAAGTTTCAAGTCATTTTGGTTTTTGGTCAATGAAAGTCAACTGAGGAAGCAAATGGGTATGAAATGGAAAATGGTTGATGCAGTGCTGGAATTGGGTTAATTTGTAGTCCATTGGGTTGATTCATATAGGATAGAGGTTCTTTAACTGATTGATTTTCAAGCCATTGTGGCTAGGACAATTTGTAAGTTATTTTCAAGTTTCATTGCATTATCTGCCTTTGTAGTTATAGATAGTTAAAACATGTTTAATTAGCTATATTTAGGTCAATTAGACTCGGTTTGATTAATTGTGCAAGTTGGATCGATGAGTTAGTTCGCTTTTATTTGCATATCGATGTAAAAGTAGTGTTTGGATATTCTGCGGACACTGTTTGAAGTTTATTCGGGTAGAGACTTGTAGTTCTAGGCTTGTTTGACTCATTCATACTCATATCATCTTCAAATTGCATCTCGCAAACCAACAAAGTCATAATCTCATTAAACTGTCCTAATTTCCTTAATCGTTGTGATTTTGTCAAATCAAAATCTTGTTTTGTGTTTAAAATTCATAGACATAGCTTTCAGTAGTTCCATTTCATCATAATACTTCATAATCAGTCCTTAAATTGAGCTCAAATCTCACCAAAGTCAAATAATCAAAACTGCTTTCAAAAGTCAAAATTGAAAAGTGATTTTCACCATCCGAGTTGATTTTTCATTTACTCATTTTGGGCCAAACTAAGTGAAATTGTGGGTTCATAAGCTTCACCGGTCTCATTTCTTATTACCATTTTGTGGATTTTGTCAAATTTTAAAAGCTTCAAATCGACTTGTGAATGTGGTCTCGGTTCCTCACAAGCAAGCTCGGTTTTAGCGAGTGTGCAGGGACTTGTCTGATTCTTGCGGATCTTGCACTGAGCTCATAAGAGCTTACCATGGTCTAGTTTTTGGTTCATAAGTAGTCATCCAGGTCTAGATTAGGTTCCAACTCTTGGTTTTAAATTTTAGCTTATTGGGAAGCTTGTACTTAAGCTCAAACTTAGTACCTCAAAACTGTATTTGCACATTTAGCTCTTATTATCAAATCTGTTCAAACAACACAATAGAGGTTAAGAGCAGTTGATACTTGTTGCATTTTGGTACTTTTAGCCTTTTACGACACATTTCGATTGTGGTGCTTATTTGTGGTCTCATGGCTTATTTGGAGTCTTTATTCACAAGCACTTGGCATAGCAGCTTGCATTTTCTCACACATAACCCACTGTTTTATATTTTCATAGATTCTTAATATTATTTTAGACTTATCTTGAATTTTTGATTTTTCTAAGTCGGTTTGCTATTTTCTTAATTTAAAAGTTTTAAGTCATTTTAATTAGCATTTAATACAATTAAATCGTAAAAGTTTCAAAAAATAATTTTCATTTTCTTAAGTTAATATAAATATAAAAAGCCAAAAAAATATTTTCTAGATTTTTATTAGTTAAATTTGTATTTTTAAGCAATTTAAGTAGTTTTAAATAGTTTTTAATTCATAAAAAATACAAAAATAATCGAAAAAATATAAAATAGTTTTGAAAATTCTCTTTGTTATTTTAGATTTTCCAAGTCATGATTTTATTTTTCTAGCTTTATTTCCTATTTTCTTGTATTTTAGGCTATTATTAAATAGTTAAAAATAGTTTTAATTAATAATAATTAGATAAATAGTTTTAAAATAATTTTCTTTTTCTAAAATTTTCTTTTATCATTAGGTTTGTAAAATATCATTTTCATATTTTTAGGATTAATATTGTTTAAGTTTCATATTTTCATTTATGCGTCCGTAGTTTTTAATTCAGCTTTATAAAAGAAAATCAAAAACATCATTTTAAAAATAGTGATAGCGTTTATTTAATATATTTTATCTTTTAATTCTCTTTAATTTGCATTTAAGCCCTGTAATTTATCTCCTTTTTACGTAGTTATAATAATTCAAATCCTTCTTTTAGCTTCAAATCTCTCGATCACTATTCGTTTGGTGATTCATCGCATAGCTCACCGGGACATAACGACCGGGAAACACTATACTCTCCCGATCTTCATTGCATTTTTGCTCGAGCTGTTTTAAGTTTCTTACGGTTGGCCATTCACAAGTGGCCGACTTGTGTGAAAAACTTGACGGTTTAGCACGGATCGGCCCACTAAAGCCTCAGGTCATGGTTTTACGAAAGTCTTGGTAAGTACAAGTGCGGTGTGTGTGGGTGGTCTTGAAGTTCCAAGATTAGTAGACAGTGGTTTCTTTGAGCCAAAGCGGCGTTTACCCGCTCATTGACTAGTTGGTCAATCATGGCTTGATTCATGATAGGTTGGATTGGAGTAGCCCTAGCAGGAGTAGTGGCTTCAGCAGTCTGATCGTGTGTGACTCTATTTGGAATAGCAGCATTTGCAGCTTGGTTGTGAGTGAATTGGAGCATTGGAAGCTCCACCAGGGTTGGTACGTTTTGATCTTCGTTTTGGCGGCATTTCTGCAGTAGGAAAGGTGATAAGATATATGACCTTTTAATCAAGGTAAGTGCCAAGTAATAGTGTAAATATCGTAGATAGATCATATGAGCAATCTATAAAAGAAGAGACAATTGGATAGGAAAATAAGTTTGACATAGATAGAACTTCGGTTACAAGGTTCCTACGGTACATGATGAGATACTAGATGGAATACAACGGAAATACAACGGAAATACAACTGAAGTACAAGAGTAATAACTAACACTAACTGTTATAGTTCAGTTTAGTGTAATACATCATGCAATAGGATCTAAGGATGTCCACGCTCGGTACGTAGTCGCTCGATGGTAGCAACTAACTCTCGCTACGTATCCTCCAAACTCGCGATACGCCTCATCTGAGATGCTAACATAGACTCTAAACCAGTAGTCCTCTGCCATCCCTCTTTGACAAGATCTCTAGCAATCCACCGGGCGCTCTAACTCCTCTAGTCGTCTGCATGCGGGTCCGACCTCGCCCAAGCTCGTGCTCTGTTGTCCAACTCTCGAAGTCCTCAACTGAGCCTCAACCCAAGACCCGGTCGGATCCGCTCGTGTCTCTCGAGCTCCACGCCTCATACAATACATCGGTAACTCGGTCTAAACCCTCAACACGCCGCCGCAAGCTTGCAAGCGTGTTGGATCGACTCTCTAGGCGATCGATGGACTCCTAGCGAGTCTCATGAGAGTCCAACTGAATAAATATCCTCTCAGTGAGGGTCGGATCACCATCTGGAGATCCTGATAGGTCTGGCTCGGACTGTGCCTCAACCGGTGCAGCTTCCTCAATGGTCTCAAGCTGTCTAGTGGCGCGCTCAAGGCGCTCCATGTCTGCTGCAGATGGTATGAATGAAGGTGATGACGGACTGTAGCTCGGACTGGCGATGTGTGGTACTGAACTAATCAAGCAATCAATATCTCTCCAAGCAACCGCACTACTCTCCTCCTGACTGTGGAGAAAAGCGGCTCTCTGCCCTAATCCAAATGGTGCATCAATATCCATGTCCTCGCCCAACCTCTGAGCCATCCTAGAGCTCTGTCCTATATCTCGAATACTCTGGACAATCTCCAGACCCAGTATATGCATATCTGCTACTGTGCTAACATGTCCAGGGACACTCTCAGTCGGTATAGGCTCTGGTAGTTCCTCCTCAGGATCCTCTTTCGGATCTTCTTCCGGGTATTCCTCTTAGTAGGAATTAGTAGATTTCATGAGTCTCTGATGAGGTGGTGACTCGGTGGGTGATGGTGTCGGTGACTCAAGTAGTAGAAGGACCCATGTGGCGGCGCGGGTCATCAGAAGCTAGTGCAGCACATATGAATACCGCCTCGATATCCGGTACTCTCACAATCATGCGGGGTTTTGCTGCTGCGTCAACAAAGGCGATGGAGTGGTGGTAAGGGTAGGTATAGATGGAGTAGGTGCAATAATCGGTGAGCCGCTAATGTGGCCTCGAATATACGGATCGATGGCTAAGTGTGCAAGGCGGCGAATGGTAGGTGAGTGAGCTAGTAGGATGTCCTCCTGAACATCGTGAGGAAAGGCTGGTGACGGCATAGTCTGTGACAAGACGGTGCATATGTGTAAGTATGTGGAAAAATATGCTCATGATGAATATTAAATAGTGCATAAGTAAATAGGCAATAAAACATGTAATCCTATTAAATGAATCTTAAGTAAAATGGCAAGTAAGGCAAGCGGCAATCGGCGGTCGTAGTATGATGTTTTTGGTGAAAAGTAGTTATAGTTTAGGGTTTATATGTACCTAGTTCTCTATAACCTGGCTCTGATACCAATCTGTAACACCCCCAAATTTTGTTTAGCGGAAGCATACGTGTTATTCGGGAGCGTTACGGGATTGGTGAATCATAACACAAGTAATAAAGAACGGAATACATACTCCGTTTGATTTCATAAAATAGATTTAAAACATTGTCTTACAACATAGTTTAAATAAATGGGCACATCCCATTAGTTTTAGTGGTCCCAATGTAAAAACATCATTTTTGTGTAAAAACACTTCTTTAATACTACTACGACCATACATCCGCTTCTTGCCCTGCCTCCATGAACATAACTTAAACACCGAGAAAATATGCTAAAAGGTCATTAAAAAGTCGGTGAGTTCATAGGTTTAAGTTTAAATAGTAAGCTTGGACCATAAGCAAAGTCATATAATCATTACAACGAATATAATGTTATATGGATGAAAGTCTATTACGTTAGCTCTAAGTTCATGCAACCGATACTACGACAGTTCTGTATGCTAAAAGATGTCATACAATATAGGGGCCCATAGCAAGTGTTTTGTCCCTCAACACTTGATTTCGACATGGTATACGTTTCGCCTTGGCCTAAGCATGGCCAACCGAACGGAGGAGTCACCCTCAATAGATCTATTTATAACATTCGCGTTTCCAAATGGGGAATTGACGGTTCATGAAAAAGGGCATTCTCTAGGGACATAAGGGCTTAGGCTAAACCACGTAATAGTAATCATGTAATAGTTTTGGTCCATGAAAAGGTTTTGTATATTTCTCACCCCAAAATGTATAAGACAGTTTAGTAAGTAAAAGTGGGGCTATGAAACTCACCTTAGCAAATGTGCAATCCAAATGTGGGATTAGTGATGGTTGTGGAGCGGCACCGACACGCGACCTAGATAAGGAGGGTAACGTTTTAGTTCATTGTTTTAAGTATTGCTTACTCAAAGTAGTTCAATTGTTTTTATAATTGTATTAAAAACTATACTTTAGTTTGTAAAAATAATTGAAAGGTTTTTCTAGTAAGTATATGAATGTATATATACTTTTCATGTTGACACTAATATGGTTTTAATATCCAAAGTTTGATATGAAAATAATTACAATGTTCCACTAGTAAGTATATAAATGTGTATATACTTATTTTAGTTGATTTAAAATGATATTGTCGAAACTAGTATTAGGTTGTTTATTTTCTAATTGCATTTAGAAAATATTTAAGTTAAAGTTGAAAACTCTAAAATTTATTAGTTTACAAAATGATTTAGTAGTCCTCATTTATTTATCAAAATTTGTTCTTAATACATATAGTTCTAAACGGAAAATTTGCTTGGCATACATTTGTTTACACATTGATGTTAAACTTTGACGTAAACTTTATTAAGTGAAACATGTTTTTACACATAGTTTGTTCATGTCCAACCTTTGTATATTGATTGTTAAGTTACTACTAGTATACACGATTGGCATTAAGGCGATGTATGCGAAATGAAAATATTGTATTGATTTAAGACGGGTTTTAGTGTTTGTTGTCCGATAAGTTTTCTTGGTATCACCTTATTCGATTCTTCCAACGATGACATATGAGGACCATGGGTTGTGGCCCAATATAAATGGAAATATGGTATCAAGATGTTGGGCTTGGCCCGTTGGAGTTGGTGTAACGAGAAGAAAGAAAAGGAAATATAGGCCCAAGGTTCTTGGTTAATACTTGAACATGTTAACAGAAGCATTGAACAAACATTCTTTTTCCAGGTTTTAGTCTAATTTCACAAGTTGTCTTTTAAATTTAGCGTGAGTACTTAAGCTCAAGTCGTTTGTTTCGAACAAGGTTGGCTAACATCAAAGACTAGGAGGGTGAACAAGTGAGTGATGAGGCCATGTACAAGTTGAGTACTACTTCAACTTGGTCTCATTCTCGTCAATGGTTATAGACTTCGACCCAACATAGACTACTCGCGACTATTTTAGTAACCATGCACATTCGACTTAAGTTCTCCTAGGCGTACATGACCATTTAAACACAATGTTTATAACTGGGATTCGAGACGGAGGGTATTAAGTTATCAACCATTGTTTCTCAAGTTGTGACAAGATTTTATCATGGTTTTCGACACAATTTGCATGACCCGGATGTCGACTGGAAAGGACCACGAGCATCAAAATGGGTTTCTAGTCGGATCAAACAACAACCCAACCTCTCATTACCAAGTTCAATATCATTTATCATTAGTAGTTTTACAAAGCTTAACCCTTCTAAACTTCCCTTCTCGACAGAAAACCAAACTGACCCATTTTGCAAAGGGTAACTTAAGTCCAAGGTAACATGAATTGTTTACCCAAACACTAAGGTTATACATCAAAAACACCTAGTTTATAGTCATATTACCAAGTTTTTATAAAACTTAACTCTCGTTTTCTTGGCTCAGACTCCTCGATAGAAATCATTTTAACAAGTGAGTGACCAATTCAAGTTTCAAAGTGACAATTTTTATTATTATAACGCAAGATTATATTTTCTTTACCACCCTTATCTTACAAACTCAAATCAAAGAAACAAGACATCACCATTTAACATTTCATTATTAAGGTTTATGTTACAACAAATTTACAAGAAGAAAAGAATTAAGGGTGAACCTTATGAAAGTGAGGCGAAAATGACGAAGATGAAGACTAACTCGAGAGCTCCACACAAACCGAACCTCTACCGAGACTGAATCAGAGATTAACCCACTTTACAGTACCTTCGAAAATGTTATTCTTTGGAGTGGATTTGAGATTTGATTTGTGTGTACCTCAACCCTTCGAGTAGTATAAGAAAGGATTTAGAAAGGAGTCCTTGAACAAGCCTTTTCATCTTGAAACTTTGTTTGAAGCCAAATATGGATAACTTCAAAAACCAAAGGGATCATAGACATAAGCTCAAGATAGATTGGTGGAAAGATTTGTTTCTCCCTTGTGGTTTATCTTGATCTTCCTTGGATTCCATTGAAGGGTAGCGGCGCATCAAGAGGGGTTTGGGGAAGCAAAACTTACATGAATATGGTATGGTTAGATGAAGAATATTTGGAAGAGGAGTGTGGGTTTACTTCTTTGGAAAGATTCGGCCTAGGAGGCGTGTGAAGAGGAGAAGCAGGTCTAGGGGAGAAGAAGAATATTTGGATATCTCTCACTTCCTTTTTCCTGGTTTGTGTGATCTTTTGTCGTGAGTAGAGGAGAAGACAAAGAGTGTACCTACTTTTTATTAAGTCTTCATTTGTAAGTGTATAATAAAAACAAAGTAATATAAGGTAATGTAAGTAATAAAATGAGGGTATGGGTAATGTAGACTCTTAATTTATTTGTGTAAGTATATGTATTATTTTACTTAGGCATTTGTAGTATATTGCATTTACTTATGAAATAATTGTGTTTGGGTTTTATAAAGGTTATTGTTTAAGTGATAGTGAGTTAAGTATTTTGTGTCCCGCGAAATTATATTGTGACCAGAGTATCATTGTTTGATAATTTTTATAATGTAGTGTCTTATTGTTACGTGTCTGAAATATTTATTTTGGTAATATTCCATAGCACAGGCATTTGTCATCAAGCCCTTATCATAGTGTCGGTACGCGTGCAGTGTCGGTCACTGAGGTAAACGAGGTAACCTCTCGTCTTACAATTTAAATCATAAGAAAATAATGAAATATTCATAAAATGATATGAATGCAAGAGTGGTGAAATCTTTATTGTATGCGAGTCATCTACTCAAATGATCAGGCAAAGCTTATGCATGCTTAATGACTCATGCTTAGTAATAATAAATTACTAATTATCAGTTAAATTTTAGTGAAAATTTACCGTGTGTCACATCCTCCCCGCCTTGGAAGAGAAAACCGTCCTCGGTTTTCAGTTAGGATTACTTGGTGAAGTAGAGAAAAGGTGTGGGTATTTGCGCTTGAATTTGTCTTCACGCTCCCACGTGTATTCTGGACCTCTTTGAGAGTTCCAACGGACTTTGATGATCGGGATGCGGCTTTGCTTAAGCCGTTTGATTTCTCTATCCATAATTTCAATGGGTTCCTCGACAAAATTAAATCTTTCGTCAACTTGGATTTCCTCTAAAGGAATGGCAAGAGTTTCGTCGGTAAGACATTTCTTCAAGTTGCACACGTGAAACACGTTGTGCACAGAGCTGATTTCTTGTAGCAATTCAAGTCGGTATGCTACCGGTCCGATTCTCGCGAGGATTTTGAAAGGTCCAATATAACGAGGATTTAACTTTCCACGTTTTCCAAAATGGATCACGCCCTTCCACGGCGCAACTTTGAGCATAACTTTATCTCCCACTTGAAACTCAAGTGGTTTCCTCCTTTTATCCGCGTAGCTCTTTTGACGGTCACGAGCTGCTTGCAGTCGGGTTTTGATTTGTACAATCTTCTCGGTAGTTTCTTGGATTAACTCCGGACCAGTAAGTTGACTTTCTCCAACTTCGGCCCAACACACAGGGGATCTACACTTCCGACAATAGAGTGCTTCATATGGTGCGGCTTTGATGCTTGTGTGATAGCTGTTATTGTAAGAAAACTCGGCTAATGGCAAGTGCTTATCCCAGCCATTTCCAAAGTCTATCAAACATTCTCTTAGCATGTCCTCCAGTGTTTGAATGGTTCTCTCGCTCTGTCCATCAGTCTGAGGATGATAAGCGATGCTCATCTCAAGGTTAGACCCTAAAGCATCTTGAAGTGATTTCCAGAAGTTTGAGGTGAAACAGCTATCTCTGTCTGAAATGATGGAAATTGGTACACCATGGCGTACGATGATTTCCTTCAGGTATAGTTGTGCAAGTTTTTCCATTCCATCACTTTCTTTCATTGGTAGGAAATGTGCTGACTTGGTGAGACGGTCAACTATTACCCAAATGGTGTCGTAGCATTTAGAGGTTTTAGGTAACTTAGTGATAAAGTCCATTGTTATACGTTCCATTTCCACTCGGGATTTCGGGTTGTACTAGTAGGCACGAGGGTCTCGATGTTCGACTTTAACCTTGAACAAGTTAAACACCTGTGACATATGTTGCAATGTCGGCTTTCATGTTTGGCCACCAGACAATTTCTTCGATCAAGGTACATTTTGTCGGATCACGGTGGATGGAGTATTTAGACTTGTGGGATTCGTGCATAATAATGTCGCGAATTCCTCCGTAGAGTGGTATCCAACTTCGCTCTTTGAAACACAAAGTTCCATCCGACCTTTTTACGAATCTATTTTCACTTTCTGGCATTCCGTAAAGGTTCTCATTCGGACGATTCTCTTCCTTGAGTGCTTCCAATTGAGCCTCAAGAATTTTGGTTGGAAGAGGTGAACTAATTGTCATACCCAAGGATCTGACTCTAAGAGGTTGTGGTCGTTCTTTCCTACTGAGAGCATTAGCAACTACATTCTCTTTGCCCGGATGGTAACGAATCTCGCAGTCGTAATCACTGAGTAATTCCAACCATCGGCGCTGTCTCATGTTCAGTTCTTTCTGATCCAAAATGTGTTGTAGACTTTTGTGATCGGTGTATATGACACACTTTGTGCCATACAAGTAGTGTCTCCAAATTCTGAGTGCGAACACAACTGATCCCAACTCCAAGTCGTGCGTTGTGTAGTTTTTCTCATGAGTCTTCAACTGGCGAGAGGCGTATGCTATCACTTTCTCTCTTTGCATTAACACCGCTCCTAGTCCTTTGTGTGAAGCGTCGCAATAAACAATAAAGTCTTCACTACCTTCAGGTAAGGCTAGAATGGGTGCACTACACAACTTATCTTTAAGGAGTTGAAAAGCTTCTTCTTCCTTTTCTCCCCAGTCAAACTTGGTGTTTTTCTGGGTTAGCTTGGTTAAAGATTTGGCAATCTTTGAGAAACCTTCAATGAACCTTCTGTAGTATCCAGCGAGTCCTAAGAATTGGCGTATTTCAGTAGGAGTTGTGGGTGTCGCCCAATCCTTTATTGACTCGATCTTAGCGGGATCTACATGAATACCCTGACTGTCTATCACATGACCTAAGAATTGTACAGTCGGTATCCAGAATTCACACTTCGAGAACTTTGCATACAATTCTTCCTTCTTCAATAATTCCAAGATCAATCTAAGATGCTCTTCGTGTTCTTTCACACTCTTGGAATAAATTAGAATATCGTCAATGAATACGATCACAAGTTTATCCAAGTAGGGTTTACACACTCGGTTCATGAGGTCCATGAACACAGCTGGTGCGTTGGCTAACCCAAAAGGCATGACTTGGAACTCGTAATGTCCGTAACGAGTTCTAAAGGCGGTTTTGGGAATGTCTTCTTCCCGAACTCTTAGTTTATGGTATCCGGACCTTAAGTCGATTTTTGAATAAACGCTCGAACCCTGAAGTTGGTCGAATAAGTCATCGATTCTCGGTAGCGGGTAGCGGTTCTTAATGGTTAGTTTATTCAATTCACGATAGTCAATGCACATTCTGAAAGTTCCGTCCTTCTTTTTGACGAATAAGACTGGTGCTCCCCATGGTGATGAGCTCGGTCTAATGAATCCTTTTTCCGCATGTTCGGCAACCGGTTTGATAACTCCCGGAGTTCCGTTGGAGCTAATCGATAAGGTGCTCTTGCCAGCGCGGCACCGGCACTAAATCGATCTCGAATTCAACTGCCGGGTCGGGAGTCCCGCAAATCTTGGGAAAGACTTGAAATTCTCTTACTATTGGCACGTCCTCCATACGTTTTTCTTCCCCTTCTTTTTCATCCTTTCCGGTGACTTATGCTAGGAAAATGTGACATCCTTCCTCGATACACCTTAACACCTTGGTGTGAAATGACATGCAGTCTTGAAGCGTTTCTTCCGCTACTGCCTCCTTCTATTGTTAGGACTTCATCTCCATAGGGTATTCGAACGAGCTTATCATCACAAATGATGGCGGCATGATATTTTGCTAACCAATCCATTCCGACGATGACATTGAAACTACCCAATGCTCGGTATCAAATCGATATTGAATGGGTGGTTTAACGAGTTAAGGTGCAACCTCTTATGATGGTATCTACCCTTTCTACGCTACTGTTAGCTAGTTCCACGTTGTACGCATTTCTAATGCGGTTGGGGCGATGTCGAGTAGTGGACTAAATGCATTAGAAACAAAACTCCTATCGGCCCCGTATCAAACAATATGGATGCATAACGGTTATTTATAAGGCAACGCATCGTCCACAACGTTCGGGTCTTCCTGAGCTTCCACTTTGGTTACAGCATAGACTCTCCCACGAGCTCCTTTGCCATTTCCCTGATTACTCGTCTGTCCAACATTTCCCTGAATCCTGCCATTCCCATGGCTTCCTGGATTTCCTCGGTTTCCTTGATTTCCTCCATGGCCTTGGTTTCTGGTCTTTCGGCATTCATTCTTATAATGCCCTTTTTCACCACAACCAAAGCATGTTATATTAGCTTTTGGGTCCCGAGTGGAGTATTTGAACTGTCGCCAATGATTTGGACTGCAGTTCTAGGTTAAGTGTCCGATTTTCGACAATTACGGACACTTGATCTGACTTCGTCCCTTGTGATGCAAGTTGCATCGATTACACAATGGTGCATCCACGAGTACGGTTTCCTTTCCCAACACCACGCATAAGCTCTAGCAACATTTTGCCTCTTGCTTTGATTGTAGTTGTTGTTTCCACCGTTGTTGCCACGGTATACATTGTTGTTGTAGCTTTGGGAATGGTCGTCCATTTCCTCTTATTGTCAACCACTTTGTCCATGGAATCCTCAATCACTTGGTCCATGAGTTTGTTGGCTACTTGATAGTTTCATGAAGATCGAATTTTAGAAGTGGTTACATTGCCCTTGATAGGTTGGGGCAGTCCTCCGATGTATCTCTCCAACAATCGGGTCTCAGTGGGAACCATTTCAGGACACAATAAGGCTAGTTCTTGAAATCGTTGATTATAAGCAGCCATATTGGTGCCTTGAACCTTGAGGTTCCAAAACTCATGCTCGAGCTTCTTAATCTCATTACGAGGACAGTACTTTCGAAGTACCATTTCCTTGAAGTTCTCACATGGCATGGCATAGGAAACATCGAAACCAGCAGATTTCAGAAAATTGTTCCACCAGGTCAAAGCAGCATCCGTGAAAGTGAATGATGCATACTTAACCTTAGACTCTTCTTCACAATTGCAGATTCGGAACACAGTCTCGAGATTTTCGATCCATCTAGTCAGACCGACAGCTCCTTTGGTTCCACTAAAGCCTCCAGTCATGGTTTTACGAAAGTCTTGGTAAGTACAAGTGCGGTTTGTGAGTGGGTGGTCTTGAAGTTCCGGCATTAGTAGACGAGTGGTTTCTTGCGGCCAAAGCGGCGTTTACCCGCTCATTGACTAGTTGGTCAATCATGGCTTGATTCATGATAGGTTGGATTGGAGTAGCCCTAGCGGGAGTAGTGGCTTCAGCATCGATCGTGTGTGACTCTATTTGGAATAGCGAGATTTGCGACTTGGTTGCAGTGACTCTCATGGAATTGGAGCATTGGAAGCTCCACCTGGTTGATACGTTTTGATCTTCGTTTTGGCGGCATTTACTGCGGTAGGAAAGGTGATAAGATATATGACCTTTTAATCAAGGTAAGTGCCAAGTAATAGTGTAAATATCGTAGATAGATCATATGAGCAATCTATAAAAGAAGAGACAATTGGATAGGAAAATAAGTTTGACATAGATAGAACTTCGGTTACAAGGTTCCTACGGTACATGATGAGATACTAGATGGAATACAACGGAAATACAACGGAAATACAACTAAAGTACAAGAGTAATAACTAACACTAACTGTTATAGTTCAGTTTAGTGTAATACATCATGCAATAGGATCTAAGGATGTCCACTCGATGCGTAGTCGCTCGATGGTAGCAACTAACTCTCATTGCGTATCCTCCAAACTCGCGATCGCCTCATCCGAGATGCTAACATAGACTCTAAACCAAGAGTCCTCTGCCATCCCTCTCGACAAGATCTCTAGCAATCCACCGGACGCTCCTAACTCCTCTAGTCGTCCGCATCCGGGCTCGACCTCCGCCCAAGGCTCGTGCTCACTGTCCCAACTCTCAAGTCCTCAACACGAGCCTCGGCCCAAGACCCGGTCGGATCCGCTCGTGTCTCTCGAGCTCCACGCCTCATACAATACATCAAGAATCGGTTCAAACCCTCAACACGCTGCTCGCAAGCTTGCAAGCGTGTTGGATCGACTCTCTAGGCGATCGGATGGACTCCTAGCGAGTCTCATGAGTCCAATCGAATAAATATCCTCTCGGTGAGTCGGATCACCATCCGGAGATCTGATAGGTCCGGCTCGGTCGTGCCTCAACCGGTGCGACTTCCTCAATGGTCTCAAGTCGTTTAGTGGCGCTCAAGGCGCCCAAGTCTGCTGCAGATGGTATGAATGAAGGTGATGACGGATCGTAGCTCGGACTGGCGATGTGTGGTACTGAACTAATCAAGCAATCAATATCTCTCCAAGCAACCTCACTACTCTCCTCCTGACTGTGGAGAAAAGCGGCTCTCTGCCCTAATCCAAATGGTGCATCAATATCCATGTCCTCGCCCAACCTCTGAGCCATCCTGGAGCTCTGTCCTATATCTCGAATACTCTGGACAAACTCCAGACCCAGTATATCCATATCTGCTGTTGTGCTAACATGTCCAGGGAAACTCTCAGTCGGTATAGGCTCTGGTAGTTCCTCCTCAGGATCCTCTTTCGGATCTTCTTCCGGGTATTCCTCTAAGTAGGAATTAGTAGATTTCATGAGTCTCTGATGAGGTGGTGACTCAGTGGGTGATGGTGTGAGTGACTCTGAAGTAGTAGAAGGACCCATGTAAGCAGCGCGGGTCATCCGAGAAGCTAGTGCAGGCACATATGAATACCGCTCTCGATATCCGTGTACTCTCACAATCATGCGGGGTTTTGCTGCTGGCACAACAAAGCGATGGAGTGGTGGTAAGGGTAGGTATAGATGGAGTAGGTGCAATAACTGGCTGAGCTGCTAATGTGGCCTGAATATACGGATCAGTGGCTAAGTGTGCAAGCTGACGGATGGTAGGTGAGTGAGCTAGTAGGATGTCCTCCTGAACATCGTGAGGAAAGGCTGGTGACGGCATAGTCTGTGACAAGACGGTGCATATGTGTAAGTATGTGGGAAAATATGCTCATGATGAATATGAAATAGTGCATAAGTAAATAGGAAATAAAACATGTAATCCTATTAAATGAATCTTAAGTAAAATGGCAAGTAAGGCAAGCGGCAATCGGCGGTCGTAGTATGATATTTTTGGTGAAAATTAGTTATAGTTTAGGGTTTATATGTACCTAGTTCTCTATAACCTGGCTCTGATACCAATCTGTAACACCCCCAAATTTTGTTTAGCGGAAGCATACGTGTTATTCGGGAGCGTTACGGGATTGGTGAATCATAACACAAGTAATAAAGAACGGAATACATACTCCATTTGATTTCATAAAATAGATTTAAAACATTGTCTTACAACATAGTTTAAATAAATGGGCACATCCATTAGTTTTAGTGGTCCCAATGTAAAAACATCATTTTGTGTAAAACACTTCTTTAATACTACTACGACCATACATCCGCTTCTTGCCCCGCCTCCATGAACATAACTTAAACACCGAGAAAATATGCTAAAAGGTCACTAAAAGTCGGTGAGTTCATAGGTTTAAGTTTAAATAGTAAGCTTGGACCATAAGCAAAGTCATATAATCATTACAACGAATATAATGTTATATGGATGAAAGTCTATTACGTTAGCTCTAAGTTCATGCAACCGATACTACTGACGATTCAGATGCTAAAAGATGTCATACAATATAGGGGCCCATAGTAAGTGTTTTGTCCCTCAACACTTGATTTCGACATGGTATACGTTTCGCCTTGGCCTAAGCATGGCCAACCGAATGGAGGAGTCACCCTCAATAGATCTATTTATAACATTCGCGTTTCCCAATGGGGAATTGACGGTTCATGAATAAGGGCATTCTCTAGGGACATAAGGGCTTAGGCTAAACCACGTAATAGTAATCATGTAATAGTTTTGGTCCATGAAAAGGTTTTGCATATTTCTCACCCCAAAATGTATAAGACAGTTTAGTAAGTAAAAGTGGGGCTATGAAACTCACCTTAGCAAATGTGCAATCCAAATGTGGGATTAGTGATGGTTGTGGAGCGGCACCGACACGCGACCTAGATAAGGAGGGTAACGTTTTAGTTCATTGTTTTAAGTATTGCTTACTCAAAGTAGTTCAATTGTTTTTATAATTGTATTAAAACTATACTTTAGTTTGTAAAAATAATTGAAAGGTTTTTCTAGTAAGTATATGAATGTATATATACTTTTCATGTTGACACTAATATGGTTTTAATATCCAAAGTTTGATATGAAAATAATTACAATGTTCCACTAGTAAGTATATAAATGTGTATATACTTATTTTAGTTGACGCAAAATGATATTGTCGAAACAAGTATTAGGTTGTTTATTTTCTAATTGCATTTAGAAAATATTTAAGTTAAAGTTGAAAACTCTAAAATTTATTAGTTTACAAAATGATTTAGTAGTCCTCATTTATTTATCAAAATTTGTTCTTAATACATATAGTTCTAAACGGAAAATTTGCTTGGCATACATTTGTTTACACATTGATGTTAAACTTTGACGTAAACTTTATTAAGTGAAACATGTTTTTACACATAGTTTTTTCATGTCCAACCTTTGTATATTGATTGTTAAGTTACTACTAGTATACACGATTGGCATTAAGGCGATGTATGCGAAATGAAAATATTGTATTGACGGCGGGTTTTAGTGTTTGTTGTCCGATAAGTTTTCTTGGTATCACCTTATTCGATTCTTCCAACAATGACATATGAGGACCATGGGCTGTGGCCCAATATAAATGGAAATATGGTATCAAGATGTTGGGCTTGGCCCGTTGGAGTTGGTGTAACGAGAAGAAAGAAAAGGAAACATAGGCCCAAGGTTCTTGGTTAATACTTGAACATGTTAACAGAAGCATTGAACAAACATTCTTTTTCCAGGTTTTAGTCTAATTTCACAAGTTGTCTTTTAAATTTAGCGTGAGTACTTAAGCTCAAGTCGTTTGTTTCGAACAAGGTTGGCTAACATCAAAGACTAGGAGGGTGAACAAGTGAGTGATGAGGCCATGTACAAGTTGAGTACTACTTCAACTTGGTCTCATTCTCGTCAATGGTTATAGACTTCGACCCAACATAGACTACTCGCGACTATTTTAGTAACCATGCACATTCAACTTAAGTTCTCCTAGGCGTACATGACCATTTAAACACAATGTTTATAACTGGGATTCGAGACGGAGGGTATTAAGTTATCAACCATTGTTTCTCAAGTTGTGAAAAGATTTTATCATGGTTTTCGACACAATTTGCATGACCCGGATGTCGACTGGAAAGGACCACGAGCATCAAAATGGGTTTCTAGTCGGATCAAACAACAACCCAACCTCTCATTACCAAGTTCAATATCATTTATCATTAGTAGTTTTACAAAGCTTAACCCTTCTAAACTTCCCTTCTCGACAGAAAACCAAACTGACCCATTTTGCAAAGGGTAACTTAAGTCCAAGGTAACATGAATTGTTTACCCAAACACTAAGGTTATACATCAAAACACCTAGTTTATAGTCATATTACCAAGTTTTTATAAAACTTAACTCTCGCTTTCTTGGCTCGGACTCTCGATAGAAATCATTTTAACAAGTGAGTGACCAATTCAAGTTTCAAAGTGACAATTTTATTATTATAACGCAAGATTATATTTTCTTTACCACCCTTATCTTACAAACTCAAATCAAAGAAACAAGACATCATCATTTAACATTTCATTATTAAGGTTTATGTTACAACAAATTTACAAGAAGAAAAGAATTAAGGGTGAACCTTATGAAAGTGAGGCGAAAATGACGAAGATGAAGACTAACTCGAGAGCTCCACACAAACCGAACCTCTACCGAGACTGAATCAGAGATTAACCCACTTTACAGTACCTTCGAAAATGTTATTCTTTGGAGTGGATTTGAGATTTGATTTGTGTGTACCTCAGCCCTTCGAGTAGTATAAGAAAGGATTTAGAAAGGAGTCCTTTACCAAGCCTTTTCATCTTGAAACTTTGTTTGAAGCCAAATATGGATAACTTCCAAAACCAAAGGGATCTTGGACATAAGCTCAAGATAGATTGGTGGAAAGATTTGTTTCTCCCTTGTGGTTTATCTTGATCTTCCTTGGATTCCATTGAAGGGTAGCGGCGCATCAAGAGGGGTTTGGGGAAGCAAAACTTACATGAATATGGTATGGTTAGATGAAGAATATTTGGAAGAGGAGTGTGGGTTTACTTCTTTGGAGAGATTCGGCCTAGGAGGCGTGTGAAGAGGAGAAGCAGGTATAGGGGAGAAGAAGAATATTTGGATATCTCTCACTTCCTTTTTCCTGGTTTGTGTGGTCTTTTGTCGTGAGTAGAGGAGAAGACAAAGAGTGTACCTACTTTTTATTAAGTCTTCATTTGTAAGTGTATAATAAAAACAAAGTAATATAAGGTAATGTAAGTAATAAAATGAGGGTATGGGTAATGTAGACTCTTAATTTATTTGTGTAAGTATATGTATTATTTTACTTAGGCACTTGTAGTATATTGCATTTACTTATGAAATAATTGTGTTTGGGTTTTATAAAGGTTATTGTTTAAGTGATAGTGAGTTAAGTATTTTGTGTCCCGTGAAATTATATTGTGACCAGAGTATCATTGTTTGATAATTTTTATAATGTAGTGTCTTATTGTTACGTGTCTGAAATATTTATTTTGGTAATATTCCATAGCACAGGCATTTGTCATCAAACCCTTATCATAGTGTCGGTACGCGTGCAGTGTCGGTCACTGAGGTAAACGAGGTAACCTCTCGTCTTACAATTTAAATCATAAGACAATAATGAAATATTCATAAAATGGTATGAATGCAAGAGTGGTGAAATCTTTATTGTATGTGAGTCATCTACTCAAATGATCAGGCAAAGCTTATGCATGCTTAATGACTCATGCTTAGTAATAATAAATTACTAATTATCAGTTAAATTTTAGTGAAAATTTACCGTGTGTCACATAAACCATAAGATCAAATAGGCGTACAAGAGGTTTTTAGAGAGAGAAAGTTAGTGGTTTGGGAACTTTAGTGAGAGAAAGAAAATCTTATTATGAGCTCCAACTCTCTACCTTGGGAGGTAGAGAGTATTTATAGTCATTACATAAATCGCCACCTATCGGTGTGGATCGGGCATCTTGTGGGTAAAGACCGTCCGTCCTCCACGGTGTTACTTAAACTAAATACTACTTAACTTATAATAATCTACGACTACGAGCTTTCTAACGATTACATGTACTTGAGGTGACCGACTCTTTAATACATGGATTTAGTAAATCCTAACAATCTCCCCCTAAGGGAGGTCACCTCAAGATCACCTCAAACATACATAGAATACAAACAGATTTTACATAAAGATTGTTCTTGCATTCTTGTTAATGTTCTTTGCTCTGAAGCCCGTAGTCATTGATTCTTAATTGATGCATGTTTGGATAACCCAAGTGGAGGTCTTAATCTGATCCACATGATGATGAGTTTTGAGCTAGCTTTGAGATCATCAGCAATAATACATCTCTAACTCTTCCATTGTGGTGTTGTGACTTATGGACCGACATGCTCACATTCTGGATCATGATATATTCTCATCAGAGTAGCGGAAGATTTCGTTGATTCATGATATTGGCGCAGCATAGCGAAGCATGGGGTGAAAATATCGAGTCATTGATGCACTAATCATGATTTCTTTGGAAATGAATGTGTTGTGTGAGCATGCGGCTATGGATTGACCGCCCATTCCGATCACCGCAAACGTGGGGTGTTCTGCATAAAAACAGTTAGCAATAAAGCACACAAGAGTGTTTTGATCACTTTTGTTGAATTGAGGTGCACGCCCACGGTTCCCGTTGATCGATTACAAATCTTGCTGTGATCGGTATAATTCAAGAATTTCCTTGACGGGGTTTCGCAATGCTCTAGTTTGTTCTCAAACCGGACGTCTTAAAGAAGACAACACAGAGTGAGTGAACCAAATGAATAGAGATTCACCGATTGATGAAAAGATATTTGAAAACAATCGTGTATTGCTCAATAGAAATTGTTTTTGCAATACAACGAAGGTTTTAATGAAAATCAATTATCAATCATAAAACACCTTTGATTTGAAATATTCGTACACGATCGATGTGCTAAAGAAAAGAGTTTTTAAGCACAATGACCGGTTTTCAAAGGTATCCGCCAATCCATAACTCGAACTGTGATTGATTCAAAAGATTGAATCGCCCATTGTTTTTGTTCGGTTGTCACATGGTTGATCTATTGAATAGATCTCACATGCCAACTACCGTGAGCTTGTTAGATGTTGGCTCGAAGGCTTTCCATCTTCATTGTGAATATGTTTGCATATCACTCGGATGTTCCGCAATACCACAAGGATAATGCGAGGACTCAAGATATAATCTCTCTTTCCACATTGTGTGAAACAGAGAGTCTTCATTGAAAGTGTCCTAATGAGATTTATTGATGATCTCGTGGCTCTAGACTCAATTTTGTGCATATTTGGATCCTATATTGGAGACTAGGGAGAGGTCTCCTTCTTCAATATCAATAATCTCCAAGAGAAAGTCGATAGATAATGTCGGTTCCCGTGAGAATGAAACAAGTCCTTTTAAGAGGAACTTGAGTGGTTTGGGAAGTTGAAGTGCGGTCGTCCTTTGGGTCCATGACGTCTTGTCTTCAATACCGATGTTACCTTGGTAACCACCAAGAGCAAATGAATTGAACCCGGTTTACGCCTAAGGTTGAATAATTGGAGGGATATTTGTTTTCACCCTTTCTCATTCAATTCTTTTCATTCTTCAACCCCTTCAAGCTTACGAGACTTCATATCTAGAACCTTGTTGGGTTTATTCGAAAGACTAGCTCTGCCTCGATCCGCACTCTTCCCATATCTCATTTTCTCCTTTTTCAATATACCTAAGGACTTCTACACTATCTAGTGGATTGTCCTGGGTAGATCCCTCCGGTTATGGCGGATCATGGGAACAAATACCTAACCTTATCATCCTTATATCACCATACATAAAGTAAAGTTGGTCGGTCTATTTGGTATTGTTCATCCGCCATTGGAACCAATTGAAAACTATTTGAAAATCAATCCGGATACTTATGATATATTATCAAAGCATTTTGTACCGAATTGTTTTTGATATTTTTAGAACAAGAGCTCCCCCTCAACATGTGCATCAAGTATTTGAAATCGTTTTGCACACGGAGGCAAGAGAAAGAATTAACTTCTTTGATTACCATTTTTTAAAAGATATCAACATCACTTCCCTAATCAAATCAAGTAGATAAAGCATTTTGGGGAAGGATGAGGTTTTCATAAGCTTGCTCCCCCTTCAATATGTGCCTTGAGGTATAAAAGAATTTTGCACATACAAGAGGGAACCTGCACATTGATATAAATTGATCACGTTTCAAATCTTTGTGGTTTAAGATAGATGCTCCCCCACAACATGTGCATGGAAAATTTGAAATCGTTTGGCACATGTGGGATGGAGAGCTTGTACATCCTTATAAAACCATTTACCGAATTATCAGATTAAATCAATTTAAATCACAAATTCTCCCCCGATCACAATTATCAAATCATTTGAGATTTGTGATCTCTGTAGATTTAAATTGATTTTGAAAGCTTTTAAGGAGAATTGTGACTTGATTATGAAAACGTTTTAACTGATAAGGATCGGATTAATAGACTTTAAACTCCATTGAATAAACATGCATGAATATCTTTTGAAAATAATTGTATGACAAATAACTTTTTGATTTAATTGAAATCATTCTCCCCCTCAATCAATGAAATAAGTTGTTGATTGAGAGATAGATATTTTGACAAACCTTTTAAGTCCAGATGATTATCAAAAATAGAGTCCGAGTTATTTTTCAAAACAACTAATTTTTCATTAGACAGTAAGGATTTGTTTAAAGACTCAGAGCATGAGATTTGAAAACCAAGATAAAGCATGGCTTTGTTCTTTCTTTGAAAAGCGGGTTACTACCTGAAATGACAATAAACCATTTTTTCTCTTTCTCCCAAACATATTTTTGATTTTTGATTTTTTTTTTTTTTAGTAAAATTGAACAACATCTAAAGACCCGTGTCATTCTTTGAATGACAAAGATCAAGACCGTAGATATTTATCTAATCGAGAAAAACATGACAAAATGACAATTTTTTTTTTTTTTTTTTTTTTTGAAGATTTTTCAATTTTTCAAATTTTTATGGATTTTGAAAGTTTTATATTTTTGTATTTTGTTTTTCGAATAAATATTTACAAGAGATAGATAAAGGAAACCTTTTACTCCTCTTATTCCTCTTGAAGACGTTTGAGTGTTGCTGGTTGTAGGCTCTTAAGACCCAGTCGTGGAAGAATAAACTCAAAACGTTCTCTAAGAAGAGCTTTGGTGAAGATGTCTGCTAAATGGTATTCAGTCCTCACAAAGTATAGTTCCACCACACCGTTTTCAACTTGCTCCTTGATGAAATGATGACGAATGTCGATGTGCTTTGCTCTTTGTGTTGTACATTGTTGCATGAGAGAGCAATAGCACTTTTATTATCACAGTACAGACGGATTTTGTTGAATTCAAAGCCATAGTCAGATAATTGGGATCTCATCCATAGGATTTGAGCACAACAAGATGACATGGCTATGTATTCAGCCTCTATAGAGGAAATAGAAGTACTCATTTGCTTTTTGAAGACCACTCACAAGCTTATCACCCAAAAACCGAGCACCTCCAGCGTATTTCGACGAGTATCCCGACATCTGCATGATCGGCATCGCATAGGTCGTTAGTGATATACCGGTGTCCTTCGGTACCAAAGTCCCATATTGATGGTTCCTTGAGATCTTGAAGACCCGCTTAACCGCTTCAAGGTGCTTTTTAGTAGGCTTAGCACGGTATCTAGCACACATGCAAACAATGAACAAGATGTCTCGGTCTACTAGCTATGAGGTACATCGTGGATCCAATCATACTAAGATATTTCGTTTGGTCTACCATGATCCCCGAGTGGTCCTCATCTAGTTTAGTACGCTCAATCATGGGAGTATCAACAGGTCACTAGAATCGAATCCAAATTTCTTTAAAATCTCATTTGCATATTTAGATTGATTTATGAAAATGCCTCCGGACTTTGTGAAATTTGTAATCCCAAGAAAATGACATTTGTCCCATCATTGACATTTGAAATTTAGAACCCATTTCGTTTGAAAACGGTCACACTCATTAGGGTCATCGAGGCAAAGATGATATCATCAACATAAATTTGAACGTGAATTAAATGTTTGCACGACTTCTTGGTGAACAATGTCGGATCAATCGCTCCTTTCTTTGAATCGGTAGATAGAAGAAACTTTGATAGTGTATCATACCATGCCCTTGGAGCTTGCTTTAAACCGTAAAGAGCCTTCTTTAAACGATAAACGTGAGTAGGATGCTCGATTCACAAAGCCTTCGTGTGGGCGGCGTGAGACGACTTCTTTAAGATCTCCGCTCGTAAATGTTGTCTTTACATCCATCCGATATACTACCATGTTCTTACTAGCAACATTAGCCAAGAAGATTCCGATTGCCTCGATACGAGCAACAGGAGCAAATGATTCTTCAAAGTCAATACCCTCCTCTTGACGATATCCTTTAGCAACCAATCGAGCCTTGTTCTTTAAGACATCACCATGCTCATCAAGTTTCACTTTGAAGATCCATTTTAGAGCAATGATCATAGCACAATCTAGAGCAGGTACTAATTCCCATACATCAAGTCGATCAAACTCATGAACTTCTTCTTGCATGGCATTGAACCAGCTGTCTTCATTCATGGCGGTTTTAAAATCTTTTGGTTCGATCTTAGAGAGTACGGAGTTGAAGAAGCACCATAAGGCATCGGTTGCAAGTTGTTTCCATGTGGATACCGGACGAGAGGATTTCAATGATGTTGTCTAATGGATGATCGTGAGTCCATTTTCGAGGTGTTCATGTGGCGGTTGTTGAGGGATCAAGTAGCGAGTCGATGTCTCTGAAGAAGATGGTTCGATGATGATTCGTGAGCAAATATGTTTTCAAATGGAGCATCTTCGAAGTAGCAAAGGATTAACTTCATCATTGATGCCAAAAACAGTTCCATGATGTACATTCAAGATTGATGATTTGTTGATGAGATCGAGTGATCGCAGCAGCGCTTGACTTAATGATATTGAGATCAAGGGTTGACTTCATTCTCATGGATAAGAGCACCTCTGTTGTAGGAATTGACATTCATTAGCACTTGGCTCATAGTGTTCATCAAACATTGGATCAAATAATTTCTTCAAATCATCTTCGCTTGGAGGTACATATGGAGTTCTTTGGAGAGGAATTTGGTACAAGGATGAACCAATGGGACTGCTTTTGAAGTGCGGGTCCGAATCGGTTTGTCCAGAGCCATTTGACCGGTCGACCATCAAACGTAACGTGAATTGTTTCCATGATATCTCGGGTTCTATTGTTGTAGATTCGGTAGCCTTTTCTGTTTGGTGCATATCCAACAAATACTCCAATATCCGCTTTAGCTTTCAATTTACCTAAATCTTGTCCGTCATTCTTTGGATAGCATAAGGCACCAAACACACGAAGATATTATAGATCAGGTTTTCGATTGCGGACAAGTTCGTATGGAGTCTTTCCATGAGATGTGTGAATAAGAGATCTATTTTGTGTGTAACAAGTAGTGGCAATAGCTTCACCCCATAAAAACATTGGAACCTTTGAGTAAATCAGCATTGTTCTTGCAGCTTCTACAAGAGTTCGATTTCGTCTTTCAACTACACCGCTCGCATTGAGGAGTTCGAGAACACTTCTTTGAGGATCGATTCCAACATTTTCATAAAATTCATTGAGTACTTTATTAACAAACTCAGTTCCATTGTCAGTTCGGACGATTCAAACAGTTTTGTTAAGTCGGATCTGAAGTTGTTTAATGAATTTAATGATGACATCAGGAGTTTCATCCTTTGACCTCAAAAACTTAACCCAAGTGAATCGGGAGTAGTCATCAACCACTACTAACACATATCTCTTCCCATTGATGGTTTGCACTCTCATTGGACCACACAGATCCATATGAAGGGTATGAAGAACTTCCATTACAGAGTTTGTGGGTTTTGGTTTGTGGGCATATTTCGTGCTTTTTCCCAATTGGCAAGTGAGCGAGAGATGATCTTTTCATATTTTAATCTGGGTAAGCCTCGACAAGATCCTTTCGAGAGGTTGTTTATGGTGCAAAGTTCAAGTGATTGAGACGACGATGCCATAACTAAGACTTGGTTTTAGAAGCCTTTGACAAGAAGCAAATTGGAGAGGACTTCATCATGTCATCGATAGAGATGGTGTATAGGTTAGAACCTCGAGTACCTCTTAATAATTCTACACCATCAAGTTCTCTAACGAAGCAAGTATGTTTTCTAAAGCCACTTCTAGATCGGAATCACGAATTGACCAACAGAGAACAAATTATGACTAAGACCTTCCACATAATATACCACGGAAATTACACTTTTCCCAACCACATAATCTCCATAACCCATAATAGCTCCAAAATGGTCGTTCCCGAATCTAATCATCTCGATGAATTTACTCACGGTTCATGAGTCATGACCGGTCTCCAAATATATGCTTGGAACAACCCGAGTCTAGGTACCACAAAACGATTTGAACGATCTGCAGCTGAACACGCACAAGAATGGATAATCGGATAATTGGGATCCCCATGCAAGAATGGGTTCCATTTGGTTAATGTGATGATTGGAACACCCACATCGAGATAGAAACATTCATATCGAAAATGAGGCAATGGAATCATTATGAATAGATGCGATTACTAGTGTCCGTATTTGCCCTATTCAAAGTATGTTCACTTCTTAAGGGAATAGTTCTACCAAGAGGAATCCATTTTTCTAGTGGGCATTTCACGATTAACCTTATGGCCAATGTATCCATTGATAACCTATCTTACTAAATGTTCTTCCGTGGAATTCCAATTGCTTTTCTAACTTTCTTTCGCCTTTGCCTTTTGCCTTCTTAGCATGATATTTTGCATTAACAATGTTAACTAGAGATTTGACAGCATTAGACAAAGCATTCACACCACATTCATGATTAGTATCAGAATTCAAATTAATTACAGTACGCCTATGACTATTACTAGAATCAACACGATTCGTTTTATTCGACTCAAGCTTAAAGTTCCTAGGTTGGTCTTCTACTCTCTTCCAATGCACATTCTTAGCTTGTGAGGTCCTATCATTCCTTGTATTGTCTTGAGACTTTCACCGCTCACTTTAATGTCACCGATTACTCTCGTAGAGGAATGGGAACATTAGTTGGTTTTGCTACTTTTGCATTTTCTCGCTTAGATGTCTTTGGGATGTGAACTAATTGAAGGCGCATCAAGTTCACCCTTTGACACTAGAGGTGCTGGGATCGAACTACTTGAAGGTATACTATAGTTCGCATTCATAACATTGGGCATCGAATGGATTTCATACTTGGCACTAGGCATAGAGCACGGAATCAAAGGATTAACTCTTTCACCTAAGGACTTAGGGCATATTGTGATTAAGCATTCTAGAAGTTCTTGAGATCGTTTGGCATATAAGCATGCATGCCCAATTGCATTATCAAGTGGTTTCTCTAACTTATCCTCTTCAACAATCTCACGGAGACATTCTAGACAATCCTTAAGGGATGAGAAATATGTTTGAATTGCAAGTTTATTGTTCCTAAGATGTGGAGGAACATATTTCATGTACAAAGCATATTTATTACAAACGGTAACTTTGATCCATCGCCTCCCATTGGTCATTGGCATTTTCCTTTACCCGGCTCTTGATTCTCAATTTCCTTTTGGCAATGAAGCTATTTGTTCGTTATTTTGTTACGAGTGACCTTTATTGATTCAAATAACTCATTGAAATGACGTTTGACCTTTTCATTTTCTTCTAGAAAACTCTCGCTTTCCTTTTGTAATGCATTTACTAAGTTTTGAAGATGAAATGTTTGAGAATTACGAGAATCTAAAGGAGGAGGCATTTGGGAGCCACCACATTGTTCTTTTCACCCTTTAATTGAGAGATTTGGGCTTTCAACTTTCGATCGTGTTACAATGAGCTTGAATCGTTAAGTCACGCTTTGTTTATTTGAAAAACGCATCAAACTCGAGCATCCGAGGATGTCTTGATATTTGAGGTTTTGACATTTTCTTTAAGATGTTGATATTTTAGTTGTAAATTAAAATGATCAACTTCTAGTTTAGAAAAGTGTTTTACCAAGTTATCGTGATCATCCAGATCAATTTTCTCATTTAGTTTAGAATTAATCTTTTCAAGCTCAATGACACGATCATGGGAGACTTTCAGAGCAACAGATAATTCATGAAATTGAGAAGCATTAATGGAACAATTTGTAGCAGTGAAAAACACATCTTGAGAAATACATTTAGAAATCAGATTCTCATTTAGTGTATGCAAGTTCTTCCTCTCAATCTCATTATATTTTAATTCTCGCTCATAGTCACTAACCTCAACGATCATTGCATCAAATTCCTTTTCCATTTCTTTAATGTCTAAATTCATTCCCTTTTTAAGACTTTCAAATTGATCTTTAGTTGTTTAAAGAAAGGCATGACTTCGATTAAATAACATTCTTTCGCTTGCTCAAAACCCTTTCCCTTCGCTTATACCAAGGGTGTGATCCTTTTCTTACAAGTTTCCTCAAAATCAACAAATAGTTGAAAAATAACATATTGATGATTAAGGTCTTGCTTTTAGTGGCAATAGTCCTAGGAACTAAATGCATTGGTGTATTGGGAGGATACACATCGTCAAGGCATTTTCCTAAAAGGGGGTTTGTTGCAACAAGATTCTCTCGCTTTTGCTTATCTAAATCCTTTTCCGAACACATGTTCGGGTGTTAACAACGTCTGAGGCTTAAACTTGTTCAAGGAAATCCAATTCTCCTTCTTGTAATCATGGGGTGTGATATTTATTTTCTTCTCCTTACATTTAGGATCATCTAGTTTCTTGTTCATTTTTTCCCTAGTGACTTCATCTGATTTCTTATCTTCCTCAGTGCACTCAACGCAACTAGGTTTCCCTTGTACGTACAACTTATTTTCAAGCTTGTTTTTCAAAGTTTTCAGATTGGAAAAATCATTCAAAAGTTTTGATTCCTTAGCATGAAATTCTTGCTTAAGCATTTTCATATTTTCTTGAAGTTCTTGTTTTTGCTTAGCAATTTTAGAAAGCTTTTCTTGTAAGGAATTTAACTCTTGTTTTAATACTTCTTCTCTAAAATTACTTTTCTAATGATTATACGCATTTGGTCATCCATTTCCGCTCACGGTGGTCAACTCAAATTTAGCACGTTGTTCATAAATAGCAACACGTTCTTTATAGGCATTCAGTTCAGAAACAATAGAATCATCAGGGGTACATGCAGTGAATTCATCAAAGACATAGTCATCATTGACTGCAGAAGATGCTTTACTTGGTACAGTCTCACTTTCACTTTGCTTCACATATTGATCATATGGGATAACATTGCTATTACCCACATCATCAATATCTGATTCAAAAGTCTCAAGAGATTGTACTTCATAATGCATCTTTTGCACATCAACATCATCATATAGTTTTAATACATCTGAAATGATTTTGTCTTTGGATGGACCAGTTTGTTGTGGTGGAGAAACCTTTGGAGAAACCATAGGTGAGATGCTAGCCATGAAGATTGTTTGAGTAGTAGGTTCATCATCTACATCGTAGTCAAATGCATCACAATCGGCTACTTGAAAGGCATTCGATGATTATGACCTATCTCCCGAATTGGTTGTTCATCAACATCAAGATCATAAGTCTTGGCATTCCTTCAAGAAGAAACAAGAACTCCTCTTCATCCAAAGTCGCTCCATTGTCCCGAGCTTGCACTAGCAACATCTTATCCTCAAGTACTCATCATTATGTGGATGTTTTGGAGATGTGCGCCTTGCAATATGTCCTCACCACCACAGCTTGTAGCATTTGATAGGCTTTGTTTGTCCTTGATTTCCAATCCTTCCTCGATTCGATTTCCACCATAGCCTCCACCTACTCCACCCCTTCTCGATCGTCTTCGCTTTCTTGAACCGGATGCACCATAACCTTCCCATCTCCGATGTGGCTTGATTGTGTGGATTGGATGATGTTACGAGGTTGTTGTTGGTGTGTGGGAGAGTGTTCATGTTTTGACCGATCATGAGAGCTAGTTGATTAATGAAGTTTCCACGGTCGCATCAACATCGCCTTGTTTGAACATTGGATCGGGAATGAGTTTGTGATTACCATTACCCATTGGTACAACTTGAGAAGCTTTGGTGGTAATCCCAACATTTGTGTAAAAGCAATTGAATCATTTGATGAACTTGTTTCTCCCCGATTGGTTTTGAACCGCTTCTAGAATCCTTTTTCAAACATAGCATGTCTCTCATTCGGAGAAGAAAGGCATCTGATTGCTCATAGTTTGTATTCTTCAATCCTTTAGTGAGCTTCACGTATGACAAACTTGTGCCATTCGGATTCATGTTGTTTACAAACTTTGAGTTAAGTCAATGTTTGGCATGGTCATTCGATGTTCCTCATGTCATTCACAAGCTTATGGAATCTCACGTAGTACTCATAAACACTCTCATCTGGTTTCATCTTGAAATGCTCAAATTCATCATATAGTTGTGATTCCCTATCTTCAATAGTTAATTCAGATCCTGAGAGAAGCATCTTGACATTATCCCATACAGCTTTTGCTTCAGTGTTGTGATTGATAAGCTTGTAGATGTCTTTTGGAAGACCTTGTAGTATAATGTTAGAAGCCCTGATATCTGCATCGAATCTCTTCTTCTCCTTATCATTGAGCTCATCATACGTCTTTAGTCCATCTATTCCATAGATCATTGTTCCATCTTCAATTGTATCAATTATGTCTCTAGTAGTCTCAACCCGATCGGTCCTTCATCAATGGATTTGAGAATGTTGACTCCATTTTCCTTTCCAAGACAATACAATCGATTCGTTGAGCCCAAGAGTCGTAGTCGGATTCATCAAGCATGGGTGGGCGAGTATCTCAACCACCGCTTGAACATCCTCGCAACGGTGGAGACGATTGTAGGAACGTTGGTAGACATGTTAATGATTAAACGGGATTTTATAACTCTATGATTAAACCGGAAATAGATTCTTTCACGGATTTTATTAAATCAAGAGAAACCGACATGCATAAAAATCAACCAACTCGCTAAGAAACCTTGAACCAAGTCACTAAGAACCAAGTCGCTAGAAAATTTTGACAAAGAAGTCGCTAAGCACCAAGTCGCTAATATGTCAAGTCGCTAAATAGCAACTCGCTAAGCACCAAGTCGCTAAGATGTCAAGTCGCTAAATAGCAACTCGCTAAGCACCAAATCGCTAATACCAAGTCGCTAACACACTTAAGTACAAGTCGCTAACTTTCACTAAGTCGCTACCCGTAGTGGAGAATCCACTAAGTGTACAGTTTGTCGGCTTGTCTCAATAGACAAGTCGCTAAGCTTAACTCGCTACCAACTTCTACTACAACTCGCTACCAACTTACAAAGCAAGTCGCTACCAAGATAAATTATCCGTAGCTCAAGTCGCTAGCTAGAAAATCAAACAAACACCACTTTTCAATCCAAAAACAACCCAACCATGATGATTCAAGCTTACCAAATCAAAACCCAAGCACATACAATGATTCTAAACACAAAACTACACCTAAGATTCAAACTTTAACACTAGAAATGATCCAAATGATGCAAAAACCACTAAACTTTTTCAAACTCTAAAACCACCTAAAAGTCACTAGAAATCCAAAGATATGTAAGAGATGATCAAACCATGGCTCTTGATACCATTTGTAACATATTAGATTTCACATACACACTAAACCATAAGATCAAATAGGCGTACAAGAGGTTTTTAGAGAGAGAAAGTTAGAGGTTTGGGAACTTTAGTGAGAGAAAGAAAAATCTTATTATGAGCTCCAACTCTCTACCTTGGGAGGTAGAGTATTTATAGTCATTACATAAATCGCCACCTATCGGGTGTGGATCGAGCATACAATGGGTAAAGACCGTCCGTCCTCCACGGTGTTACTTAAACTAAATACTACTTAACTTATAATAATCTACGACTATGAGCTTTCTAACGATTACATATACTTGAGGTGACCGACTCTTTAATACATGGATTTAGTAAATCCTAACATATCCTTTCGGTCCAACATAAAAAACAGGTTATATATATATTTTATTTTTAAGATCTTATATAAACGGGTTCACAGGTTGACATGTTTAATTCTTACTCAACCCAAACATGACCCGTTTATTAAACGGGTTAGATGGGTTGACCCATTTTTTATACCCAAACCTGTTTATCCTCGACCTAAACCTGTTTAACTTCGTGTCGGGTTCGTGTCATTTATCGTGTTGTGTCGAGAATCGCCACCCCTATAGTAGGGTACCCGCGCGTTGCAGCGACGGGTATCAAGTAATAAAATTTTTGGCAAAAAATGTTTTCAATTTTATGTTTTCTCTTACAATAACTTTATCAATAGCGAAAACATAATGAGTTTGAGTAACTTGTAAAAAAGTGATGGATAATATCAAATTATTTCATATAAAACAATTGAAAGTGGCGTGATTTTGCGTCGCGGTAGTCAATAATGTTATGGGGTTATGGTCAAATTAGTTGATAGTGGTCCGTAGTTACAAGTAAGTAGAAACTTTTTTTTATGAAGTATATATATGTAATAAATAACACCTCGTAATAAGTAAATAAAATATATTTTTGAACATGTTTGTATCATTAATATTGTTTATTACACTTCTCCCATATAGATAAAGATATAAATTAAAGAGTGCTTATAATGTATAGATCTTGTAGAGTATATATTTATGAAAATGTTTGTATCATTAATATTGTTTATAACACTTGTCCCACATAGATAGAAGATATAAATAAAAGAATGCTTATACTGTAAAGAAAACTTACATGTTTAAGCAATCATTTAGAATTATCCATGAAAAGTCGAATAAATAATATACTAATATATTAATTATTGAATTATCACTTGTGAATTTACATCTTTTCATCATTTGTCTTCAAAAAATTATCACGATTTAATCGTAGTTTTGGAACTTTGTAATTTTGAATGCATTTTAAAATCATATTCATTTATATGTGCATTTTTGCATTAAAACTATACTAATTCAAAAAGAAATAATAAATGAAGCATTAAAATGTTGTGGAAGATAAATTAGTAAAAGCTATCTATTGTGTACATTATGCATTAAAAATTGTAATGCCTAAAAAACACATTAATGACATCTTAAAAAAATTTAGGAGAGAGAGTGCTAAATGCTTTAGGGTGGTGGCAATCATGTCATCCATACCTCACCACCCACCAATAATATCATCTCACCTAATCTCATATCTCACTCATACCTCACCATACTTTTCTAGTGGCAACCATGATTCCATAACTCACTCAATTTTATTTTAATATTTCATTAATATTTGTGCTTCACGGGCCATGCCAATTCGGCAATGCATACCGACTGGATCCCAAACCGAACCATACCTCACTCAAGGCAATGGTGTTGCCGCACAGTATAAGCTCAAACCGAGCCATACCTTGCACCATTGCCACCACCCTAATTATAAGCTATATATATATATATATATATATATATATATATATATATATATATATATATATATATATATATATATATATATATATATATATATATATATATATATATATATATATATATATATATATATATATATATATATATATATATATATATATATATATCGAATATGGCGACCCCTTCGCCTCGATCGAATTGCATTATGAAGACCCAAGTCTTTCTTCATAAGTCATTGGTGGCGAAACCATTCATCATTGACATGGTTACCGGTTGGGAATTCACCACCAAGGCCTATGCCCCGGTGTCTTCTCTTGAAGATGCCAAGACAAAAAGAACCTTGACTTGGTCTTCCCCACGCTCCCACTATTTCCTTAGCTTCCCGCCAAGTCCGAGATAGTGGGGATGAAGCCTAGCGGTTACCACAAATCGTGGACGCCCATGATCTCCTAAGCGTGTGCTAACACTCTCCAAGCTATTTTCATCACCTATAAATAGGTTGGACGAGTCATTTCAATGGTATGTTCATTCAACACAAGATTTCACATACCCATATTATTTACAACACATATCACATATTTACTCTCACGGGGAGGTGGTTCGCAGGTCCAACCCTGCCGCAATCACTTAACGTGTCTATTATTTCTTATTGAGGATTGGCTACAAGTTTGGCGCAAGCATATCACCCTCATACCCTTCGATCACCATCGAAGGCACGGTCGTATGAATTATTGTCCAATCGGTGGCGCCATCCATGGGGCCCGCTACTATTGGTCTCGTTATTCCAAACTTACACCCAAATAATCACTCTCACTAGTTTTACGGCATGAATCAAGGAAGAAGATACACCCTCCCAAGTTTCTCGACCTTGACACCAATCCCATCAATGATCCTAACAACCTTCCCAATATAACCGTATCCACCTTACCACACGATCTCACCTTGAAATAACTCCCAACAACCACGCTCAACCCTCGGCTAACCCCGAACCAAGAATCACCCCGGCTTGTCGAAGCTAATATCGAAGCTTTAGAATCTTTACTAAGGGCTCAAGGAGGCAAGCTCGGAGTGTGGAGATGCGTAGGAGTTAGAATACTCAGCGATGAGTACGACGAAGAATTGAAATGGAGGCTAGGCCCTTGACTCACGGGCTACACTCGGTGCTAAGGATTAGGCCTCCGAGCAACAAGGCCCAAAGAAGGTCGGTTGGTTTCAAGATGTTCGGAGAGGGCTCCGACTGAAGGGAAGGCACGATGAAGGCTCCAATGGAAGGAGTCACCGAAGGATACTACTTGAGGTTAATTTGCCACCACTTTTGGCATTTCACCGGGAAGAACTGAGGGGGTTCCATTACGACCTTCTCACTCATCCCAGATAGAAGGCAATCCATCTCAAATAAATAGGGAGGAAATCTTCCTCCTCATGGTATGTACCCTCCTTTCCGTGCTCAATCTTACCATCAAGGGTCTACCCCGCCTAATGGGCGTGCTAACAACCCTAGTTTTACTTAACCGTGCGGAAGCATGCCCTATGGGCAACCTATGGTATATCCTTCAGACTCAGCCTAAGTCACCTCCTTATATACCTACTGCTTACCCTCAATATGTTAACCAAAACCCTGTTGGAATACCTCCAAACCATAACCCATACAATGCTGCCCCTACCTACATGCCACCTTATAACTGCCTTTATTCGGAGCCCATGGGCTCCACAACACCCTTCGTAAGATGGATAGAAGACTACCCTTTGCCTAATGGGTTGAAAATGCCCGCACATATTGGTACTTACGATGGGAAAGGGGATCCGGATAACTTTTTACACCTGTTCGAAGGGGCTATCAGAATGCAAAAGTGGGTTATGCATGTTGCTTGCCACATGTTTACATACACCCTACGAGACTCGGTCGTATATGGTGGAACGGGCAAAAACCAGGTAGCATTGTGAATTTGGATGATCTCAAGGCCAAGTTCGATCACATTTCACCAATGAAAAAGTTTACAAGAACGCACCTAACGAAAGGCACAACATCAGCGGAAGGAAAACGAGCACTGTGGCTTTCATTACGGATACACCGATGACACCTTACGGATAATGGGCTTGCACGAAGACCAATCGCATCTCGTGTTTCGTGCATGGCCTACGAAACAGTTTGGTTGAATTCCTCCACCCATCTTCCCGCAACCTATAAGGGTTTGGTGAGAAGGCTTACACCGGATCAAGCAAAAGAAGTGTCTACCAACGGGCTCCAATGAAAATAAAGAAAGTCACAAGAAAGCCCCAAAGCATCCTTCGTGGGAAGGGTCAAAGAACGACACAAAAATGGGACAAGTTTACACTGCATCACAAAACATCAACCATGGGCTCTTGGCTAATCTGCTCAAGTCTCCAAGGAGATACTTTCTACGGAAAAGGTCAAGACCTTTGATCCTCCTCCTCGCTTGGCAAACAGGGGAAGGCCCATAGATACTTCCAAATTCTGCTACTTCCATGACGATTACGGACACGACACCAACAATTGCAGAGAGCTCAAGAAACAGATAGAAGAGGCCGTGAAGTCCGGCCAATTGGGACATTTGGTGAAGGGTATAAATAAAGGTAAAGAAAAGGTCTCCGACACACAGTTGGGGAAAGATACCACACCTGTCGAAGCACCCATCCTCATGGTGTACAAGGATGACTCTGGTTTGAAGAAGAAAGAAGCGGAGGAAGCATTATGTGGAGTAGGAGATGTCACTTTTCCTTCAATCACAGGGAAAGTTCTTTCAAATGACCCCATGGTTATTAAGGTCTTGATCTCCAACAGAGAAGTAAACAGGGCCTACCTAGACTGCAGTAGCTCATGTGAAGTAATCTATGAACGCTATTTTCTAAAGCTCAAGCCTCGATAAGGTCGAAAGAGTAGATTCAAGGTACCTTAGTAGGTTCTCGGGAACACTCATGGCCCTTAGGAGAAGTCCCTCTAGAGGTTACGATTGGAGAAGGAAGGCTAAAAAGAATAGAAACTCTGATTTTCACGATCGTAAGGTCTGAATCTCCCTATAACCTATTGATAGGGAGAACGGCAATGCAGAAGATGGGCATCATTGTCTCCACCATAAATGCCGCGATCAAATTCCAAACACCCTTCGGCATTGGAATGGTTTTCTCCAGCTACAACATGAAGAAGCCTACGGAAGTAGGCAAAAGGATCAAACAGGTGTCGGAAGAACCCCCGAAAGATGTTCTCAGTTGTACTGACGCTGAAGAACGCATTGTAGTAAATGATCTCTATCCTGATCAAACGGTGGTAATCGGAAAGCAGTTCCCAACCTCCTTTAAAGCAGAATTGGAAAAGGTACTACGGGCTAATGCAGATGTCTTCGCATGGACCTACTCTGACATGACGGGGGTCCCTTAACTCTCACCATAGATGGAAAGCCCTTGACGATCGAACACAAGCTCAATGGGTTCAAGCATATTGAACCCATCAAGCAAAAGCGTCAAGCCCGGCTCTGAAGAAGTGTCGCCGCATGCAAATAAGTGGACGAGCTTGTAGCAGCAGGCATACTCAGGGAGGTGAAGTATCAAACTTGGGTGGCCAATCCGGTGATGGTCAAGAAGCATGATGGAGGGTGGCGAATGTACGTGGACTTCACAGATATTAACAAAGCACGCCTCAAGGACCGCTATCCTCGCGTAAATTGATTGGAAAGTAGAATCCTTGTCGTGGTTTTGGTGAAGTGTTTCCTAGACGCTTATAAGGGTTACCATCAAATACAAATGGCGGAAGAGGACGAAGAGAAGACAACCTTTTTACGTGAAAAGGCGCTTATTGTTACAAAAGATGCCTTTTGGTTTGAAAATGCGGTGCCACCTACCAACATTTAGTGGACAAAGCCTTCCACAAGAAGATAGGTAGGAATCGAGGCGACGTGACGATATGGTCATCAAGAGTAGAACGGAGGAGGACATGCTCTCCGACATCAAGGAAACCTTCGACCAACTTCGCGCCATCAACATGAAGTTAAATCCCAAGAAATGTTCCTTCAGTGTGGAAGAAGGACAATTTTTGGGGCATCTGATCACCAAGCAAGGTATTAAGGCCAATCCTTCTAAGGTTAAGGCCATCACGGATTTGCAGCCTCCTAAGTCCCTAAAGGAAGTGCAAAGTCCGAATGGAAAGCTAGCAACCCTCGTTGTGTTCTTATCGGCGGTGCAGATAGATCTTTGCCATTCTTCAAAACACTCAAAGGATGCACGGACAAAAAGACGCTCCCGTAGAGTATAGATGCGTACGGCCTTCCAAAAGCTCAAGGATTTCATGGCTATTCTACCTACAATAACCGCCCCGATCAAAGGAGAAGTGTTGTTTATGTATATCGCACCTCCTTCGAAAGCATCGTCACTGTTATTGGCGTAAAGGAGAAGAAGCAAATCCCTATCTACTTAGTTAGCGGGGTTCTCTGTGGAGTCGAGCTAAATTATCCAAAGATTGTAGAAGCTAATTTTGGCCTTGGTCCATGTCATGACGCATCAAGGTACTTCCAAGCTCACCCCATAACTGCATTTCATCGACAAACCAATTAAGCGATACTTTCGGCCGGAGAAACTGGAAGGATAGCTAAATGGGCTATCGAGCTAGAGAGCACGAAATTGAATACAAGGGTAAAACTCGGTCAAAGGGCAAATATTGGCGGACTTCTAGCGTAAACACCCTCCAAACCAAAGCATGACACAAAGGTTCTTTGAAAGAAGCTTGATAAAGCGGTCAAGGTGGAAACTTTATATCGACGAGCCTCCAGCTCCGACGGTTCTGCGCAGTCTCATGCTTGTTGATCCCAAAGGAAGGAGTACACTTATGCACTCCGCTTTGAATTGACGCTACGAATAATGAAGCGAGTACTGAAGCCTTATTAGCAGCCTCCGATTGGCCAAAGACATGGAGGTAGAAGACTTGGCTATTTTTGTTGACTCGCAACTGGTGGCCAACCAGATAAAAGGCTCCTGCGAGGCAAGACAGCCTGTGATCAAGCAATACCTGGATAAGGCCAAGGAAATGCTCGAAGGATTCACATCTTACAACATAGAGCATGTTCGAAGAAACCAAAACAAGAAGGCGGACGCCCTTAGCAAATTGGCATCAATGGCATTTGCTCATTTAACTAAAGAAGTTATGGTCGAAGTATTGGCAGATAGGTCCATCGTCCGAAAGGAGGTGTCTGACGTAATACAGGAGGAAGACTCGAATTGGATGACTCCGATTGAGAATAGTTAATAAGTGGTATACCGTCGGAAGATCGTGGTTAGCTCGAAGGTCCGCATCAAAGCACCACAAGATGTAATCATGGGAAATTATCTATACGAAGATCCTTTCTCGTCCCCATGGCTTCGTTGTAGTAGGACCCAGGCAAGCTGCCAACATCATTCAAGAAGTGCATGAAGGATCCTGCGGACTTCACGCAGGACCCCGCTCCGTTGTTTCCAAAATCATAAGGATAGGATATTACTGGCCTTCGATGCACAGGGACGCTGTCAAAATCATTCAGAAGTGTGAAGCCTGTCAAGTCCACTCAAGGGTCCCAAGGCTACCAAAACAAGATATGACTTCCGTGACATCCGCATGGCCCTTTAGCCAATGGGGGATAGACATCATAGGTCCCCTACTAATTGCTCCAGGAGGAGTAAAGTTCTTGGTTGTAGCCATCGACTACTTTGCTAAATGGGTGGAAGCGAAGCCTTTGGCATCCATCACATGAAGGCACATGGAAAAGTTTGTGTGGGAGCATATTATTTGTCGATTTGGAGTACCTCATATCATCATTTCAGATAATGGGAAGCAGTTCTCCGAAGGGGTATTCCCAGTGTTTTGCAGAGGCCTGAATATCAAACAATCTTTCACTTCCGTCTACCATCCTCAAGGTAACGGACAAGTGGAAGTTACTAACAGGGACATCATACAAGGAATAGAACGAAGGATGGGATACAGTCACCACGGTTGGGTAGATGAACTACCTCAAGTACTTTGGGCTGATAGAACGCATACAAAGTCAAGTCACGGAGAGACACTTTTTAGCTTGACATATGGCACTAAGCTATCATCCTTCCTAAGTAAGCGCCGAAACAGAAGGGTCATGAACTTCGGCGGAGATAATCGAAGAAAGACTCCGTAGTAACTGGACCTACTTGAAGAACGAAGAGAAATAGCCTCAATCGTAGAGGCTATCCATAAGCAAAAATTGAAAGGTACTACAAATCGGGTTCGGCCTTCGACCTTCAAACTGTGGGAATACGCCTCCCACTCAACAACTGTAAGTAAAGTCGAGTACTGTGGTAAACTAGGACCTACATGGGAAGGGCCCTACGTTATTAAGGAAGCATATGGCAACGGAGCCTACAAGTCGGAAACCTTGGATGGAAACGCTATCGATAGAACCCGAATGGCACTACCCTTCGTAAGTTCTACGTATGAAACTTACAATGTCTGAGGACATTTTTTATTTTTGCTTTTAATCAATGTATTTGCATTCTTCTCACTTGGTGAAAGAAGCATTAATGGTAGGCGTCTAGTATTCATTTCTTAAAATGATGTAATCCTCCCTACCCACTTAATGATATAACGCATTTCCCTCAAATCTCTTGTTTCGTTCAATACAACAAACATTTTCCCACCAAGTCGCTTTATAAGTTTCAATGTCGAAGGGATGTACAAAGACTAGCAACATGTCTTGCTCATATGCACAGCATCCATCTCAACATCACATTAACTTTCCTACATGGCCTTAAGGTATCTTAAGCCTTTCGCTGCCCAAAGGATTAAGACGGAGTGGGTCATGACCGCCATCAGATCAAATTATACGATTGCTAATATTCTTGGTGAAGTAACTACACACAATGAGGCTATGCATCTACCATACGCCTTAGGTTGTAAAAAAAATTTACGCAAGTAAAATAAAAAGAGAAGAATCACACACGGCAAAATTCAAGCCCTAGTGGCTTTAATGTAGATTACTGACTAGTTTAACTAGTCTAAACAGGCCGTAGCCTTAACGATCCAACCAAACAAAATATTGTCTTAGGCCGTAGCCTACATCACACATACCACATGTTAATTGTTTCATCAGGCACGAAGCCTGGAAAGGAACACATATAAATTGTTTTAAACAGGTATATACCACAGGGATCAAATTACAACCACATGGTTGCCTTCATCAAACTTTGAATGAGTGGGATCACCAACCTCGGGAGGGAGCCTTGGGTGATTTGAGTCTTTTGGAGGAGACTGAGGTCGGACTTTCCTTGGCTTCTTGGCCGCAGTGTCCTCAATAGAGGTCACTGGGTCCTTCGTCACATCCGTAAGTAAAGGAACCTAAAGCGCTTAAATGATTACCCGTGATCATCATACTCTTTCTCATGAGTTGCCCTAGTAAGGAACTTCCTCCACTTCACCTGCCCTCACCGCAGCTATCTCCTCCAAAGTGGTACACTTGCCATGGAAAATGGTCAGATTCACCAGATTCTCAATTGTAATCCCCACATCATCGCTATGGTAAAGTTCCATAGCAACATAGGGATCACCTTGGTTACCAAGTCCACTCGTCCTTCTTCAAAGATTTTCGCATTTGGTTTAACCCATCTACATTTTCTCCGAGCTTGATCTCTTGGTGCAAAGAACTCGCCTCTCTTGTTCGAGGCCTCCACACTTGGATGAAAGAACAGATATCCGCTTTATAGCCTACGACCATTGAGCCTTCGACAACCACCATCAGATTCACCGCTGCTGCTACCGACCTTGAGCTTTTCATTCTCACCGAGATCTTGCACCAAGGGTTCTTGTCAAAATCCTCCAAGGCATCCTCACACTTCTTCTCCAAGTCCGCATACTCGATCCCTAGCCTTCTCCCTTCTCAAAGATAACATCCATTTCTTCTCGAGCTTTGTGACAAGACGGGCGCGCCCTTGTCCTAGCATTGAGTTGGTTGTCTAGCATACATCGGACTGACATAACTTTGTCATGAAGGTCGCAGTTTTCTATGGACATGTTATCCATCACCCCTTCCACTCAAAGGGATTACATGGCTCACGAGTTGGTGACAAGCTAGGGAGAGGAAGTTCTTTAGTATCGTGAAGTTCGCAACATATGTAAATTTGTTAATATATTGTTATCGGTACCTAATTTTTGTTCATGCAAGAAACATTACCATGGATATCATCATTCGCTGGCCCTTCGATGGTCGGAAATTCCAAATTTTACCCTAGGCACTCTTTGCCGGGTAGTTCGAGAGGAGGAGTATGTAGGATGAGCTTCCTTTCAAGCGGACTTCACGCCTTTAGCACTCGGCACTCTTTTCGCTTGGACCCTCTCACCTATGCTTGAGGGTCCTACGATGGCCAATCGTCTTCCTGAGACCGGTTCATCGAATCAAGAACATTTTCTGCAAGTTGATCTTCCACATCTATGGGTTCCTTTGACGGAGGAGCAGACGATACAGGCTCGATGGGCTGGGCTTCCACATCATTGTTATTTATGGACACTGATGGGGAGCCCACGCCATAGCTTGTCTCTTTGGGATTCTTTGGAATGAAGCTCACTACCTTCGCACCACCAGCTACCACAAAGTTCCTGAATGACATCTCTGCACGAAGGAGCAAATAAGATAAATATCAGAAAGATAAGTTTTTATTTCTTATTTTAATCAAAAAGTACATACTTTCTCCATCATAAATAATCTCGTGTACCAAAGGAGACCCTCCCATCTTTCAAAGAATGCCACCCATGAAAAGAATTGGCTCGTGGAATGTTTGGTAATCACCGATGACGAGCCAAACGATACAAAGGGTTTCTTCTCACAAGATAGGCAGACGTGGATCGTTGAACCTTTTTCGCTATATTGAAATTCGGGTTTAACAATGCAGAGTATGCCGAGGGATAATGGTATTTTGGATATAAAATAATTTGCCTTCCGCCTCGATGTTCGTAAAGGCCTATCTATCGTAATGGGCACATCCTTTCACCCTCTTAGCCAAGGTCAACCAATCTCCTCCCTGCATAGATTCGTAAAACCCCTACATTACCAATGATGGTTCGAACCCATAAGCTTTGCACATCACGATGAATGTCGAAGCTTAGCTAGGCCAAAAGGGTTGAACCTAGAAATGTGTACCTCATAGTACTGGAGGAATTCTAAGATCATAGGGTGCAAGGGTATCCTAAGGTTGGAGGTGGCGAATGCACGGGTATACAGCCTACATAGTTTTCGGGGCATCAAATATCCCTTTATTTCTACAAGGTAGCATGATTTTATGTTCCTTTGAATCGGTAATCGGTGAGGAACGCTGAGCTCCTCCCTTGTTAATGTGCAACCTTGTTGCTTGATTACAAATTTTTATTGGTCGATATTGATCCTTCTAAAATCCACAATAACGTATTTGAAAAACAGATATGAAGGAACACTTTACCTTGTTTGATCGAAAGCTTGATCGGAAGAGGTTTTAGTAGGTGAAAAACTTGGGCGAGAGATAAACTATGTTAGGGTTTTACTGCTTTTTACATTTTATATACCCTACATATGTTAAATCTCTACCAAGACGTGTCCGACTTATCCTTTACCAACGGATTTCAAACTTTTTAAATTTTGAAATGATGTTTACTTTACCGAGGAAAAGGGAGTAGTTAGGATAGGTTTTGCATTAATTACGGTCAATAACTACAAGACTTTTCATCTTCGTTGTTTTTGTGACGCAGGGAGGTTTCGCTTTTATTTCGAGTCATAAGCAATATTTCTTGTTCAGACATATCACTTTCGACTGGGGCTTGATGACGCATCTCGATCAGTCGAAGGACCCCTTCGGCCTCAATGAAATGGCATTACGAAGACCCAAGTCTTTCTTCATAAGTCATTGGTGGCGAAACCATTCATCATTGACATGGTTACAACATTGGACCACACCAAGGCCTATGCCTTCTGTGTCTTCTCTCAAGATGCCAAGACAAAAAGAACCTTGACTTGGTCTTCCCACGCTCCCACTATTTCCTTAGCTTCCCGCCAAGTCCGAGATAGTGGGGATGAAGCCTCAGCGGTTACCACAAATCGTGGGACGCCCCATGATCTCCTAAACGTGTGCTAACACTCTCAAGCTATTTTCATCACCTATAAATAGGTTGGACGAGTCATTTCAATGGTATGTTCATTGAACACGTGATTTCACATACTCCATATTATTTACAACACATATCACATACTTACTCTCACGCCGGAGGTGGTTCGCAGGCCCAACCCCAAGCAATCACTTAACGGCTGCCTATTATTTCTTATTGCAGATTGGCTACAAGTTTGGCGCAAGCATATCAACCTCATACCCTTCGATCACCATCAAGGCCCGGTCGTATTTAATTATTGTACAATCATATATATATATATATATATATATATATATATATATATATATATATATATATATATATATATATATATATATATATATATATATATATATATAGTGTAGAGTTATTTTCGTAACCAAGAAAAGGTCGAGAATCATGAGAACCCATCTTAGCCTTTCATTTTCTGATCAATGGTTATAAATGATGGTGGCATAAAGGTAATAAATTAAAAGATCAAGTTATAATATATAAATGATAGAAGGGCAAATAAGGAATTTCATATCCCTACTTTAACCTAAAATACTCTTCCCTTTTGTGCATTAGCCGCACTTTTTCATTTTCTTTTTATCTTCTCTCTTCATCTTTTATCAAACAAAAAAACCACCAGAAACCACCGATTAAACCGCCACTATAATCGACCGATTCAAAGATCCTGGTTTATGATATTTGGCGCTGGTTGTGATCGTGGTTCGGCTTTTAGGTTTATCCTTTTTTCTTTAATTCACCCCTTTCTTCTATTCATAACCATCGTTATTATCATTATTTGAAGGTTAACAGATGTGAAACAATGACATCTATAAAGGATCCCATCGCTAGAGAACTCAATAATCTAAATGAAGAATTGTCATATATGAAAAGGTAAGCTTTTTCTTAATCATTTTTAAAAGTTTGATGATCTTATAATTGGTGGTTTAAAGTTTGATGACCTTATACAAATTTTGTATTTTTCTTTCATAGTCTTATACTGAGAAGCATCTAACTAATTGTAGGTTTATGATATTGGTTCTTTCTAATTTGCTTTAATCCCAATTAATCAGATACGTAGTAGATTTTTTTTTCGAACAAAAGTTAGTACCTTTGTTGAAATCTAACAGTTGAGTCGTAAATCAATTTAAAAAGATGACACTAATTAATTGTGACGTTAAGATGGACTCATTACCAAATACATGTTATATTTTATTTATTTGCAACCATGAAACTTTTATTAATCGTGAAACAAAAAAGGTATGGTTTTGACTAATGTTTTTAGTAAAAAGGTACTTAGTTTTTAGTAAGATGGCTAAATAGGCTAGATCCAAACACCCCTTTAAAGAATTGAAGTTTTGTTAAATATTTATGTTTGGTCTCTTTGCAGTCATGGCAAGTGTTCAACTGTATGATCTCATCACAAGATGAATCCAATATGAGCGATCCGAAGTTCCATACATGTATTTATCTTAGTGGATGCTTCCTATTTAGTTGATAAAGGTAGGTTGTTTTCATATTGATTCGTGGATTTCGAGTTGAAAATAAGATACCATACTAAACTACCTTTTATTGTATTCGAAGATCAATAGATCTGTGCATCTTGCTAAAAAGGTACTTATTTGTTGTTTTTGTAAAAGTAATAGTAAAAAGGGATGTGCATATGTGTTTATGGTTGATACCGAAAAATAGAAGTGTGTGCATATGTGTTTAAATGTTAATATAAAATCAATGAACGAGTGCACATGTGTTTTATGGTTTGTCTAAAATCAATGACAATGGTGTGCATATGTGTTTTAAGGGGGAATGCATATTTGTTTTAAGGGGGAATGCATGTTTGTTTTATGGTGGGTATAAATTTAATGAAAATACATGTGCAATAGTTGAGAATACATGTGCACAAAGCATAGGTTTATGTATTCAGTTTACTTGTTGGTTTCGGTTTTTAAAATATGCTTTCTAATATGATATGTTAAGTTTCAAGAGAATGGGTACAATTGTAGTATTTTGTGGTAATGGTTGTACATTTTCTAATTCTTTTTTAGATCTCGCTTGTGTAGAATGAATGTGTACCTTCATCGTCGAAATTCGCAGCCTTATTAGTTGGTTGAGTGTCTCGCATGAAGATGAAGACAATGGACCAAATGCGCGTGTCCGTGCACATGTATTTTCATTAGTGCACACATGTATAATCGATATATTGTACTTGCATTTTTTAGACATATGTATAATGTTTATGTTATTGAATTTCGCTTTTTGAATATTAAAGAATTGTACGATAAAACATATGTGCAATTATCTTCTTAAGAAACACATACGCACCATACTTTTAAAAAACATAAATGTTGAAAAAAACTATTCAAAATTTAAGTGGTTTAAGAATTGAACACTACATTACGAAGAAAACACATATTTAAAAAACACATGCTGCACCTTGACTTATATGAGAAAAACACATATGCATCTTACTTTTGAAATCATGAAGAAAAAAAAATTCCAAAAAAAAAAAAAAAAAAAAAAAAAATCCTAAAATTTAGGAACTAAAAAACGTTTTTATTAAAAATCAAAAGAAAATAAAAATGTACTTTTATTATTATGTTCTTTTGAATTAAATAATAAAATTAATATCCAAAAAATCGATTGGTTGACGCTTTCCTCGCAGCTTCTATCCTTTCTTGCTTCGAAAAGAACCCTTCCCTATATATATATATATATATATATATATATATATATATATATATATATATATATATATATATATATATATATATATATATATATATATAATTATAATTTATATATATTACAATTCTTCAAAAAATACACTAAAGAATGATTTAATGACCCACGAAAAAGAATCGGGACCCATAAAAATAATCGCGACCCACATTTTAAAGACGTAAATTAGATTTAATTACTACAATAAATTAGTAGCTAATATATTCCCATATATATATATATATATATATATATATATATATATATATATATATATATATATATATATATATATATATATATATATATATATAGGGGGTTATTTTAAGAACCAAATAAATTATAGAATCATGATACCACCATCAACCAATCGATTTTTGGATATTTAGTTTTAATATTTAATTCAAAAGGGTATTTTGGTAAAATTACTTTTTAATTTTATCTTTTTATTTTTTATTTAAAAGACGTTTTTTCTTCCTAAATTTAGATTTTTTTTTTTTTTTTTTGGGTACATGTTTAAAAAAATCAATATGTGCACATGTGTTTTGCATTACGTAAAAAATGTATTTTTTTTTATGCATAGGTGTTTTGTATTTACACACGTATCTTTAAAAAATATTACATAAATAAGTATATACAAACAACAAACATTTATTAATAGATTGATACAATTTTATACAAACAACATAAATCTACACATGTGTTTTTAATCTACAAATGTGTATTTAATCCTTGTGCAAATGTGTTTTTAATCTATACAAAAAATATTTTTAATCTATACAACATAAATATTTTTGTATTTTATACAAAATTATTACATAAATCTATTATTAACATAAATATTTTTGTATTTTATACAAAATATTACATAAATCTACACATGTGTTTTTAATCCTTGCACACGTGTTTTTAATCTACACATGTGTATTTAATCCTCAGACACACGTGTTTTTATCGTCTCACGATCTTCACAAAGAAGATAAACGTTATACAAAGAAATTATCTTCATGCATCTATGTGTCCATCCACTTGTTAGTCTTCAATGATATTATCATCTTCAATAACCTGAAACAACCACACACAAAAAACTAAAATAAGTTCAACATTAAAGTATTAAAATCATTATCTCATTCTACATGAACATAACAAAAAAAGATAACTGCTGAAATTAAACAAAAGAAACAAGTTCATGAAACTGTAAAAACACATATGCATAGAAGATTTTAAATTCACAACTATAAAAACACATATGCACACTCAAAAACATGTGTGCACCGTTCCCTATTCCACCATTGCAATCCTTATCTTTCATGAGTCTTTACTATATCAACTATAACCCATCAATTTATATAAAGAAAGAAAAACATAACAGTTATCTTTTTGAAATCTAAAACCACAATAAAAAATAATCAAACAAAATCAGTTAATAAACTAGAAATTTTAAACTAGACCACTTCTGAAACATCGACTTCAAAAATTAACAATGATATTTAAAAAATTATTGAAAAAAAAAAAAAAAAAACGATCAAATAAAAACTTAACATTAAAGTTTACCTAGTAAATAGCTTCCCTATTAACAACATCAAATTATATCCATAAGTTTTCTTGAGAATGATGTCCAATGAAGTAAGCTTCAATCCCTTACAGATCTGAATTCCCAAAAGTAAAGTAATAGATGTCATCACCACCTTTATTCTCTAAATCATTTACTTTATACAACACCTTTGTAAACAAAATATGAAGGACAAACTTTGATTTCATTTTTTTATTCACAAAAACAAAATCAAATTAAACCATTTACTAACTTTGTAGATACCCGATTGAGATGACCAAAAAATCTGATCGAAAGCAAGAAAAAAAAAGGTCAGATCTGAAGCCAAAATCTATTTACATCGAGAGTCAAAAAAAAATCAGACCGAAAGTCAAAAAAAAATGCAAATCGAATCTGATTATAGAAACCCATATTCTACCAAGATCGATTTCTACCAAGATCAATTTCAAGCAAGATCGATTTCTACCAAAATCTTAACAATTATCTTTTTGACGTTTAAACCAAGATCGATTATATTCTTTCAGCGTTGTTAGATCGAGAGGATGAAGCATGGTGCATTTTTTTCAAAGTGCCATTAGAATGGAGAGATGAAAAGTGGCTAGGTTTTTTAGAGAAAAGTTACGTAATGTATAGAACGCGAAATGGGAGATAATGTAGATATGTTTTAATTTAGTCCAAGTAAAATTACTTGAATACCCATATCCAAATTATTAATCGTGATTTTGTATTTGTTTTATTTACATAAATGCCACAATGATTTTCAACCATTGATAAAAAAATAGATGGATCGATTGGTTCTCGTAATTTATTTGGTTCTCACACAACTATACATATATATATATATATATATATATATATATATATATATATATATATATATATATATATATATATATATATATATATATATATATATATATATATATATATATATAGAGAGAGAGAGAGAGAGAGAGAGAGAGCTTGGATCACTTAAAAGTTGATCTCAAGAGAAAAGTGAGAAGTAATCTCAACCATTGGATCACCCCTCTTCCTCCCTTTTTTCACACCAAACTACGTGGACCTAATTGTATTTTCCTTCATTCTTAAGGAACTTTTGTAATTCAAGACCCTACCCCCACCCCACCCCCTAAAAAAAATTTCGCCAAAAAAATTCGAGGACCAATTTTTTTTTTGGGCCAAAATTTCCGCCAAATTTTTATAACTATGATGCACCTTTTTTTTGGTGCATCACGCTTATAAAATTAGTTATAACTATGATGCACCAAATTTTATAACCGAGATGCACCCAACGATTGCTACCTAATGTGCTTCAATAACATTGCAATAACTTAGTATACTATGCTCTTTGGGCATTAGTTGTACAACCAGAGACGGAGCTATGGTAGCCATGGTAACGCCGCATGCTTTGTCATCGGGATAACGCTAGTGCATATATTAACAATCGTGAATTGATGATAAGTAAGTTAACCATGTGATTAATAAAATGACTCAAACATGTTAGGATAATTGATTTCATTGTATATTTAACCATGTGATTAATAAAATAAGCGTGTTGAATCGCTTGAAAAATCTCTTTATACACAAAGGTTGACGGTTCTAATTCAAAACTTTTTCTCGAATAAGTTAATAACATATGCGATCGATGCACATTTTTATTTTGGTGAATCACAGCTAAAAAGTAGTTATAACTATGATGCACCAATTTTATAACCGATATGCACGAAGAAGAAAAAAAAGGTGCATCGAGTTATAAACTTTTATGGAAAAACAAAAATAAAAAGCCCAAAATAAAAATAAAATTGCTGGGATTTTTTTTTTTTTTTTGCGGGGCGGGGGCGGGGGTGGTTTTCAAAACTTAACCTCAAGTTTGAGATGTTTCAAATTAGACCCTATAACTTTTTTTTCTCACTTTTCTCTAATTACACTTTTCTCTAGAACCGCACTATATATATATATATATATATATATATATATATATATATATATATATATATATATATATATATTCTAGTGGCAAAACTCGTCCGATGGACGGGTATGACTTGTAGTTTTATTTTTAAGATTTAGTAGAACAAATATATACTAAAAAGTAATTAAAAATTAAATGAAACGTTAAGATCTATAATTGATGTTACCATAATCCATAAAAGACTATAAGGTGTAAGTATTTTGATTTTGGTTTTATTTTTGGATTTAGTTGAACAAATATATACTAAAAAGTAATTAAAAGTTAAATGAAACGGTTAAGATCTATAATTGATGTTACCATAATCCATAAAATGACTAAAAGCATGTAAGTACTTTGATTTGTGGTTTTTATTTTTAGGATTTACTAGAACAAATATATAGTAAAAAAAGTTATTAAAAGTTAAATTAAACGGTTAAGAACTATAATTGATGTTACCATAATCCATAAAACGACTAAAAGGAGGTAACTACTTTCTAACATTTTGTTCTAAACAATATTAATCATGAACATCTTTTACATTTGATAATATTATTAACATTAATTAATAACAACTTGTTAACGAATGAACTTGAAAGAAGTAAATGAGGAAACCACGAAGAGAGGAAAGCTTGTTGTGGTTTTGTGATACTCCCTTGTCGGGGTTGACTTTATCTTGACCAGGCTTGACCAAACCAAGGGTGCCATCGTTTTTTTTTTTTTTTTTTTTTTTTTTGCGGAAAAAGGTACAACATCCAATGTACGTTCTTTATCATTACTGTCAAGTCAGTAAAATAGTGTTCAGAATTTTAGAAACATAATATGTTTGAATAAATCTCAAACTAATATAATGATTTCACCTGCTAATGTCAGGGACTGATATAAATACTTTTTTGGTGATCCTAATGGCTGAGAAAAGAAAACAACATATAAGAAATCCTTCACTTGTTGATGGAAGGCATGAGAACAACAAAATTCATTGGATATTATTAACGGGATATTGTTGCAAGGAAAAACCTGTTGGATTCCTATTTATCGTGAAAGTTCTATCAATCGGTCAAAAAACTAGTCATTTTCTTTCTACAACCTCTGAAAATGTGTTTAATCATAGATCAGGAGGAACTTGCATGATATTCAGTAATGTGGTTTTGTGTTCTCAAAACCACAAAAGTAGTATACTACAATAAGGGCATCATTTGCTAAATGCTTTTGCTATCAAGGTCAAAGATACCTAGGAGGTTAATGTGCCCAATATGGGCCATATCAACATGTCAAAAATAGTGCTCAACAAACATATCTAGAAGCCTATTCAGTAACCTAGATACTTCCATAGTGATTATGTTATTTGTGATTCAAAATTTGCATATATCAGACATGGGCCGAGCAAGTTCAAGTCCTAATATATCTTCTGTCATGGTTAAGTGGTTGATCACAAGTTCAAAGGAGTTTCAATTCCATGAATAAATTCAAGAGTCCCATGTCTCATGGTTCAAAAAATTCAAAACCATTGGTCGTGGTTAGTAACGCGTTCTCAACTTTGATAACAGTCTCACTGTCTTTTTGGGAAAAATTATTGCATCCTCACTATTTTAATCTCCATTTGGTGCCTCTTAAGAACCACTGTCATGAGAATCTCACTTTTCGCCAAAAGAAAGGTGAGAATCTTGATAATACATCATTTAGTCATAAAATTTGAAGACGTAAGTATTTTCAATGTAGTGTTTTATAAGGATGTTGGTAGGCTATAGTAATAATATTAATAACGGTATTAGTTGGTGGAAAACGATAGATGGCATGATCTTCAACAAATACTATTTTTTATACAAAACGTGTTTATGTGTCCCATACATTGTAGGAAAAAAAAACTATGTATAAAACTGCTTAATTTTTTATCTGAAAACGTCATATCATAGATTTTAAGTAGTTGACTTATCATACTATCTATAATGTATGATGGACTCTCTCTCAAATTAAATTTTAAGATTTCCTTAAGTAATTTTTGAAGCATTTACACATTTTATTGCTTATTGTACACATTGATAATACACAATAATATTAGGAGTTACATTTTAGTTTAAGACATTTAATTCAAGAGTAACTATATCTCACTATTAAAATTTAACATATCTAGTATCGATATAAATAATAAACATGAACTATATCCGAACGAATTTGTACATCAAACCATTATTCTTCAAAGCATACCGCATAGATCATTGACTTAGTCTATGACTTAAGGGTTGTTTACTTTCCCTTTAGTGGGGAGGAGTGTGGGCCAAAAATCCTTGCTCCCTCTTAAAGTTATACGAAAATTTTTTCTACTATTACGAAAGTTATACAATTTTAAATTATCACTATCCTCCTTGCTCCTCTTAAAGTTAAACGAAACTGCTTTTCTACTATTACATAAAGTTATACAACTTAAATTATCATTATCCTTAAAGTTATCGTTATTTAAAATGTACAATTCAAAACACTGCTTTTCAAAATTTAAGTTAAGTGGGTACCAACCGCAACGCAACGCTGTACCGCTAGTCTTAATAAAAATGGGAATACCTTCTATACAAATTAGCCATGGCTAGTACCGCTGCCATGCTTAATGAGATATTGGGAGTACCAATTAAGAAAACCCCGCCATAGGCACTATCGTAATCACTTCCATTACAAAAGAATTTATGGAAACCAAAAGACCAACATGAAAAATTTCAACTGCCAAGTGATATTTCTAAGGCTCTACAAAAAAAGTTCTTTTGGCTACAGGTGTTCATGCAAGTGTTTTTACCAGAAGTTAAAACCCATCGACGGGTATAGTAGTTTAGGTTTATTTTAACTTACTTATCTCGTAATTAAACTTTTTTCTAATATCTTATCCGAGTCGTTACAAATTTAATTTTGTAAGGAGCTATTTACCCAATTCCTCCTCACACCATCTACATACATCGCAGTATGATATGGTAATCTAACTTAAACTGAACACAAAGACTCAAAATTATCGGATATGATATTTATGCTTGGTTTGTAGCTTATTATTTCTACTATTTTTATTTAAATGTGGCGAGCCATGTTATGCAGGGGTATGTCCACAATTGTCTAAATGGGAATGGACATTAATGACGTTAGAGCTTTTTTTCAGGTTAGTCTACACACCCATACGGTATATGTGCTTCACTACTGAATTTGGAGTTGTAAGCTTGATAATATCCATGTATTCGTAGGCAAAGTTAAAGTTTGAGAACCAATTTCCTGCGAGTGACAAAAAGGCAAAAGTTTGCTTTGGATCAGTTGAAGTGAAGGGTGGGAGTCAATGTTTGGGTGGCGGAAATCAAAGTCAAACTGTTGCAAGTAAAAATCAAGCTGGTGCAGGTCAAACGAAAGCAGGTGTAGGTGTTACTCAAACAAGCTGAGTAAGCTTACAAGTGAAAAATGATTTCAATAGCTCCAGGTTATTTTGTTAGTACCCTAAATCCCTAAGTCGTAAATTATGGTCCCGAGTCAAACGAAAGCATAAGCATGACTTATAAATATCGCAAATTTGTTTGTGTAAAATTTGGACCCAATTTTCCTACGTCCTGTTTATTATCTATGAATTTGGTAGTACATTTATGAAGGAAGACTATTCCACAAAAGGTGTAGATTGGCGGAACACTCGACCCGGGTGCCTTTTGGCACCAAATGTTGTCCACCCCACAAGGAATAGCTCCAACTCTCCTGCCTAGTGGGGCACCAATCGGAGGAGCACGAGCTAAGACTCGGACCCTAAGCTCTTATGAAGGAAGACTATCATTGACCATTCTTTAAATCAGAGACCGCTTACACTCCACAATCGAACCATATCCGACACCCCTTTACACTATTTTAAATGTTGTGGGCAAGAGGGAGCGGGTTGGGTAACGGGTCAATTTTAGTACAACCGCTTTCGTTACATCATTAGAAGGACGAAGAATAATTTGCTAAAGAAAACAAAATCTAACACTTAGAAGCCATATACAAGATCACAGGAATAAATATGAACTTACCAAAACCTATGAGATTCCTACATATTTGAACAATGCCATTAAGCAGGCGTGACATGTAACATTCATTCTAAATTTCATGTAAAGTAATTTTCATTCTATTATTTGCTAGGATGTTTAGGAACAAGTTTTGAATGCTTAGTTCAGAGTATAGCCTTAAAACTTACTGTCAATCTTATTAATAATCTACAATAGAGTGTTACTCTTATAATATTCTGGTAGAGTTCTTTGTGAGACAATATATCAACGTGAGAGCAAAGTATAACGTACTACTTTACCATCTTAGCTATACTAACTCTTATAATATTCTGGTAGACTTCTTTTTGAGACAATATATCAATCAATCAATGTGAGAGCAAAGTATAACATACTACTTTACCATCTTAGCTATACTAACATAGATGCATACGAGTTTGTAGTTTTTTTTATAACCGGTTCCTTTTTTGTATGATTTCAGGTTATGGTGATGATTTATAAGCTTACATTCCCAAGTGGGACAGCCACCGTGATGTTAATAAATAGTTTCCACACAACTACTGGTGCTAAACTTGCAACGTAAGTTCGATAGCTATGAAATCGTCTTTTTATGACCAGTTAGATTTATCATAATGTTGACAGTGTGTTAATACAGTTCAGTGAACTATTTGACAATGCGATAAAATTTTTATGTACAGGAAACAGGTAAGCTATCTTGGCAAGTATCTGAGCATAAGCTTTGTGTGGAGTGTCTTTAAATAGTTCTTTGGAGGTATCGGGGGTTCATGTGGTTTTGAACATTTTCCATGTCTTGGGTTATTCCTTTTCAAGAATACGTAAGTTTGATATTCTATATTTTTTGCATTGCTTTAAGAACGATAAGCAAAGTAATTGAGTTATTGCCTAATTTATAAACAATGCAACCATATTGATTGATGAGCATAATGCAATAAGTAGCATCTGACCCATTCCCTTATATTTAAGCTGGCTATATGATTACATGGTTCTATCTTACTACAAATATAAGCTAAATAGATTATTTTAATGTGTAAATAGGTGAGTTTTATCATGTTTTGTGAAACGGAAATGCACGATTAGTATTAGTGCTCTGTGTTGCGTACTTGCATCGTATGTGGTGTATGTTAAATAAAATGCTCCGAAATGTACTTTTAACAAGGGTATTTTTTTATCATCCACTAATGTCGGGTCATTTTCGTATTGTTCAGATATATTCTCATAGTATGGACAACTTTGATTGAAGAAAAATCCAATGCTCACTCGCCGCCCTAAGCCTTACAACTTGCTTAACGGTTAGTACTTCAGATACGTTGGCTTAATTGGGATTAGGTAACTGATATGTATTCTTTTGTTAGAAATTTAAAAGTGTAAGTAAAATTTACAGAAAGGTGTCTAAATGCATATACTAATCGGGTGTGGTCATGGTGTATTACAGAAATATATGGATATAGAAATAGTTAAGACTTTAGCATAAATTTTAAGTACAAAGTCTTAACCTGAGTGTCAAATTTCGGGCGATTAGAGACTAACCTTTTTGTTTATCTGTATGAGAATGGATATCTGCAAAATAATTTTATACAACTTTTTGATTTTTGAGAATGATTTATCCATTTGTTTTAGACTGTATTTAGGGAGCTTTGCACGATGTTAGGTCATGGGAAGCCGTCTTTCACACCCAATAAAAATGAACCAAATGTTGTCACATTCCTTTGTCTACAAGGTATCTTAGATCATATACTTTATGTTATTTGTCTGCTAATATGGTACAAATGGGTGAATTTATGTCATTCGACCAGCTGTAAGAACACCAATGCACAAGACCATGTTTGATATCATATTTCTTATACTTTTCCTATAATGCCATTACTTTATGCTGAATCGATTTAATTATAACTTTTACAGGGTCCATATAGTGAGGCTACCACTCAGTTACATTTGAAGACCATTAACAAATATTTTTTGTACAAATTTTGTTGATCGTTGATTTGGTGATTGAGAAGTTGAATGGATTTCCCTAAACGGTTCAACAGGTGAGGTTATATTGGGTAAACAACCACTCGATCCACCCGCGACGAGTAGTGATTTAGAGACATCCATGACATGGGCAGATCATGCAAGGCATCTCAAGGTATTGACTATGACCAAAATGGTTTAGTATCACATACGTTCTTCACAAGTTATTCTAATGATCATAATTAGACACAAAACACTAATGCACGAGACCATGTTTGATATCATATTTCCTGTACTTTTGCTATACTGACACTACTTTATGTTGAATTGATTCGATTTTTATTGTTACAGGGTCCCTATAGTAGGATTACCACTCAGTTACATTTGAAGGCCTAACTTATTATATATTTTATTATGTTGTCTAACTGAATTTGTAAATGCTGCAGTAACGGGTCAAAATCAGATGCTTCAATGAAATGTGTCGGCTGTCAAGGTTCTAGAATGAAGGTGTCAATCAAGCATCTTGGCCCATCTATGATTTAGCAAATACAACATTCATGTAAATAAGTTTGTAAACACAAAGGTTGTCAAGCTTTATAATTTCTCATATTCGACAAACATATATTTCTTTTTGTTCTTAAAGCATTCAATAAATAATTTGGTATGTTTATAGTTTATTTTCGTTAAGTTACTTTTTCAAACGATATTTATAAGTCATGCTTGCCCACCGGGCGGGATTTGAAAACGATAATCATAAACATAAATGATACAACAATCAGAAACATAAAGAACTCAAGGATACATAAACATAAATTCTCTTTATGTTTATATTTTTTTATGTTTATAAAGAGATGTTGATTCACTGATGGGCGGGCATGACTTGTAATTTTTATTTCGATCTTGTTAGTTAACGGAAAATTATTTTTAAGGATGTTGTCATTAATTATAATTATGATTTTGATGGTGTTAGTTAACGGAAAATTATTTGCAAAGACGGAAATTTCATTTTATATAACATGAAAATTAGTTAACCATTATTAATTGTTAAACAATTTGAAAAAAAAAACAAATTACAATTGAAATTATTTATGTTTTTTACTTTTAGTTTAAAATACTCCCAGTTTTACTATGTAAAAGATGTAAAAGCTTAAGGTTAATTTGTAAAGTTTTAATACCATATTTACAAAATATTTTTGATGCAGCGGACAATTAATAACTTTGTATACTCCAATTCCATGTTTACAAAATTGTATAATAGAAAAATGGTTGTTTGGTTTTGATTACTTCTATAGTTTTATTTGAGAAACATACGATGTATTTATTTTGATGCCATGTCACAATGAATCAAAATATATTATTTCATAACATGTTAAATTTAATATGCTCCATTGTCTACCCTATTATTAGTTATTTACGTTAGATTTTTGGGTGAAATCAAGTTATTGATAGTCTTACAGTCCATAAAAGAGATTTTTTTTTGTAAACGATAATTTTTTCGTTTATGTTAATTTTTACTTAATTAGCAACAACAAACCTTTTGCGAACCTTTATAAGCATCAAAACTCTATCAGAAAGATAAACCTTCATCAACAATACATTTGAGTCTATGCAATGTCAAACTATGAACCAAGATTAAATTGGAGATCTATTTTAACTTTTGTGTATGATGTAACAGACAAATACTGTGAGATGCGTTTTTACATATGTCATGTGTTATTTAAAAAAAATTACCCAAACAATTTAGCAAATAAGAAAAAAACTTTATTTATTATAATTTATGTTTTTTGAAAAAAAAATGATTTAATTAGTGCATAATAACAAAGATTTAATTTCCTTGAAATAAATATTTCCCAACTAAATGTTGCGTGTTTAACCAAAAACCCCATTAAGGTTTTTGCTTTAATAACTCACCACAGCTATGATTTAAAAATTTTATTAAAATAAACATCGTAAGATTACGAGAATTCTAAAAATACATACCGAGCAATCTTAATCGTGTATCTTGGTTTATAAAATTTCGTTTAAAAACTGATTGAAAATAAAACCTTATATAAATACTAACTACGTCATCAAAAAAATAATTAAAACACGTAACACACCAGAATATAATTATAATGTAAACTAAGAAATTAATGATATCAAATTTAAACAACAAGATTTAATAACTTTGAACAAAAACACTAACACTGCTCTAACTAAGTAAATGGTAGTTGGAGCATCCTTAAAGAAGCCGCCGTTTTGAATACCACATGTGTAAGGATTATATCATCATTATCAAAACCATATAATCACAAGCTTTTTCCCCTATTCCTGGTAAACACACAAACATCAACACTTAACAAACAAATGGGATCAACAAAAAAACTCCACTTGTAACCAGACAATACATGCATATTCTCATCACAACAAACATCAAACAAAACCATAATTCCATTCACAGATAATACAAATTCGTCAACATCATCTAAATTTGGTAAAATAACAGCTGTAAGCACCTATATATAATAACTAAATAAACATAATTACCAAAAACAAATTAATAATAATAAATGTTAATAATATTATCAAATGTAAAAGATGTTAATTATTAATATTGTTTAGAACAAAATGTTAGAAATTAGTTACCTACTTTAAGCCATTTTATGGATTATGGTAACATCAATTATACTTCTTAACCGTTTAATTTAACTTTTAGCTATATATTTGTTCTACTAAATCCTAAAAATAAAAACCACAAATCAAAATACTTACCTGCTTTTAGTCGTTTAATGGATTATGGTAACATCTATTATAAATCTTAACCCTTTCATTTAACTTTTAATTACTTTTTAGTATATATTTGACCAAAATGTGTATAAAATGAAAACAAAACTAACCATTTGTTGCTTGTTTATCGAGCTTCAAGTAGTACAGTATCAGGTTCTTACTGAACGTACATAATTCAAACAACAAAGAATAAGTTATATGATGTTTGTAGCAAACTGCAACACATGTTGAAGTTAAAAACAGTGAATAATCATAGTAAATGTATGATTATTAGATTCTTGTGTTGAGGAAAACCTTAAGTTCATCAGGTATCATTCAATTCGATTGTTCAATAACCTTGTTGTAACAATACATAGAAAGATGGACATTAGTAGGCATAGATATAATAGCCATAGATCGATAACCTTTTGTGATAACACCTGAAACTACTGATTCATGTTCAAAAGTACCAGCACTAACTGCAGAAATAAACAATGAACAATTTAGTGCTTAAACAACAGAATCTTCAGATACTCTAAAGTAAATTGAGGTGGTAATTCAACCGATTTACTTATGAAGTTATGGTTAGGTCGATCGAGTAATATTATATCTTAAGAGGTCAAAAGAGAAAACTCTTTAGATTCAGCTCACAAGGAATGGGTCAAATGATTATAACAGGTCAAACGGATCAAAAGTCATTGAAAGTGTACTTATAATGCATAGAACCTCGTAAATTCTATTCAAATTACTATCTTATTGTAAAAATAATCTTATGGTTATAACCAAAATTGAGATGCTAACCTTTATTGAAAGAATATGTGTTTTCGGGTCGAGCTATTTCCACCAGCACCAAAATTATCCCTTTTGACCCGTTACCCAACATGTCTGACCATCTTGTAACCTCTAGTAAATAACCAAGATAGCAAGATGTTTACCTAGACACAAAGTGCCAAGTGGTTTAGTAACTACATGAAGTTGACTTGGAGCAAGAGTGAACCTACTTTCTGTTGATACATATTGCAAAGGAAGATCCCATAACCTGGTAGTACCATCTGCCGAAAGAGAAGGATCATGTATGTTTTCACATAAAAGATTCTTGATATCCCAAATGTAGCCACTATGTGAAACTAACACATAAAACTTGATAGCCCGAACAAATACAAATTGTTTATTGTAGCAACTAAATTCGCAAAGGAATTAAATAAGAAAAGTTTTGACCCGTTAAAGATAGAAATGAAAACCAAATCAGCCTATTCTTGACTTAAACAGTTCAAAATTTTCATTTAAATTAGAAATGCCTCAACATGTTTACTAAGGTTTGTGTGTCAAGATATTTGCACCAACCCACCCACCAAGATTATTTGCACTTGCTACAGTTACCAAGCTCGCGTTATGGTCTACACAAAGTGGTTCGACCATTTTTTTATAGTGAGGTTGGTTACCTTCCATGGCTAATACACAAAGTTTACTAACATGCTTCTCAATAACTTTTGCACCGTCATGAAGTCCAGGCATGTGACCACCATGAGCAAGTAAGTTTCTCTACACAAGTTGCAAAGCAGTCATGATGTCCATGGGCTCACCAAAAGAAGGAGCTGGAGCAAAGTAGCCACCTCAACAGGAACAATACACAAGAGGAAAAACATTGATTAGAGGATAAAACACCTTAAGTCAGATAAGAAATAAGCTATGACTATAATTTAACAGAGATCACACTCATAAGGGACTTACATTGCCATGATTTACTTTTAATAAGACTTTTCAAAAGGATCACACTCATAAGGAACTATTAATATACTAAATGTCCTTGCAAAAGGCTACGAACTTGGGTTGTTTGGACATGATCATAGTTAGTAAAGAAATTCTAGCATCCAGAGGTCCAACTGATGTAATAAGTATATATATCATCATTGCATCTAATGGCTGATTTTCTTGTACGGGTCAAAATGGATTCAGGCGAGGTGAACAACAAACGTTTTTTTGTCTAGTCAAAAATCTGTCTCTGAATATTTAGTGTGTCAACTCTGATTACAAAATCATGTTATCACAATGATAATCCTATATCACTGAATAAAATGGTGTACGGAATTTCGATTCTTTAAGAATATACTATGGGTGCATCAGCATGTTTGACATCTTTTGTAATCGAGTATGAGCTACTTGGGGTCACGCGGGCAGTGCCCCCACCCGTAAAAATAGTAGTGTAAATTTCTTGGGTATTTGAGATATTATTGTAACTTGCCCTCCGAAAAATGTCTCAAGAAGAATCAAGAAGAAGAAAGCTATGGAAGTGTAGTACTAGCACACTAAACGAAAAGAATAAGTAAAAATTAAAGGAGTTTTGTTTTGTAGTTCACATGGTGACAAGTGGGTGTCCTTTCTTTATTTTATTTGTCTGTTTTAGCTTGTTTCTTCACGTGGGGTGACAAGCTAGTGGGTGTCCTTTCTTCTATACATATTTTTATTTTAGCTTATTTCTTGTTCGTAAATTATTTTATCAATGTCATTTGAACATAGGTATTTATAAGTATGTTATGGCACATCAAAATCGAAGTTGATTATCGGCAGAACAGATATACCAGAATGATAAACAACCACTTCATGTTTCTAGTTATGTTGTCGCACAAGTTTTTTTAGGTTCTTTATGGTATTTATTTGGACAAGCTAGTAATTTGAACCACGCAAACTTAAGTTTGTCAATGCGAGCCTTTTTTTTAACTCTATTTTCAATATGCCGTAAAAAATTTTTTTTGCCCCTTCTCAAATTTTTTTCTGGCTCCGCCCCTGTTTGTAATTAGCTATTTTTTTCTGTATGACTCGTTTGAGTAAAACATAACCTGAAAGAACCAGCTCATAAGTAATATGGTTTGGCTCAACTATGAAAGCTTCATATGAAGTAATTGGGACCTGAGTTCAGTTTTCTGAAATTTGTAAATTCTCCTTTTTTTTGTCTTTTGTAAATTACATGCAAAGCATACAGTTGCATTCCAGTCACAAGACTGTATAATAAGGGGTTTGATAGCAGTAATCAGAAGTTCAAATCAGGCTTAGTGAAACACTTACAGAAGCAAACTTAAAAACTTTGATAGGACGTGAAACACCGGTAGTATCAAAAAACTCATCATCTCTGTGCTGGTGGAGAAAGAAGCTGCAAAAAAATTACAGAATAAGAATAATATAAGATACATGACAATAATGTCTTGGTACTTCCATGAAAAATGACCATGTCTACTGGAAGTATCAAATAACGTTGAGCACCAAACTATTACACAAAAGAATGTTCGGTGTTCTACATAGCTTGAGAAAAAGAAATACATGTACGCATTGATGTTAAACTCGTCATTTTATGATTAGTTTTTCATCTCAGATTGCAAAAATTTCAGCCATGTTGTAAGTTAGTCGTTGCTGATTATAGCCTAAGAATATCCACCATGTTGTAAGCGTCAACTGAATGGCCAAGGTAATTTACTAATACTGATTGTAAACATAAGAAATCTTCAGAAGAAGCTATTCTTGACCTTTACCACATCCTGCTCATCAATCTTACTACTCATACTGATTGTATGGTTCATCCTCCATTATACAAAGCCACAATTCTCCCTTAAAGAAGCTGATATTTACCAGCTTGTTATCTCAGGAACTCACCTTCTAAACTCATCCATACAGCTAACTCTCCTCTCCGCAACCCGAACCAGGAAGTTGGCATTTACTATGATGACATTAAAGTTTACGTTTCCTACAAGTCCCAACAGATAACTCTTTATTCATCGCTGCCTCCTTTCTATCAATACCATAAGGATACTAATCTTTTATCCACAGTTCTTGTTGCCTATGCCTTACTTGTGGGTCCTTCTTTCAACCATGATTTGGGTTGTGATCAGATGGCTGGAAGGCTGGTGTTGAATATCAAGGCTAACGGACTACTCCAATGGAAGGTAGGAACTTGGGTTTCTGGAAAGTATAGGTTTAATGTAAATTGTGTTGTACTTTTTGTATGAATTGGTCCATCTGCAGGTCCGATAACATTTATTTGATCCCAGCATACCTAAATTTCTAGACCCGCTATTAGTGCTTAGATTTAATTGAGAAGTAAGGCCTCGGATTGACAATCCTCCTCCAGAGCTCATGCGTCTTCAGATGCTACTGCCACCACCAATGTTTCCAATGAACTCAGAATCCAAGAGCTATTATTTCCTAAAATTGAGACACCCTAACTCCATAAATGGAATTTCGTTACTAACTGCAGTGCACGAGGAAGAATTCTTAATCGAACCACCAAATGCATTTGCACCACTAATAAACCTGTGGCTTCCAACAACACTCATGCCTCTTTGCTACTTACCCATGAATGAACAAGTGAACCGCCATGAGCAATCAAAAATTAATAATAACAAATGAGAGTGATTTTCAAAATTAGGACTTTAATTTGTAGCATGGTAATCAAGGCGGCAACATGTTAGATTACTTCCAAATTAAATTAGTATCCCGCATTTCAGCTTTGTTTTATATCTTCTCGCTTTTACCATTTCCTTGGCATCCCTATGTGACACCAAGCATTTTCCACATTATTATCAAAATATTTAAGAAAACCGGCACCGAAAGAGAAACAGTATATTAGTATTTTCGGACATCCGATATTCGATTTTTATAGAGGCTATTGTGGCACGTCAAACACTATCTTGAGAATTTTCTACCACCTTTCATTACAACCGATAACTGATCTAGATTATTTGATATCAAACCAAACACCTCTTGAATCAATAAGTTTTTGATTGCACATGGACATAAACGCTAGTGATAATTATTCAAATGAACCCAACTTTGTGCAGCCAATGCTTGAATATAACTATTGATTTGACTCTTTAAATAATATAGTAGTTTCTAAGTCTAATCAGATATCAACAATAATTAAGGTACTTGTCGAAAAAGAGTTCAAAAGATGTTAATATCATTAAAATTATGGATGTCCATAAAGATCCAAGACTTATCCATACCCAAATTTTGCAATATTATGTTCTATCTAGATAGTACATTGCAGCTAAAAAACATTATTTGTCCCCATCTTACATTTATAACAGAAATAATTTTGACTCGTTAACCAACTGTGACCACTTAAAGGGGTGTTTGGCAAACTCTAATAGCAATAATTTTACCCAATGTAACAACTTACTGAATTAAATAATAAAACATACTGAATGTGTGATATTTTCAAGAGAATCCACAATGCAATGTGCTAATGACCTGCTGCATGATACACCTTATTGCGCCATTTTCGCATGAAAAGCTTTTAACAATACAAGAGACACATCCGTTATTAATCTGTTGGGCGGATCTTCCATATTGCTTCCCAATTGCATAGGAAATCTTAAATTTTCCTTTGAACATGTCTTAGCGGCATTGCATCCCGAGGTATTCGGTCTAATGCCGTTGCTTTCGCACTGAAAGTTATCGATACTTAAATATATATAAATATACACGCATGACATGAGGAAACTCTTAACATTAAATCAAACAATAACTACACCTTTGTGTATGTGCTTTTTAATTGTAGAAAAATATATCATAAAATTAAGAAGGCACTTGTAGTTTGTAACAGGAAGTTGTGGCTGGATATAAGAATAAAATAGTATGTTCTTGTATTCATCAATGATGAAAACCCTTGCACAAAGATTTAATGAACGATCACTACCACCACCAACCATTTTGCAGGCAAGCGCAACAGCTTTTGTCTTCCCACTATCGATTCTCAGGTCATCCTGAATGCTTAAGTTAGCAAATAGATGTACTCACTGAAATATCAATAAAGAACTCAAAATGTATCCATTAAGTGACCTTATAGGTATAGATATCTAAAGTTTATGAGAATTAAGAGTTTGGGGATATAACCATACCTTCACTATCCGTTCTTGTGAACGCAGATATCCGAGAGCTAGAAATCATAGCATAATGGAATGTTAAACAAAAAAGTTAAAGCTTTAGATTATTAACTTTTTTAATGTAGCCGAATTGTGTTTAAATTGACCAACCTGCTAGTATCTAATTTTTGCCGTTCAACTTCTCAAAGTAAGTCTACCGATCGCTTGTTATGTTGTTCGATTGCTACGCACATGATACGGTTGGTGTTTTCAGCTATACTAAACGCTTTAACCGAGGTCGCTATAGATTTTAAAAATAATCAAATAAGAGCACCACTTATTCAAGCGTGACAATGACGATCGCAAATGCCAAAACTGATGGACTAATTAAAATTCACATGCATACTCACGGTACTTTATTACCAAATTAAACCCATGTCTCCAAGATGAGATGATTTAATGAACCGAGGATCCATACAAAAGGATCATCGCTAATGTTGTGTGTCCACTTTTTGTGCAATTGTCTTTAGCAAAAAATGTTACATTTACACCTCTCGAAATGGCATCATTAGCTAAAAGTTTCCTGCCATGTTACATTTACACCTCTAATTCGGTCTATGGTTGATGATAAATTCCTAATGTAATTAGCTTATTCTTCAATCAATCTCTAATTCGCTCTAAGGTAGATGATAAATTCCTAACATAATTAGTTTACTTTTCAATCAAGACTTTTTATTATTTTACACAAACTAAGTACCCAAATATCTTTGATAACTTATAGTATAATTTTCTGATAGTACTTCAAAAGGCCTTTGAATTTAAAGAGGACACTTAAATTTCTTAGTCCGTTATTAATTTCAAAAACTAATCAAAATATAAAATTAGGCCATTCTATCAATAAGCTATCATTATCAAGTAATGAGTCAAAACCAACACTGAATTAAGAAGTTCCAATTCAATCAAAACTAATTGTACGTCTAAAGTGACCTTAACATAGGGTATTATTTTACTTAAAAGCACTAAAACTATCATGTATCTACATGTCACCTAAACTTTGTATTCTCTTCCGTCCTATTATAAAAACCTTCACTGCACATTCTCATTCATTCATTATTTGGTTATAGTGCTTTACTATTAATTTATCCCGAGCAACCAATTGTCCGATGACTACAATCCCTAAAATCTCTAAACAATCACATCACACAAATCCTTAATCAACTTAAAAGCAGTCACATTACACAAATCCATATAATTATCAATAAAAATTAAAACTTTATAAGAACAATTAGTAACAATTTCAACACTAAATCTGAAACACTACCTAAATCAACAAAATCCAATCTTTATATGAAAAAATAATAATAAAAATCAAAACTTTAAATCATAAACACATGAACTAAACAAAGGCATCATCTGCAGTTTCATACAAAATCGAACAGATTTAAAACAATCAGTAACAGATATGTGAATTAACATAAGGAAATACTATCAAAACATGTTTAAGTAGAATCACTTGTATGCAAGTGAAACCAAAAACTGACAAAAATCAAATAAATCTTAAAAATAAACTCAAAAAAATACCGCTATCCTTACTTGATTCCCATCTTTCCCTTCGATTACCCAAAAAAAAAGCAAACTTGATCATCATAAGCAACTCTCATAGTTCTTGGTAGTAGAGAGACGGTGAGCTGAGACTTGAGAGAAAGGCGGTGGTAGCTACAAATTCGTAGAAGAGATACACGTATCTAACTTTCTTTATAAGACAGGAATAAAAAATTCGAGTAACATCGACTGAAATATAGATTAGCAAGAATTCATAACGAAAAAAACCAACACCAACAGATGCCAAAAGATGCATGAACTCAATAAAAATTGTAAATAATGATACCTGCATGGTAGTAGCAATTTGTATATTGTCGGCCTACAAAATCATACAATATGAAATTATTTAAATGCAAAACAAAACCAAAAAAACAAATCAAACATGCCATGTATGAATCAATTCATTATGATTAGTTGTGCATGAAACAATTAATCTATACTACTTTATAATGCATTTAGGCCTTCTAAAATTAGAAGGCTTAAAAATTCTGACTTTTTTACTTGCTTATTATGGAAAGATATATTATAATGCATGTAAAATTAAGATAAGGAGCTCCAATCATGAGATGACATGTGTCACTTCTTAACAAACTTCAAGCCTAACTCCTAATCACCAAAAATTAAGATAAGGAGCTCCAATTATAAAATGACATGTGTTACTTCTCAACTAAAAATTCTTTTTTATTTTCAAATTAAAATATCTTTTTATCTACTTATTTATATTATAATCTAATTTCACTATATTTTCTAAAATTTTATGCTCTTTAATTCAACATCCATTTTAATATATTTTTATGAGTTTTTAGTTTTTATATTTTAGTGGGTTTATTTTATTTTAATTCAAATTTTTAGAACTTTAACTTTTATTTCATTTATTCCAATCAATATAATCTTGATTCGTCAAAATCATATACTTTTGGGGGAGTGTTTGACGCGTAAGAGATTGCGAGGGTATTTTTATAGGCGGAATAATGATGTCGCGTGAAAGTTACTGGGTAACCCAAACAAACACTTACAACTAACACATATACATTCAAGTGTTGTGAAACGAACTCACTAAACGGGTAAGCCAACATATAACTATACTTATCGTCACTGCCACCACCATCTCATCACATCACCTCCTCAAAACATTTGTTTGCTACAATAATCATCGGCACCCGCCACGCATCATGCTGGTACCTTCTAGTAATAGAATAAATTGTTTATGGCCCATAATTTACCTCCCGCCGCAAGTTACCTAATTGATTTGTAAGGAAAAGGAGATTATGAACCGCCATGTTGCCTACAAAATATCAAACCAAAAATAAATCAAACCGCCATGTAGTTTACAAAATATCAAACCAAAATAAATTAAACCGCTTTGTGTAGCATGAATGAAAAAAGGCGTATAACTTGCAAAAGATATGTATTGGGCTATATATTAAGGAAAATATATGTATCATAAATTATATATTATACATTCCTTTTCAAACTAATAAAAAAGATCAATAATTAGTTGTGTAGGTTTATATATTTGGTTTTGCAAGATATAATCAAAAAATATGTTGGTCTAGTGGTTATCATGCTTGTTAATGATACAAACACCCTAGGTTCAATCCTTGCTAGTTGCAAAATTTCTTAAAAAATCCGAATTTTTTTAGTAAAATTAATTATTCCGAATATTAAAATTAAAAAATAACAAAAACAAAAATTGTACATATATTAATTAAAACGCCACATGTCATTTAAAAAAATAAAAAAAAATGCCACATAAATACAATGATATTTTAGGTGGCATGCCTCTATATATATATATATATATATATATATATATATATATATATATATATATATATATATATATATATATATATATATATATATATATATATATATATATATATATATATATATATATATATATATATATATATATATATATATATATATATATATATATATATATATATATATATATATATATATATATATATATATATATATATATATATATATATATACTAGCCCACCTAATGGTTGGGATGACTTATAATTATTTGTTTGTTGTTTTTTGTTAACTAAAATACATTTTTTAGAATTGTAAAACAATATTATAAAACAATTGTTTTTTTTTTTGTTTTTAGTTTTTGTTTTTGTTTATTTATTTATTTATTTTTTTTTGTTAAGAATTATAAATAATTGTATGGTTTGCGTGGATGGTTAATAACACAACATATATAATTTTTATAACATTATGGAATTTATGTATGTTTGTAAAGTTGTAGATAGTGCAATTGTATTAAAGTGATATAACAGTTAACTTATTTACCTAGTAAACCAAATATGTATACTATTTTTTTTAAATAAAAAAAAGGCTTGGTGCACTATAATTACCATGGTGAAAGACTTAAACCCTTTCTTACATTTGGACCTCAATGCTACATTTCAGCAGCATTCCGCGAGTAAACTACCTCGTGTTGCAATTTATCAACTCAAGAGATACTTCAATGACACAAGGCTTCGACTTTATTCACCACCGGGTTCACACTACCCAAACGATCCAACAGCAGTATATAAAATTATCAGTAACACCCGATGACTGTTTTTTACTTATTCCCTTTGCGTGTGAACCCACTATAAATAGTCACCCATTATCACAAATTGAGTTGGAAAGTGAAAATACATGTATTAAAAGGAAAAAAACTATAACCCGCACCTTCAAATTCATGCATATCAGTATATCATGGGAAGTATCAATAAGAATATACACTGATTTTTTTATTCCATTTTAAGAAAGCACACTAAGGTGGTGAGTCTTCAATAGACTGTGCATGTGTGCATATCACTCTTTTATCGTACTCATCTTATTTTTCTTCATATTCGTCTATTCCTTTTCCATCTTCTTTGTCGACATCATCCTTGTCATCATCTTCCCACCCATAACCGTTATGTGAACGTGTAATTGGTAGTGGCACTCTTACTTCTTCCATGATCTTCAAGCTCTCATCTACACTTTGTGGGGGAACATATCGGGTTTTCTTTTTAGTAAGTACTACCAAAATTATCGTCAATTCTTTTGTTAAAAAAAAGATATCATCAATTCTAGATAATATGATTATGTAATTGGATATTAAATTCCGCACAAAGCCATCGATAATGGAAAAAAAATTCATAGACGGACTTGTGATTTTAATTCAAGGTAGACATTATTGTAAAAGAACATACTTCGCATTTCATCGCACAAAAAATAAAGATATTGATTTGCATACTTAAAACAACTTCCATATCCATCATGCTCATGGAGTTACAGCATCTTATTGGCTATGTATAAACCTACAAATAAGCTCACACAACTTTTAATGACATCTTGTTAAGAACCATTCAAGGTGATCAATACTCAATCATTACCCGCTACCTTCATGATTAATATCTTTGTTCTTGATAAAATTCAAAGGTCGAGAGTTCTGGTACGCAGAGATAACCAAAATTGCAATCCTTTAAAAGTAATAAGTTTTAATTCTCCTCTTTGGTGTGCACTTCTTCATGTGTGTTGACAATGTAGTCTTCATGCTAGCCTTGCTTGCTTGCTTCGTGATCAAGAAGTTTATTAAAATAGTAAATAGATTGTGAAGATGTGGTCGAGTTGTTCAAGATGTAGTATACCCCTTATAAATTAACATCTATCAAACCGTATGTGTATCAATACAATAGCTACTACAATATAAATTGTCCTTAGAAACATGACTTGCCTCAACATTTGAGGAATCACTACTACAATCTGAGATGTCCTTACTAAAATAGAAGGTTTATAATCTAAATATATAAGTTACTCCTATAGCTACCTTATCTTTTGTTTGTTCTGGATTTTTTTCACTTCTCTCATTAAGGAAAAAATGGCTCTTTCACAGTAGTTGCAAAGTTTAGCTTTTATCCAAACTTTCACTCGAGTCTTAATATTGAGTTCATTCTCTGGAAATTCCATCTGAGGGGCTGTTTCGATGTGCATTTAGAAAACACTTAAAATAGATATTCATTTCTAAAAATATGGGAAACTAATTCTCATAAATATTACATGTAGGTAATAACATGAGCTATAAAAATATAACCACTTGGGCTTTTTGAAAGTTATGGGAACTACTGTACAAGTAGCTATAAACTAAATTACCGCTATCAGGTAATAACAAATAATAATTTTGAAACACTTGGGCTTTTTGAAAGTATTAAAGTATTACTGTACACTTGGGCTTTTGGTGTTTGCTGTATTAAAGTATTACTGTACAGGTAGCTATAAACCACTTGGGCTTTTTGAAAGTAAAACTTTGTAGCAGGTAATAACAAATAATTTTGAAAGCTATAAAAATACACCGAGCAGAAGTAGAACACCCCCTATTATGAGAACTGTTTAAAAGTTATGGGAGTGTTTGGTGTTCCATACTATAAAAATATAACCACTTGGGCTTTTTGAAAAATTTTACCTGTTTCGACAACTCTGGAGCATATACAGTTTTGAAACTTGCATTCGTCTAGCACTGCTATTGCTGGGTGTGGTATGTCACCGCTGCATCCTATTTCATTGCTGGTAAAACCATTATGAAAAGAACACATATCAAATTAGATTATAAAGTATATGAAAATTGTACATTAATACTAAATTTAAAACGTAAAGGGATCAATACCTGCTTGACCAGTGAAAGATGAAACTTGACAAACATTGGTAACATTCTTTTAAAAATCTTTGTATAAGTCAACGATATTTATAAGTCAACCTAACTAAACATAAATAAATATATTTTAAAAAATAATAAAAAACAACATACTTGAGTAACAATTTTTCGTTAACCAACACCATCACCAGTCACTCACAAATACGGTGAATTCAGCAACCGGTTTAAGATACAGGACAAAAATGACGGGCCTTGCTCCAATATTGAACCCACCATAACCCCCAATGTTTTATGCATTCCGAGTGAAGGGAAGTAATGGAAGGTACCAATCTATCTTTGACTTGCATATGATATGTCCATGCTAAGTTTGTGGATTGACATTTAGTCCCCAACACTGCCTTGCCATGAAGTCTTTCTTTGCTTGACCTCATTCATGTTGGCACATTTTTAAGTAATCACATAAGTATGTAACTCAAATCATAAATGGATGAACATGAAGGTTAAATGACGTGCTATGTGATGAGGAAAGGCTCATCCAAATTATTGACGACTTCAACAACCACATTGTCATTACTTTCACAAAGAAATAGTTGGGCCTGAAACATCCCATTGATAAGAATACCCCGCAATTGTTACATATAAGATTTGTATTCCATAAGAGTGTCAGATCATCCTATAATGGATAGAACTAAGATTAAGGTGAATAATTTACCCTCCGTGGAACACCAAGAGGAGAAACAGCTCGTATGTAACCACCCATATGAAATTTCTATATGGTCTTCAAGATTGACAGAGGAAACACACACCAAAGCCAATAGTTCCGATAAAATGGTAGGAAATCGACCCGCTTCATGTTGCAAGGGTGCCCTTCCCAAGATTTTATACCAGATCATTTAAAAGCAAATCGCTTAAACTCCAAATGAACACCTAAACAGAGTTAAATACAAAATAAGCTCCCATGAGCATTATATAATAGGAGGAAAACTCTGCCTCTATATGTTGAAACATGAAAAAATAATAAGCTCCCATGGGCTAGCGTGTGTAAGCCTTTTACATAATCTGCAGCAGCATCTACACCAAGAAGTAGTTTGGGCATCCAACCTAGTTGCAACAATAACTAACCCGTCCCCATTAAAACCACACCGGTTTATAATGGCACTAAACAACAAATGATTATGCTCAAGAACTAATTATAAATCAGGAATGTAACTAATAGAATGAACATATGATTCTTACACTTGGTCTCGCAATCTGAACATATGAGGTTTGGACCGGTTCACTGTCTTCCTATGATAATTGATGCAGCAAGTCATCACCTCATCTGCCTGGGGAAGAATAGCAACAGAAACAGCACTTGTGTGAACGCGTCCAGATTTTTCTGTGACGGGTTATTTCAGAAAACAAAAATATTGAAATATGTTTATTGATTGAAATACTTACTAAACAATAATCTGACAGAAACATTATTATCCTGAAGACCTAAACTAGATAGCATAGTAACTATACATGAGCATCCAGTTGGCTTAGTGCCGAATAAAGCGCATGTGAATCCATGTCTTATAGTAATATAAAATTGAAAATAAGCAGGCCCAAACACATCTTGATATAAAGTTGGGTCATTTTATAGAAACATATATTTGGTCATCAACATTCTTGTCTTCGGTTTTGTATGTGGACATCCAACTACTGCCAGTGAAGTATGAGGGATAGCCTTCACACCGCTACTATTATATATGTCAATCCATGTTCCTATAGTCATTAACAAAATCGGGTGCCCATCGCATGTTTTCATATGTGACATGGCTAAAAATCGGCATTTCTTCGCTTTTTCCCGCTCTTCTTCGCAAAAGAAGAATAATTTGAGGAAATCTCGAACCCGGCTATAGTTCAATTATATAAGTTAAGTGTCATATTCGTCCGTGATGCTTATAAAATGAATAAAATAATGTAAATATTCTACTCTATGACATAACCAAATTTAAGTTTGTAATTTAGGTACCTCTCTAGTCAATGGAAAATTTCCACAATTCACTGAGCACCTGTTATGAACCCGTCAATGTAAAATATGACCATTTAGGACGGAAAAATGGTTGTACTTATTATCGATGTAAAAGCTATAAACTCTTCATCACATAGTTTTGCATAATAAGGCAACATAAAATCGTTAGGGTTTTTAAAAAGGAGACGTACTCATCACGAGCTTCAATACCAAAGAAGAATGGTATCACACAATCCCTTAACAACCGATGAAAATTACAATACACGCCATTATCCTTGAATCGAAGTGCACAATGTGCTTAAACTTTCGCAAGAAAAAATCAACATTTAATATCTTAAAGATGCCAAAGGAAAATAATCCATAACAGAATGACAAAGGGAAAGTTATCCATAAGAGCGCACGCTTGAAAGATGGTTAGCTTGAAAACATCCGGTTAAAATAGTAAATCTACCAAATAGTCAACATACTGGGCTAACGTGTGTACGCCTTTTACATAATCTGTAGCAGCATCTACAGCAGGAAGTAGTTTGGGCATCCAACCTAGTTGCAACAACAACTAACCCGTCCCCATTAAAACCACACCGGTTTATAGTGGCACTAAACAACAAATGATTATGCTCAAGATCTAATTATAAATCAGGAATGTAACTAATAAAATGAAATGATTATGCTCAAGAACTAGTTATAAATCAGGATTGTAACTAATAAAATGAACATATGATTCTTACCCTTGGTCTCGCAATCTGAACATATGAGGTTTTGACCGGTTCACTGTCTTCCTATGATAATTGCTACAGCAAGTCATCACCTCATCTGCCTGGGGAAGAATAGCAATAGAAACAACACTTGTGTGAACGCGTCCAGATTTTTCTGTGACGGGTTATTTCAGAAAACAAAAATATTGAAATATGTTTATTGATTGAAATACTTACTAAACAATAATCTAACAGAAACATTATTATCCTGAAGACCTAAACTAGATAGCATAGTAACTATACATGAGCATCCAGTTGGCTTAGTGCCGAATAAAGCGCATGTGAATCCATGTCTTATAGTAATATAAAATTGAAAATAAGCAGGCCCAAACACCTCTTGATATAAAGTTGGGTCATTTTATAGAAACATATATTTGGTCATCAACATTCTTGTCTTCGCTTTGTATGTGACATCCAACTACCGCCAAAGAAGTACGAGGATAGCCTTCACACCGCTACTATTATATATGTCAATCCATGTTCCTATAGTCGCTTAACAAAACTGGGTGCCTTCATCATGTTTTCATATGTGACATGGCTAAAAATATCGGCATTTCTTCGCTTTTTCCCCGCTCTTCTTCGCAAAAGAAGAATAATTTAGAGGGAAATCTCGAACCCACAAAGTTCAATTATATAAGTTAAGTGTCATATTCGTCCGTGATGCTTATAAAAATGAATAAAAAATAATGTAAATATTCTACTCTATGACATAACCAAATTTAAGTTTGTAATTCTCGGCACCTCTAGTCAATGGAAAATTTCCACAATTCACTGAGCATCCCGGTTATGAACACAACAAAAATATGACCATTTAGGATGGAAAAATGGTTGTACTTATTATCAATGTGTGCTATAAACTCTTCAATCACATAGTTCTGCATAATAAGCCAACATAAAATCGTTAGGGTTTTTAAAAAAGGAGACGTACCATCACGAGCTTCAATACCAGCAACAATGGTATCACACAATCCCTTAACAACCTGATGAAAATTACAACACACGTCATTATCCTTGAATCGAAGTGCACAATGTGCTTAAACTTTTTGCAAGCAAAAATCAACATTTAGTATCTTAAAGATGCCAAAGGAAAATAATCCATAACAGAATGACAAAGGGAAAATAATCCATAACAGCGTACGGTCATAGAAGAAATAAAAAAATGTTATGAACATCAGAAACGTATAAAATAACAACTCACAAACCTGGTAAATTGAAAGTCATAATTGGTTGATCCTATGAATAAACGAATACCAAGTAATTCACTGTTGACCAAACATAAATGTATAAAGAGAGAAGGGAGTGAGATGAACCTGTGTGAATGGAGCATGAATGTAGTCGCATGATTTCAGAAGCACGCATCATGGATTCCACAACACCTACTGATCCCCTTCTCTTACCATTTTTTTGTTAACCACAACACAAGTTTTATAAAAACATAAGCGTTGTATTTAATTAGAAACATAATTTTAAATAATAGATCAAAGAAACATTACACGACATGTCAAGCGTTCATGGTTGCAAACCTGTGATGAAGAAAACACAAAAATCAGTAAACCGAACATTAGAATATTTGTGAGGAAAAAAAGGATATTAGGGTTTTTGAGAAAAAAAAATATAATGAACCGTATATAAGTTTTTATATATATGTTTTGTTTAGGGTTATGTGAAAACGTAGAGGGGGTGAATACGTTTTCGTTTCAAACTTAAAACTTTTGTATCAAATATAGTATAAACCATTGCATTTGTTAATCTCGACGCGAGGATGCATTTAACGACACGGCATGTAAGGCCAACCCTTGACATCACATAAGATTCCGCAAGATTAATAGTTCATTATAAATCAAGTTTCACCATTATTAGTCCGGTTGCTTTTTCTGATCAAGCGTGTCATAATACGTCAAGTGTTTAATATAGTTTGTGACTATATGAAAGACCAAGTATGCATCACAAACATAGACATCAACCACATTGAGAATAAACAAAGTAATGGAAGAATAAAAGTAAAGCGATAAGTAAAAGGATAGACAAACCAACACGAGGATTTATAGTGGTTCGGCACAGGACACCTTCCTGCCCTACTCCACCCCCGAGTCACCTACTCGAGAGTTCGTAAGCACTACACCAATCTCCTTATGGCGGAGAAGCCTTCACAATGTCGCTTAACCTTTTCCGCACAAAGCTAAATACCAATTCTTTCACACCAAGGCGAACCACACCTAACACAACGCCGCTTACCCTTTATACGGTGCTAGGCTAACCACGAGTTCTTTCACACCTTAGGAGAACTAATCCTATCACAACGCCGCCTACCCTTTATTAGGTACTAGGCTAAGCACCTAGTTCCATTACCATGGAGGAACTACTACCCATCACAACACAACACCTAATCTCAAGGAGATCCACCTTGTTACAACACCATCAAGGATATCACCATCCTTGGATCTAAACAAATACTATATGTATAACGATGCACCTCATCGATTATACGACCTAGGCATTCTTCACTAATGCCATTTACACGATCCTTCAAAGACCTTTCACTAATGCCTTCAACACGGATCTTCGGCACTCTTCACTAAAGCCTTTGACACTTATGACACCCGTTATGTTTTGTGGCCCAACATAACAAACCTTGTGTTTTATGGCACAAACACATAAACCATCTAGTCTAGTCATAGATACAAGAATATGATACTAGACAATATCCAAGACAATGTGTCTAATGGATATAAACTCCTAGACTAAACATCAAGAACCCAAAGCATGATGTAGTTAGTCTTCTATGAATGAAGATGACAAGTTTCCCAAGCTTGTTGTATAAGATCTTCATGTGCTTGTATCTTGTGATGGGTGATCACTTCAAGAGGTAAGGAAGCAAGATCTCTAAGCTTGCTTTGGAGGATCACTCGGAGTATGCTTACAACAAATGAGAGTTAGAAGCATTATGATCATATGAGATGAGGGTGGTTTACATGTTTCTAATGATCTAAATATCCTAGATTTGGGAGAGAAACTATGTGAAGGTGTGAAGAAATGGTGTAGTGGTTTGCTATTTATAGGCAAAAAGACCAAAACCATGTTTTGCCCCCAAGGATCCCTTCCGAGGATCCGCTTTGTAAATCCAAGGGATCCGTGAGTCATCGAGGGATCCGTGCACGCTGCTTTTACCCATAGTTTATGGGTTGAAACCATGGGCTATGGGTCATGGTTTTAGTACCCACCAAGGTACAATGTATCTAGACATTGGGTATGGGTCTTGGGTCATGGTTCATGGGTTTTACCCAACACATTTACTTATGTTTATGTATTTTACAAAGTGTTTAACTAAACATGTTTAATGGTTTGTTAGGGTTTGATCATAACGCAACATAACAAACATGTACGAACCTGTGTTGTAGCATACAAGGACTTGAGTCGTCGAGAGGTGTTGAGAGTATGTTGAGACAAAATATAATTACAAGTAACTTATACATTTTACATTATGTATTACAAGTTACATGTTTGTCATCAACAAAACAAATGAGAATGTATAGATTAAATATCATAATATTTGCACTAACAGGTTACATAAGTTGTAGGGATTCTCCTACATAATTGGTTGCATAGATTTATAATTTTGGACTTGCAACATATATTCCAAAAATTCATGTTGCTTAGTGATAAACACACATGTTATTCAACCAAATAACCAAGGTTCAATCCTTGCAAGGCTCCTTTTTTATAAATAATTTTCGAAAATAAATAAAAAAAATCCGAAATTTACACAATTGTGGAATAATCTACGTGTCATGCCTCCTGTATATCTATACATTATATATAAGAGGAGGCATGCCACATATAATGCCACTTGGCATCCCATAATGCCATGTCATTATTCCATGTCATCATTGAATTTATGTGGCATTTTTTTTAATTTTTTTAGTGACATGTGGCATTTTTTTTTTAAAAATCTAAGTGCAATTTTAAATTTTTTAATTTTAAAATTCGGTTTGTATTTGTGAATTTTAAATTTTAATTCGGTTTAATTAAAAAGAAGATATATATTGGATTTGAACTTGGGTCATTCATAAGTATTTTAAACAACTTACCACTAGACTAAATTATTTTTTGATTTATATGTTTCAAATCAATACAAATAAGGACATGCTAAAGAATTATGCAGTTTGTAATTTAGGAATATATATTATGAAGATAACAATTAAAAAAAAAGATGATATATATTACTTACAAGATAATTATACCTTATATATTTTTACCTATTATATATAATTTGATTAAAAATACATTAGGAGGTTTCCCACTGACCAACGATAATTTTTTTTTAACCTATTATATATTTTTTTAATGTATCCTAATGTAGCTATCCAATTATATAATCATATTAAGTCTAACAGTTTTCTTTTCACTCAAATATATAATGTTTCATTTAGATTGTTGATTGCCAAAAATTCAATCATATTAGTTTCAGTTATGAATGTTTCATTAGATTTTGAATATTTTGGCTTCACATAATGATAAAGCCAAATTCTATATGGTATTTTAGTTTTATGAATATGGACAATAGGATAGAACCTTAAAATATCGACTAGATAAGCACACCTCTCTAATATAAAGTTTGTGTTATAGATCAATTTCTATACAAGAGATGTAAGAACGGATTTAATTTCACCTGCTCAAACCCTTTGTATTTTCTACTCTAAATAACGAAACATAGTTTAAAACCGAAAACGAAGGACACGCGTTGCTAGAGAATTGCTGGAGAAGTCGATAAAAAGCAACTTGTCAAGGTGTGTTACAAGGCATCTTTAGTGTGTGTTGTTAGTCGATTTTACAAGGCATCAGGAGTGTTGACAAATATATCATAGACCCAATTTAATAAAAAGCTTAATCTGTGGTATGTGATCTTTTCGTTGCTACCATGTGAATTGTTAACCAACATTACACAAGAAGGTTACATATATTATGATCAGTATTATTCGGCTCGAACTTAAGGATCTTACATATATTGTGCAATTAGCGGCTACCCCAACACTGGCTCGAATTTGAATTTTAGATACCACATTAGCTGCTACCCCCATGCCACATTATTCTTGTTTATGTTTGGTTGTGGCGACCCCAAACCAACACCAAAACCACTCGCTGACAACCACACATCCCCCATTATACAGTTGCATTTTCAAAGTTCATATCAAGTTTCACAAAATCTCGCTAGATGAAACACACACGACAAATAAGAGCATCAATATACCCCGTCAAATTTAATGACCAAAGAACTTCAAATAAAAATAGACTCCAATTATGGAGAGAATTTTGACTTTGGTATATGAATTACTTTCTTGTAATTTGATTAAAAATCTACTATTTAATTACGGCTTTATGTTTAAGTTCATTTACTAATATTGATCAATGATGTTCATATGTTGTAAACAAATGATTTAATTATTAGTACTATTGAAGTCTAAAACTCGATTTGAACTTTTACATAAAAATGGTAGCAAAACTTGATTTTACAAGCATTAAGTCTACCATTACCAGGTCTAAAAATCCCAAAAGAAGCTATTGTGGTCATGAGAATAACATATATGTGACCATTTACGTGTATCGTAAAAACGCAGATACTATACATTATATATACATAAAACTACTCTAATCGACAACCTATAATATAAAGTTAAGATGATGTATGGTTACTCTTATACTCATACTTAACACAAGATACGTAACGCTTGGTATGTTGTAATCAAAGTAAGAATAAAAAAGGTTATTACGGTAAAATGAACAAATCTTGTTTGTTTACATATTTACTATGTAATGATTTATTGCAAGACTCATTACACCAAAAACTATTATTTTCATTCCTTATAGGTCCTTTTAGTTTATTCATTACATCTTGAAATGAAATAAAAATTACATAAAAGTCCATCATTAACTAACTCTATTAAATAAATTTTCTATCATCAATGGCTATTTTACTTTTTTTCTTATAAATTTCATTATATCTTATCTTACCAACCAAACATGATTAATAACGGTAATGAATCATTACGTTGTGTCATTCATTCCATTACTATTTTACTCTTTTTCTTATAAATTTCATTATTTATTATCTTACCAACCAAATATGATTAATAACGGTAATGAATCATTACGTTGTGTCATTCATTCCATTACATCATTTATTTCATTCATTTGATATTTTATTACATCTTACCAAACGAACCAGCACATAAACAACGTGAGACATATAAAAAGTTAAACAACGTTAGACATATAAAAAGTTTAAATATAGAATTGTATAGTTTATAAATATCAGGAGTCTATAAGATTCGACTTGTAGTATAAAACAATATGTTTATACAAGTAGAATATTAATGACCCATCACATTTAAAACTATAAGTATATAGAGGCATGTCTATGAGATGTATATAACTTCAATGCACCTCCCCTACTTTATAGAGTCTTGTCCTTATTCAATTGTTCTTCACTTGTCGATGTGGGGCAAACATTTAACAATCTTACTTTCACTAAACTTTATTTTCATTAACATAAAAGAAAGAGTTAATTACATAATTGGTCTTTAAGGTTTACCGGATCTTGCATATATTGTCCTTGTGTTTTTAACGGGTCATGTCCTCACGATATGAAAAAATTACGGTCATGTCCAATATACTAACGACAATTAAATGATCGTTAAAAAGGACTAACGTGATATGTTTGCATAACGTGAGGACTAAAATTGTATATGTGAAACCCGTAAACCTTAGGGACCATTTATGTAATTAACTCTAAATAAATAAATAAATAAATAAGTCTAAATCTTACCGCACATATCACTAAGGTTTAAAAAAATATGACCATAATGCAAGACATAAATTTATTTCATTAATAATCCATTTTTGACGTGTTTAATTTTTGGTTATGTGATATTGGCCAAAACCATGAAAAGAAGGAAATGCAATAGGATGGAGAAAAAAATGATAACTTAAATCAGTTGGTTTCTATACTTCATTCTTAGTTTCATAAGCAAATTATTTGGAGCTTGCATGTTTAGAAGTTAAGTACCATCTATTAGTTCCTATTTTTGAAAGTTGTAATTTCTTTTGCTTCAAGTGTCATTTATTGCTATTTATAGGAAAGAGAAGTGCAAAGGTTGTTTCAGGACAAAGAACAGCGTGACGCGGAGAATGAGTATGGTTTTAAAAAAATAAGGAGCTGTTGTGGTAAATGTAAGATGTAAAGCAATACTCAAAGAGTAAGAATCATCTCACTATTTGACCCGCTCACCCTTTTAGCATATTTTAATATCATAAATGTAAGATATAACTCAAACATGTATGTGTAGTACACAATTTAATCTTCGTTAAAGATAGAAATTTAGACCTATTCACATATAAATAGGTCAATAAGGTTAATGTGTTTTAACATGGGTCAATGAGGTTAATGTGAATCTAAAGTGGGTCAATGAGGTTAATGTGATCTAAAATGGGTCAAATATGTAATAAAAAATGCAAAGTGGATGAGTGTGTCAAATGGTCCGAAAGTCGCATAAGGCGATTATATTTTGCGAACTCGTGTTAGTATATTAATTCATCATTATCTCATCCTTTTGGAAGGTATTTATGAAGAACATATTGATAACTTTACAAATGACCATTGCCAATATTTCCTCTTTTAGGTACTAAATTTGATTAGTATACCTTTTAAAGAATCTGTATTATAGAAATATTGTGAATTTTGAAAATAACCTAAGATTAATTTTTAGTTGTCGCGAGGCCTGAAGTATTTCCACTCATCAAACAATTTCCACCCATACTTTAAGCCATGATACTTGCTCATTAATCCAGGCCCCGCTGGTACCAAAACCAACTCTTCGCTCATAGACAAATATGGTACCTTAATTGACATTTGGTCCGTCGGGTGCATTTTTGCTAAACTTCTTGGGAGAAAACCTCGACAAGCTGTGAAACGTAGACTTCCACCTATTAGTGTTGTTCGCTTGGAGCAGATGGGTAAACCTAGACTTCCACCTATTAGTGACTTTACATGTTCGGCCTATTTAGCAGTGATATTAAGTTTTTTTTTTCTAATATCAAATTAACTTTTTTAAGTAAAATTGTTAATACCACAATTACTTTACATGTTTTCTTAATATCAAAGGTAATTTTTTTAATATCACCGTAACTTTTAAAGTAGTGATATTAAGTTTTTTACTAATATCAAAGTAACTTTTTAAGTAAAATTGTTAATATCATAGTAGGACTCATAATATCGTTAATATCACGGTAGGACTCATAATCAAAAAAACAAAAAGTGCTCATAAAAATCTGAAAAATAAAAAAATGAAATAAGATAGCAATAGTAAGGATCGCTCAAAAGGAAAAAAAAATTAAAGAAATCGACCACTTAACACTACCCGTAATGTCTTTAGTTAGCTGCCTAGCTGGATTGTACTTGCTGAGTTTACTTAATGTACTGAAGGCGAACTTTGAGTGTCTAGAAAAGCTTGGAATCGATAGGTGGTGTTTACATGATAGAGACATTGCCCCTGATGGTAAAACGTTGGAGGTAGATATAACTTTTTTTTTGGTAAAGGGTTTTTACCCTGGTAAATTAAACGCACATCCAAACACTCCCTTAATACAACATGACAAGTATTCTTATGACCCTCACTAGATGTGACATTTTTTGCTCATTTATCAATGTTTTATTAGAAATAGTCGATGCATTAAATATGATTACAAAAACAACGGTAACACAAAAATGATTCAGTATATAAGAGTTTTTAGCATTAAAATAACATTTTGGGCTACTTTTAATAGGTTTAACCCGTTTCATGTAGCTAAATCTTTTTAATTTGACCCGCTAAGGATAAACCGTAACCCAAATCAGCTCATTCATAAGTAAGCTGGTATAAAAATGCCTATAGTACTAACCATATACATAATGAGCCAAAACCATAAACAAATTTCTACGAAAACTGTTATCTGATATAGAGCCTATGATTTGAGATTGTTCACTTTAAAATCACAGAATAGTTATTGGAACTCTAAGCAGCTAGAAGAAGCACCATGGGTCGAGTTTCCAGATATCTCATATATCCATGGTTATCCAAGGCATTCTTGCACCTATTGACACTAAGCGCCCACCCGGATAACATGTCCTTGTCTCTAGGGTAAGTACAATCATATGTTTTTATGTGTATCTCATATGCAAGCCTATCAGATATGACGATAGATAGATTTTGTACATTGTATTTTTTTTCCTTTGCATTTGTTTGGCTTATATTGGTTACTTTTACCTCCATAGGCTCTTCCAAGATTAACAAACAGAGTTGCAGTTGCTGAGATGGTCGATCCAAATCTACAAGGCTTACCCTCGAATCTCCAAGATTACCCTCGAAAGAATTGCCACTGAAAGAGGTGAGAAATTGGGTGAAACTATAAGCAACTTTACCCTCGAAACCTTTTTCTGCATCAATCTTTTAGTTGTATTTGTAAAGCTGTTCTTTTGTCTTAAAGATTGGATATAAAGTTCGATTAGAGGGTATAAAAGGAAGAGATACACGCTTACTATTCTGCACCACAGGAATTTTGTTGAGAAGATCACTGATTGATAGGAACTTAAAGGTTGTTACACATTTTATTGTAGACGAGATTCACGAGCATGGCATGAATGAAGGTACTTAATAATATGATTATGCAAGTTCATAACTCTGGATATTAGTTGCATGCTTAATATCCACCAGCATCAGAACCCGGAGCCGGTCAAGAAATGATCCAGGTAGTCAACAACTGAAAAGAAAAATAAGAAAGAGAAAGAATACTTCCGTAAAGAGAAATATGAAGAAATGCAGTGGGCAGAAAAGACTGAGAAGGATGATGAGAAGCCAAAAGAAGAGGCTTGTGAGAAGTTAGAAATTTCAGACGTACCCTCCAAGGAAGTAGTCAAGCCAGCGAATGAGGTCACTGATGAGTCAAAGAAAGATGTTGATGAAGAAGTGCATGAAATCCCAGAACTACCCTCTGAAAAAGTACCTAAGCAGGTTGATGCGGTCAACGCAGATCTTGGCGAGCCTAAAAATAAAAACCATAAGTCATACCCGTCCATCTACGAGTTTTGACACTAGTATATATATATATATATATATATATATATATATATATATATATATATATATATATATATTGGATTTACTCCTTATGGTTTTAACCCATTACGCTTTCATCCGATTTTATACGTTTTCTTGTTTTGTTAAGTTTTTGTCCATTTTTATACATTTTCATTCGATTTTATACGTTTCAACATGTGACAAAATTATTTTTTCTAAAAAAAATATTTCAGAACAAAAGTTTTTCGACATAAGAATTTCGAAAAAAAAATTCTGACAACAAATTTGAAAAAAAAATTCCGAAAAAAATCCGTTTTTTAAGGGACCATTTATGTAATTTACCCTAAGGACGGTGTCTGCAATTTCGCAAACTCACTGGGATCATTTATGTAATATGAAATGGTAAATTGGTCAAACAACTCACATAATGACAAAAGTGTCAACATTAGTGCTAAAAAAAATAATAATAAAAATAAAATAAAATAAAATAAAAAAATTGTTCGCTACTTAAAAGAGAATTTTTGAACAAGTAAGATGTTTTAAAGGTATTATCCATAATTAATTAGTTTCAAATATATGTTTTACAAAACTAGAGAAAAATGTTCTCAATTTCAAGAACAAATCAAAATACTAAAGTTTGAAAGGAAAGAAAATGTGTTTCTCTACAATAGTTTATAAACTTAAAAGTATAACATAAAGCACCGGTGGTCTGGTGGTAGAATAGTACCCTGCCACGGTACAAACCCTTGTTCGATTAGCTGGTGCATTATTAGAGCTGTCATGGCTTGTTTATGCATCTGTGGTAGGGAGTGGAAGGAACTTGAAGGCCGTCACCATAGAGTTCACCTACATATATGATAAGGCCGAAATTGGTATAAAGGAAAATAAAATACTTTTGGGTGGGCTTGTAACTTAAATTTTAACATATAGACGCCGTTAATTAAAAAAGTTAAATACTTAGATGGCCTGTATATACGCTACACGTATTTCAAGTTATCACATAAATTAAAATCTAACGTAAAAGTAACATAGACAAGTAATTCACCACGAAGCATAAAATGAGAATAGTTTTTTACTATTTTAATAAGTTTTTTGTAAGAATTTTCTTTTTTTTTCTTTTTTTCATTGCATAGAAAGTTTTTTGAAAAGCTTTTTAGAAAGGCTTCATAAACTTCGAGTCTTTCTTCAAAAAGGTAATTGCATATATACCCACTAAAACTTGCATATTTGCATATATACCCAAATCATGATTAAATTGCATAGTACATCATGCATTAAAAACTTGCATTATAAGGAAATATGCAAGTTTTTAAGTTTTAATGGGTATATATGTAATTCCCCCTTCTTCAAAATCTTATTCATTAACTATCATATGCATTAAATGCAACAAGTCATTAAAAACTTTTTGAATTGTGGATGCTCTTACAATACTACGACATAACTTAATTAGGAAAAAAACTATAAATTCATAACGTACTTTACAAAAAAAACTCATTATGCTCTATCTACTTCGCTTATTGTCATAATACATAACCGTTTTCATTTTATTCGGTTATTTTCTGTCCGTTTTTATCCGTTTTCGTAAATTTTCCATTTTTATCCGTTTTCATTTTAATATGTCCGGATAAAAACAGATAAAAACTGTTGTGACGTGGATAATAAAAACGGTTTTATCCGTTTTTATCTGTTTTTATCCGGACAGATTTATGTATTATGAAAATAAGTGAAGTAGATAGAGCATAATGAGTTTTTTTGTAAAGTACGTTATGAATTTATAGCTTTTTCCCAACTTAATTATTACAGTACAATATATCTTGATGTCGGATGTTTGTCATTTTCGAGTACGAAAATATACTTAAATGGCATAATAAGGAAATCTGACATCATCATCATGTAGGAAAGAGAGAAGAAGTGCATCTTGCACAATCAAAGCAGTGACTGATGATGCTTTAAAGTGTAATAAGAATACGAATATATGCTTCCTGATGGCATAAGGTAAATTACGTATCAATTAATCCATAGTTGCAATTTAAGAATATTCTTCCATTAAAGAAAAAGTTAAAGTGATCTTTGAACAGGTGTTTCTACAGGGAAAGACACGAAGAATAAGGCAGAAGATATCTTAATGGATTTTGTGAAACTACTAAGAAAGTTGCAAAGAATCATCAAATAAAAAGCCCACAGATAGGATGCTTTTGTAGAAAACACTTGCGCAAAATGCAATTATGGGCAATCTTTTATCTCGAGTTCGTAGTCTTGCTGCAGCAAGGAAAACATCAGCATCAACACATCAGTCATCATCTCAACCGAGAGCATCATTTAATCGGAAGGTTCCAAGTTTTAGTTCTTTAAAATCTGGAAAAGCCAGCAAGAACAAGTACGAATTCATCCCAGACAACTATTCTTCTTTAGAACAGGTTCATTTTCCCTACCGACCTGTACTTATGCAAATTTTATGTTCACGATACATTTCCTATGCATCCTTATAACAAATTAATTACTCTAATATAATAAAAATATTACACGCAGAGAGTTTCTTGATCACGCGTGGCACATAAATGCCCAATGAAAATTTCATATTTGCATGGCGCGCTAATGATATGTACCTGAATTGGTCGGTGTTTTTTCAGGTTACAAAGGCACTTAGAGAATCTGGATTAGAGTCTTCTAACCTTATCCTCGGTATAGATTTCACCAAGAGTAATGAATGGACAGGTATGTCGCCATGAGGAAACTCTTATTTTATAGGTTGCTTTGTATTCTGTTGTGCTTGTTGCTATGATTTTCTAATATATTTTCCATTTATAGATAGCTTATTGCTTTACATTCAAGTTTTTATTAATATTGGTGGATGTTCTTTTGTTATCATATTTTGGAGAATCTTAAGATGGTTTTTCTTTTCTTTTTTTTTTTTTTTTACTTTTTATCAATTCCGATGATCACACTTTATTGATTGTGTCACTTTAAATCCACCAAGTACAATAAGAATACTAACAATGATGACCATGAATTTAAGCAATTTGAAAAAAATCGGATATATGTGATTGGATTTTTCCTTTTCGGCGACTACTTTTCTAATTGTGACTATTAAAGCAAACAAATCTAAGGCTTAGGTTTTATTTGTGATAGGTAAAGTTTCATTTAACAACCGCAGCCTTCATGCCATTGGTGATTCTCCAAATCCATATGAGAAGGCTATCTCAATTATCGGAGAGACTTTAGCTCCTTTTGATGATGACAACATGATCCCTTGTTTTGGTTTTGGTGATGGTAGGTTCTGGTCACATAATAACAAATTTTGAAATGTTTTTTGGTTAATTATCTAAACGATCTCCTTTTCCACATAGCAACAACACATGATCAAGATGTGTTTAGCTTCCATGATGATGGCTCCCCTTGTCATGGCTTTGAAGAAGTCTTAACTTGTTACAAGAGGGTCGTGGCAAACGTTCAGTTGGCTGGTATATATGTTATGCTTTCATTATATTTTTGAATTTAAACAGCCTATAGGAATAACTATCTCACAAAACCAACTTTTGATTCTCAAGGACCAACATCTTATGCACCAGTTGTCAATGCTGCCATCGATATTGTGGAGAAAAGTGGAGGTCAATTCCATATTCTAGTTATCATAGCAGATGGCCAGGTTGGTTTAGATATTCCTACTCTAATTAAAAACTATATAAATTTTAAGCGTGTTTCCCTCTTGGAAAAGCTTAAAATCCCTAGCTAACAGCTATTTTGCACGAAACACATCCTTGTAAAATAGCTTTCATGTTTTGGCCAAATCTTTTGCCGTGGAAACACATATTTATTCACCGAACTTTTTAGTTTCCTGAGCATATTAAACTCATGAAGGAGATTCCATTCAGAATATGCAATAGCAAATGCAACTATATACATTGATTAATTTCATAGAAATGGATATTTTTCATGCATGAAGGTGACAAGAAGCATCAATATGGGTGATGGAGAACTCAGTTTGCAGGAGCAGAGCACAATCAGCTCAATTGTTGAAGCAAGGTATTGCTTGAACTGAGAATCAACTTTCTGAAAGTTCTGCCTTCTTCAAGTCAATATACCTTAATAAATGCTTCTGAAGCTAATTGTATTTACTTCCATTTATAATTGTGTTTCCCACACGTAAGTCGTTTATAGTATATTCTGCTTTTTTTATTATGAATAATTAGACCAAACTGGCGTTCATAGTTTTAGATTAATAGTAGTGGATTCGTCTGAATATTTTTAAGATTTGGATTCATCGTTCCACTTTTAAAATGAGTTCTAATCACAGAAACCGAATTTAGTACTCATTTCTAGTTTTGACTACGGAATTGCTCAAGTAATAGATACTTTGCTCACAGTTTTCTATCCGAATCCAGGAGTAATTAATCATATATCTGCTTGAGCTTTTTTTTTTTTTTTTTTTTTATATAATCTTCTTCTGCTGCACAAAAAAGAGACTAAAATCCGGTATTCTTAAAAGGCTTACTTTGAAGGCACTATACAAATAGCATTTATATGTGCTTTGATTGATCGAACGTCTTCCACCATGAAAACTCACACAAACCTGAAGAGCTGTCCTTAAATGGTTTTTTATTTATTACGATGTATATCACTGTCAACCTGGATCTAGAAAAGACTCCTTTTCATAGGTTGAGCATTGTCCAACTCGTCTAAATTACAGCTTATTGATTTCCGGTAGTCTCTATCACCTTGTTTCTCCGTCTTTAACTTGACTCTGGTTCTCGCCAATCTAATAAGCGGCTTTATAAGTTATGTTTTGTACCTATTTGGAAAATATGATGCAATAATGCATAACAGCAGACATTTCTAAAGGCTTAAAGCTTTTTTCCTGAATGAATAAAGGCTTAATAGTTTACTTTGTCTATATAATCATTAATGGATGCATAAGACTACATCTTGTATTGACTTTTACATTTTGAATACAGTTTGTACCCTCTTGTTATCGTTCTTGTTGGTGTTGGAGATGGTCCTTGGGATGACATGCGAAGGTTCGATGACAAGATTCCCAGACGTGGATTTGATAACTTTCAGGTACACACATCGCTCAGTTCCTTGCTCTTTTTTCTTTTAACACTACTGAGTGAAACTCTTAAATTTAATATCATCTGTATTTTAGGAATCATGTAGAAGTTTGATCAAACTCCGATTTTTTACTCAACGTCTGTTAAGATACTTTGTTTTGCACTTTTGCTATTAGAATTTTTTGCTAAGTTCCTGATATTCTTATAACTCTAATGATGAGATCAGTAACTCTGACTGCAAATAGTCTCATAGATCTTACAACTTTTCTCATGTGCAGTTTGTTAATTTTACTGGTATCATGTCCAGTGATCTAAGCCCAACTCTCAAAGAATCAGCTTTCGCACTTGCTGCCCTTATGGAAATCCCAATACAATATTCAGCAGTCACCGAACTTGGATTACTTGGGTATGTATTTACCAGCAAATTTAAGGTGGAATTTAGGCCTCTTCCATTTTTCTTGTTACACGGGATAGGACCTCCAAGCTACAAATGATCAATGAAAAGAACGATAACCTAATTTTTTTTTGAGTAATTTCTTAGTACATTTTCGGAAGATATAACTATATTCTAATATTTGTAATTTCTGCATTTGCCAAATAAGACACGTGACTAGGAATGCAAGGAGAATAATTCCACGGCCACCTCCTCGTCCGAGAGGTCGCACTCCTGTCCCTGGTGTAAACAATCCATCACCTACTCAAGATGATGAGAACAAGGTTCTACCACTTCTTAATTAATTTCAAAACAACAGCTGCATTGATATTTGAGGTCAAATGGACTAATATTTGTAAATTGATGTGATAAAAAATGTACGGAGTAATTATTTGGATAAAAATATCATAATCCCACTAAGTATGTGAAGCATTAGAAAAACAAGGGAAGTATTCTCGTTTATTTTTTATCAAATCTCACATCAAATTTGAATATTATAAGTTTGACCTCAAAGTCGTTCTATTTAAGATCTTAAGCGTTAAGATTGTTTTTTAGGCTATGTTTTATAAGACTTGACTCCTTTGTTTTGTTCTGCTTCTGTGAAGACCTGCCCCATCTGTCTAACAAATGATAAGGATATGGCATTTGGATGTGGACATATGGTAAGTTACATTGCTCTTTTCAATTTTTTTGTTTCAGGTTTCTGTAGATTTCTCAAAAAGGTATCCCAGAAAGGAACAATATATGCTGTCGTAATATATTATTGACCAGTTATATGGTTCAAGCCGACTTAAAGAGTTTGGACCAAAAGGATACTGAACATGTTGTGGATTGCCTTTGGCGTATTAATTAATATGACGCGATAAAAAAAAATGTCTTTTTGCCGCTAATGCAGTCGATCCTAAGTATAATGGGTTGCATGAGTTGTTTATTGTAGCGAGATTTGTTATCATGTGACTCATTAACATTAAGTATTGCAACAGGTTTGTCGAGATTGTGGATCAAGATTGCATCTTTGTCATATATGTCGCCAACAAATCACCTCCCGGATCAGGCTTTATACGGGGTGATGCCATAATCTACACCAATATATAACTATGCACGAATCAATGTTTTTAGGTTGTTTGAATAAGTGTAATGGTATCTAAAGAGAAATGCAAACCATATTGGATACTGTGGGTTCATTGCGTCATTGAGGTGCTACTTATCATCGTAAAATATAAAACATTTGTAGTAATTGATACATTTAAAGTATATACCTCAGACCCTGTGAATTTGCTTCCTCGAAAAGTTACATGTGGTCTTTGAGCTTCAGCAGGTCAGAAATTATCTACATTTTGCAAGAAAATATAAGTTTTGTTTTCCGAAACAATTAATTTATATACCCTTACTGGTCTCTGTTTGAAATTAATAGAACAAATGTCCTCCCAAAACCTAAGTTTAGTACACCCCACAAAATAAGGCATGAATATCGTTATGCAACTTAGATCTTTACTGAAGTACTGATAATCGTCATGCAGCAACTTGGGTCTTAGCTTCGTATATTGAACGTCGTAATTTTCATTTCTCTCTTCTTCCTTTTTTATTTGTTTTCATGGTCATAGAGCGAGTTGTGTTTTGCTTGACATCTTCCTTTCTTTCTACAATTTTTTTAGTAATGTCATAGTTACGTTTTCCCTTTAGAAAGAAACATCAATTTGACGTTCGACTATTATATGTAGTCAACGTTGATAATCCCAAACATAAAAAGAATGATTGTTGTTGTTATCTCATTGATACAGAGGTTGCTCCGGTTCGCAATTTTTGAGCAACCGGAAGATGACCAATTTTCTGGCAGCTTGTACCTAAAAGTCTGATATAAATACTTAAGCGGATGTATATTAACTGTGTGTTGTGAAATTTAGACTCTGAAATTTTATGTCACTTATAATGTTAACATAGCTTCGATAATAATCTAACCTAGCCGTAAACCTTACGTGTATGACCCATAGGGCCGACTCAAATTATAGTACATTAAATATGGAGTTTCTTGGACAAGATTCTTGAGGCTACTTCCAGTTCATCAGATCTCGGATGGTTAAATTAAGGTAAAGAATCCAACCACCTAATGGTGTGGTTAGTCTATTAATGTATAGAGAATGGCCACATATGTTTCATATACGTGATGATATTCCTAGATTTGATCTCTTGATTGGATTTTGGTCATCAATTTAAATTTATTCCATGAGTATGAATATAGTTTTTACGCTCTGCTACATTATATTATTAAGGTTTCTTTGAATTAGAAATAGGTGCAGTTCCTTTGACAAGTTTGTTGAATTGAATTCTAGACGACTAGACCCATAATATGCATCTTGCTGGTTTTCCAATGCAGCAATCTTCCCTTGTAATTTCATCATACGAGGTGGTTGCCAAATTTGGTGCATTAATATGCATAGAAATGAGGAAATTTCCATGAAGGTCTACACTATAACTAACAATAATATATAAATCTGAGTTCTTCAAATTGATCTAATTGTGCAACTCTTATACCAATTTGAATCTACTAATGTTTGAAAATTCATATGAAAGCTTCTAAGAGAAAGTAGACAAAGATCAATCCAACAGAATTCCTTCTTGTACCTGTTAGTGGAAGCTCATTTGTTAGGGTTTGCCTATATATATTGTTAGAACTTATGTAATCATTAACAATTCATTAATCTAAACATCATCTTACATGGTATCAGAGCCAAAAATAAAGGTCTGAATCCTAATTTATTTTTTACCAAATCACGCTTGCCTACTGTGATAATGTTAGTGCAGTCTATCTCTCTTCTAATCCCCTACAGCATCAACGCACGAAACATATTGAGATAGTCATTCACTTTGTTCGGGATTTGGTTGCTCCTGGACATGTGCATGTTTTGCATGTTCTTTCTTGTTATCAGTTTGCGGATATCTTCACCAACGGTCTTCCTTCTGCTTTGTAATCTGAGTTTCGAGACAGTTTGAGTGTTCGTTCCTCCCGCTCCAACTGTGGGGGTTGTTAGTGGATTTATCTGTGTTAGACTAGTAATGGTATTTTTTGAGCCCAAGTCCATGTGTTAGGATTTGCCTATATATTATTTAGTACTTATGTAATCATTAACAATTCATTAATCTAAATATCCTCTTACCATGTATCCCTTTTGCACAAAACGTTCAACATAAAATATATAAGAAGTTACTTTTTTTTCTACAAAAGCGCTTGGTAACTTAGCTTTAGTTGTAATCATAATGTAAAAAATGGTGTAAATTTGTATCATCACAACTTCTAAATATTCAACGCTCCTAAATGCTACTTCATTGAAAGTTGGGAAGGAGTATATATATATATATATATATATATATATATATATATATATATATATATATATATATATATATATATATATATATATATATATATATAGGGAAGGATCGGTGCGGATTACATTTTAAGTAGGATGGCGCGGATAATATCACAAGAATATTAAAAAAATTAATTCAAAAAATCAAAATTTTAAAAAGAAAGAGGACAACAATTTATTAAGAATCACGAAAAAAATTCGTAAAAAATCATTTTCATGGTTAAAAGGTACAATGATATTATGAATTTTGTTAATATCACCGTAATTATCAAGCTTTCTTAATATCACTACTAACTAAGGCTAGCAAAGAGTTTCACTAAGGCTAGCAAGAGTTTCACTAAGGCTAGCGAGAGTTTCTAAACCAAGCGATGATATTAAGTTTTTTCTAATATCAAAGTAACTTTTTAAGTAAAATTGTTAATATCCCGCTTACTTTTACATGTTTTCTTAATATCAAAGTTAATTTTTTGATATCACCATAAGTTTTCTTAATATCGAATAAAAAAGGCAAGTGATATTAAGTAAAATTGTTAATATCACAAGAGACTCATAATATCGCTAATATCACGATAGAACTCATAATCAAAAACAAAATTGCTCGAAAAATCAAAAAATTAAAAAATGAAAGAAGATAACAATAGTAACGATCCCTCAAAAGGAAAAAATTAAAAAATCGCTTACATGGTCAATTGCTACCGTGAATATTAGATCTTGACTTTTTACAAAAGTCAAGATCGATCCGAATGGGCGGTCCAGATCCATCCGCACATCCGCATGTAATTAAAAAAATCCGCACCATCCTCACTCTCTATATATATATATATATATATATATATATATATATATATATATATATATATATATATAAGGAAGGGTTATTTTCATAACCAAATAAAATGCGAACTCATGAGAACCAACTCGCCATCCTTTTTTATCAATGGTGTAGGATACACATGGCATTTTGGTAAATAAGTGGAAGTTATTTTCAGATTTAATTAAATAGGGGTCATTTTGGGTATTTCATCTATCACATTTAATTGTAAACCCACCGTAGCTTACCATCATAACCTCTTCCCCAATTTTTCTCCCAAGTTGCTCAGAATAAATAAATGCCTAAAAAACCGGAAGAAAAATCAAATCACAATAAACACATGATCTTATCCTTACTTAACTATTCAAAAGCCCCAAATCATAAAGGTTTTTATCATATCAATTATATAAGCTGCAGTGGAAAAAACACACACATCTGTTTGATTTTTTTCAAGGAAATATGATGTAATTTAATCTAATCATTTTTTTTATTGTGTTATTAACATTGTGTAATGCTTAACTTATGTTTAATTAACAAAAAGTAAGTATTGATCAAACTGCATGTTGGGTTTGTGTCAATTATGTTTTAGATGATTTTATTAATTTTTGTAAGTCCGTTATTTTAATTTTAATTAGTGTTTTAGTGTCAATTGATGTGTAATTAAAAAGCAATACGGTTTGTTGAACTACATGTGTTTTTAATTTAATCATGGTTTTAATACAGTTTTTTAGTATCAATTGTGTTTTATATATTTTGTTTTTTTTTTTGTAGTGTAAATGTATTGACATGTATGTTATTATCAATTAGTTTTTTTAAACAAATATCTGATGTTATTTATCAATATATGTTTGAAAACTGGAAAACTGGAACTCATATCTGATGTTATTTATCACATTGAAAACTATAAGCTTATGTGAATGTATGTTTAACACGTGTGTATAAGGTTTGTAAATTGTGTAATATATTTATTGAGTTGAGTTATGCTTGATGTATGGTGCACTAATCATTTGTGTTAAGTTTGTTTTGATGGATATTCGTTATACAAATATGTATATGTATTAATTTTGGATATCATATGTTTTTTGTATATGGTTTGTTAATCTTGCAATAATATAAACATATGTGTATTATGTTGACTATGTTTTGAACACGAAGTAATGTATATATAATATTTAGATGACATTATTTATGTTGTGCGATACTGATAATGATTCAAACGTTTATATGTGTTACAGATTTACGGAGAAGTTACAGAACTAAACGTAGCAAAAGCGTGGTTGAAGAGAACACAATTGATGATCCTATTGACGCAGACTTGGAGAATAGCAATGATGATTTTGAAAATCAGGTTCAACCAAACCAAGGAAGTCCTGCGAGCGTTGGTATGGAATCTAAAATGTTTTGGCGTTACATTTTAAATATAACCGTATGTTTAATTGTATGTGTTTGAATGTTTAATTGGGTAGCTTCACCTTTGAGATGGAGAAGAAGCATGATACTAGGAAGAGTTGGGAGTAGTAGCCCTGATGAAAAAGGTATCGCTACATTTTTTTGAAACAGTTGAAAAAAATCTTATCAAAAGACGAATAACAGTTGTGTTTAATGTGATATTAATTTTCTAAATGTCGACATATGTAGCGGGTCGGTAGGACATCGAGAAAGCGAACCGATGATAATGTTGTGAGAAAACAAGTGAAGAAGTTAAAAGGTATTGATACCCATATATGTGTTTATGTTGCATGTGTGATTAGTGTTTGTATTAACAAAGAGCATGCGTTATATTTTTGCGCTTGGTGTTATAAATGAAGTCGATGTAGCCGACCATCAAAAGTAGTGCCGGTTAAGTCACCGATAGATACAAAAGGGAAAACCGTACTGTAGATATCTCAACAACTCTTAGGACACGTCTCAGCCCACGCCCATTTTATTTAGCTATAGCAACCCTTAAGCCGAACCAACAAGCATGTATTGATAGACTAGGATTTGGAAGCTTACTTGAATTCAAGGTGGATGGTATACCCTCAAAGTTAGGATTTTAGGTTGTTAAAAAGTTTGATGATGAAAAAATGGAAATTAAGCTGAGTAAAGGTACTCTTAGAGTAGACTGTGAAAGAATAAGTCAAATGCTAGGTTTGAAAAATGAGGGGGGAAATATACTGAATGCTGAAGTGTCGGATAATGGGGTAATGATAGAGGCATGGAAGAATTAGTATCAATGTGAGGACGGCAAGATAACACCCACCGTCGTTAGGAAAATGATACGTAGTAGTAATGTTGTAGACCTTAACTTCAAGCTGAATTTCATAGTACTGTTTGCAAACGTTATTGGTAGTTGTTCAAAGACGTGAGTCGTGGATTTAGAAATTTTAAAACATATCACCAAACACCGATTTCAAGAGAATAAACCGGTGTCGGCCCTACTTGATAGTCTTCCAAACCGCAAAGATGGATGGAAGCCAAAAGTGAAGAACAACTACTTTATGCCCACGACCTTGTTAACTGTGAATATAGAATACGATATGTCAATTATATGAACGTGCACATGTATAGTATCCTAACCGATTAGAATTATTTCGTGACACAGATGATTTACGTTGATGGAACAAAATGCGAATCACTGCCAATTGCTCGCAAAAGACCACCAACAAGTAAATGGTCAATGGACCTTTTGCAAGAGAGGGAAACGGCCGAGTTAGACGCTATTGGATGTGGACTGGGAGAACTAGAAGCACCGTATGAGGAGGAAGAAGACGATGGTTTCCCGGAAGATTTAGAGGTACTTTGCTTCAAATGTGCACTATACACATGTCTATACTTGTAAAATGCAATAAAGGGTGATACATTTATACAAACTTATAGATTTAAACACACGTATTGTATTGATATAATATGTATAAAATGATTAAACATGTTAATGACAAATGAATAATGTTGTACTAAAACGTATGTTGAATGTAAAGTGTATAATAATTTTGCACACATGTATTTGTTTTAATGGGTTTCGATTTTAAATGCATGTAAATACATATGTTGGTTAACAAATGTTGTACAAAATTTAAAAATTACACCAAGCAAGTTATTAATGTTAAGTATACATACGGTAGTTTAAACACACGTATATTCTATATGTTATTTGGTTATCCGATTTGTAAAATTCATTCATGAATATCTACGTGTATATCAGGGGTTTGTCCGAAGCTTGGTAAGTATATTGAGACAATCGGAAGGTCGGTTCGTGTTTTGAGAAAAACATATGCCTAGGTTTAGTGGTATTCCCAAATAGTGATGAGTTAAAAGCCTTAGAACTGAAGTATATGGAAGTACTGGGTAAGTTGGATAAGGTGAATCATGTAAAAGATGTGAACAGGGAAGGGACATATGGTGGAATGGGACAGAAAGAAAATGTGGAAACTGGCACACCAAACGTGACAGGTGGTAGTGGGAATGTCAATGGTGGTGGGTGGTTTGATACACCGGAAGCTACATTAGGCATGCAAACACAAGCGTTAGTTGTAGCTACCGTTGATAAGATTTCAAATGAGCATATGAAGGGGAAGGGTGTGGCATTGGATGACATGCCGTCATATAGCCTGAACTTCACACAAAGTTATGAGGAACTAAAAGTCAAGAAAGAAGCGTCTGAGAAATAAAGCAAAGGCGTTCGCAGCGGTTCCAGTGAGTTTCGTTAGGCAAAACGTTCCTGAACAAGGTTTAGTTAAGCAACGTGGAAAAAGGGAACAACTACTAACGGCCCAAATGAAATCGCCATTTTGTGTCAGAGCTGTCGACTTCAGTCCATTGGATGCCCAGGAGAGGAAGGTGTGCAAGCTAGTGTTTGATATGTCTGGTCATCCTGAGTAAGTACATAATAATACAATATTTATTCAATTTATATGTACATAACAAATGTAGTTGCATTGACACGTGTGTTCATATAAGTTAGTAAGCACATGTGAATACTGTATATAACACATGTGAATTATTTATATATATTACATGTGTACTTATACGCCATTTGTTCTTTTCTTCCGTTGATAGTGACATACTATTCAAGACCCGACCGTCACCGCTCAAGCCGATTGATGTTGGAGAGTTTGGGCCAATCGCAACATGTCATGCCAAATGTGATTAATGCATGGGCGAGATATTGAATGTTGGAGAACGACAAGAGGATCCAATTCACCACTCCGGTATTTTCTGCCAACTTTTATGGTGGTAAGTATTCTTGTATAAAATATAAATTATTATGATACGTGTGCGTATGTGGTATAATTGCTTTGGAATGTTATTAATGTAAAAATATAATGATTCTTGAAAACAGACCGAAAGGTTCAGGAATGTTCTATACAATGCGGATGAATGGAAAAAGTTGTTTAGCGCTTATGTTGATAAGGCACTTGCAAAAGATGGAAAACCGAAAACGTTCAAAGGAATTGAACTTGTAAGTATTTCGGTCTAATTTGCACTATCTATAATTTATATAATTGCAACATTATGATGTAAGTTGTATCTATGTGACTGTATATATCAACTGAATACATAATGATGTAAGTTCGATCTATGTATCGCTTTAGGTCGTGTGATTTATATGCCCAATCGTAATTGTGTATGAATTGTGTTAACTTTTAATTGAATTTTAGTATGTAATATAGATAGTAAATGCGAATATGCATATATGTATATTAGGTAAGTATGTAATATAGATAATAAAATGTTTTCTGGGTTGAGTATGCTGAATATGTATCGTGCTGAATTTAGACACATGTATGTAATATAGATAATAAATGGGAATTGTAGCATGTAATATATATAATACACTATCTTCTGAAGTGTGTATGCCGAATATGTATCGTGGTTAATTTACACACATGTATTTGCGTATGCGATATAAATACAGGTGTTTATTCCTGTGTCGAACGGTGAACACAATTTTCTTGTGATATTTAATTTAAAGAAACATGGTGTGTGGATGTTGGATAGCAAGGGTGTTAAAAATGTGAGTTCAAGAAGAGTAAGAAAACTACACCGCTAGGCAAATGGTGAGCGGTGAAGAAACATCGAGATGATAGCGTGGCTATTATAGTGGTACGTGTAGTTAATTCTATATATATAAAGATTAACATAATATATTACGACAATTTCAAGAATAATATTTGTACAATTTTATTTGATAAAACACAAAGATGCGGACTTTGGGAGATACTGACCGAAGGCGGACATCCAAAAGCGTGGATATATTCACAATTCAAATGCAAATACCGATCCCGAATTGGCGCAACAGAATCGAAGGTCCCAAACTCGGAGTGGTTGTTATCGTCATATGGAAACCTACATGGGAGAACCAATGGAAAGATATGAATGCGGTCATCAGTGATGCGCGTGCAGAATAAGCGCAGAACAAGTTAAGGTCGAAGTATGTTGCAAAATTACTATTATCCGGATGGAATTTGATGCGTGGTAATGTCGTAGGAATGATTGGTGGTATCTAGAAGTTCGTGTCGTTGAAGGACAAAACTATCTTTTGGTAACTACTTATGTTTGTGTTGGTTAAGTAGGATGACTTGGTTTCGCTTAAGTTTGTGTCGCTTAAGACTATTATTATGCTTTGAATGTTTAAGTATGTTGATTTAATACCTTTAAGGTATGTATTTGAATGGGTATCAAAACTTTTATGTTAACTATGTTTGTGTTGGTATTATTTTAAGAGTATTCCTTAGTGATTACTTGAAATATTAGTTAATACTAGCTAAGCTTGTATTTGTTTTGCATGGTGATTCAATCCATAAAAGATCACATTATTGTATTGAGTACTGAAATGTAGACAGGACTTGTGATACTAAAATAAATGTGTTTGGGATAAAATAACTTGTGTTAATAAAATCAACTTGTGATACTAAAATAAATGTAACACAATTGTGAATGAAAACATCACATGTGTTTGGGATAAAACACAACTTTTGTTAATAAAAAGCAATTGTTTACTATATTAACACATGTGTATATGAAAAAATCACATGTGTATATGAAAACATCACATGTGTATATTAACATAGCCAAAACTGGTGTCACATATTAACACATGTGTATATGAAAAAATCACATGTGTTTGGGAAATTAAAATTAATGATTATTATACAAACACAGGTGTTTCAAAAAATCAGACATGGTCGACTAAAAATTCACATGTGTTTGCTTGGGGAAAAGAAATGTTCTGAGAAATTTCGTTTGTGTAATACAAATGTGCACATGTGTTTCAGATGTCAGCTTGCGAAAACAAGTGGGTTGGAAAACTTCACATGTGTTAGCTTGACGAAAAGAAATGTTCTGAGAAATTTCGTTTGTGTAATACAAATATGTACATGTGTTTGATAAAAAAATACAGTTATATTTGTATTGAATGGTATATAATTAAGTTTGAACTTAGTATACAAATAAATATCTATTGAATAAATTATGGTGAATAGACATATGTGTATGTAATCTGTATTTAAGTTAATATATATGGAGTTTAATCACTTTAGTAATTGCGCAAGTGTGTTTATGTTTTCCGTCACACATGTGTTAATTTGATGAGAAGATAAATACTTTAATCATTGAAATACATATAACATATTCCAAACATTTGTGTCGGAAAACACAAATACATTATTCATTTAAAAAGGATAAAAAAAATAACGACACCTAATAGCAACATAAGTAACTTTATTTAGTATCCCTGATGTAGTCAGATACTAATAAATCATTCCTTCATTCAGATTCTATCTTTTTTTCATTCTTGATGAAATTGGCTTGGCTTTTCTTTAGTGGACATGTACGGATGTTGTGGCCGGGTTGACGACAAAAACTGCAAACACGGATCTTGGGGTTTCTGTTAAAATTACCTTTTGAGCAACGCCCCTTATTCTTTTTAAACAAAGGGTTTACAACCATGGGACGTCCAGAGTTTTCAAAACATGATGAATCCATGATTTTAGAAAAACCAAAAAAGCTTTATAAATAAAGTAGCATAAAAAGTATATGTGTGTGTGTTCACATACAAAGTATATATAGGGGATAAAAAGGCTGAGTTAGGGTTATCAAATGTGTAACAACCTATGCATAAAAAGGCATGTAAATAATCTATATTTTGAAAATATAGATATGATTATATTTAAACACAGAAGATTTGGATAAATATTCTATATTTTGAAAAGATTAAGATATGATTATATTTAAAATGAAGATGTGAATAAACACTGAAGATTGGGATAAATATTCTTAAAAAGTAGATGATACGTATGCAATATGAATATAGTTACATGGAATACACATGTGTGAAGCATTTGCAAAACAAATACACATGTATTGTACAAATAATTTTACACGTACATGTAAAAAAAGATTAAGTAATCGAACAAAATCAAACGAATAATATTCAAAACATACTTAAATTGATTCAATATTCATAAACAAAATAACCATAAAAGCTGAATGTCGTGGTAGATGACATACCAAATTAACGACCAAATGAAAGTGAAAAAATAAAACATTCGGGATTAAAAGCGGTCTTAAAAGCATAGTGAACCAAAATCAGATCAAGGACGAAAGTAATTGTATGCTAATTTGCATCGTCAGACGACTCATTGTCATAATCTTCTTCTTCAAAACACGAATCATTATCTTGAACTTTCTTCTTTGCCTTTACTGTTTTGCACGCATGTTGTGACCTTGTTCATCACAAATCTGCATGTACGCCTTTCTTTTTGTTTTGGCCTTTTTAGCTTTCTCGCCGGGCAATAAATCTTCCGCCTCCCGCACCACATCCCTTATTCCTAATCCCTTGTGGAGGTTTGACAATAACTTGTTTAGGGGTGGTAACACCTAAAAGGTCCTGGAATATTTCTTCATTATTGGGCTTCTTTTTTACGGGGAAGCTCGGCGTCTAGCTTGATTTCAACTCCGTAACACATGCAAGAAATTCCTTTAATTTTTCGATGTCATTACGTAAGCGGTCGACACATGACTCTATTGTAGCATGAATATCGGCTATGTTGTCCGTCTCTTCAATACACGGTCCATAGCGGTGCCTCTTATCTAGCAAATGAGATGGCAACACGTCTTTCCTCCAGCGTTTACTAACATATCTTTCCGGAATCTGATCAATAGAGTATATCTAAAACACAAAAATATGGCGGCACAAGTATCCGTGTCGACCAAACTGATTACATGAACAGGTAATGCTCCCATCAGATTCCTTACGAACAACCTGATAAAAAAAAATAGTGAGAATGTGATGTAACACTAAATACAGCAAACGTACATATTGTATGCACATATTAAAAATATACAGATAAAAAATACAAAGTGATATAAACATTTATAATAAAAAATATAATAACACATGTATAATGTTATAAATAATTACATTAGCATTAATAACAACAGCATTCTCTTTGTTTCTTTGTTGTATTATGCTAACTGTAACACCTTCTTCTGAAGTAACACTAATCTGAGAACATGCATACAGTCCTTTTAATATTTCCTTCTGAACCTATTAAAAAAACAAACAAATGCACATGTGTTATAACACTATACAAAGATACTTGAATGTTTTTATAACACACCATTGACTGAAAAAGTTAAAATAAATACCTCTCTAAAAATAGAGCGACTATAAATTGAACATGCATGTCGTTCAATAGGTAGGTCGGTGAACATTACAGAGTAGTTTCAAAGTGCGATTGTCAATGACACGTTGGACATAACTGCTTTTCTCCATAGCGGCTTCAAAGCAAAGCATGAATTGAACAAGCATGTTTCCCGAGTGAGAGAAAATACGGAAGAAAGCATTGGAGCTTCGGATCGCGAAGTGGTCTTCATAAGACAGCACATTGGCAACTCCTTAAAATATGCCGGTATCCACAAATCCCTCATCTTAAACATATCAGAAAGCCATTTGTTTTCAGAAAAATTAAACATACCAATAAGAGCATGCCATCGTTCTTCAAATTCTGAGGGTTCAATAAACAAATTCCATATAAGCTTATGAAACAGTTTCTTAAATTCGGAATCTGACTTAACTTCACCACAAATCTGGACATGAACCAAAGTTTGAATAAGATATAATTAATTTATGGAACTGAATATATAAAAAACAAAGTAAAACATTTAAAACACAAGTGCTTAGTTAGATAAAATACCTTCCCAGGCAGTTTCTGGGTTATGTGCCACATACATAAACGATGGTGTGCTTCGGGGAAGACAACCTCAAGCTGCGATGACGCAATCTTTGGATCTTGGTACATAACGAAATTGGTTCTTTCACATGCGCTTTTTAAAAGTGAGGATCCACTTGTATGATTCGATTGTTTCGTCACTTATTAACGCAACACCAAAAGTGACACATTTTGGTTATGGTCAATGCCGATAAATGGAACAAATATCATCCGTGTACCTATAGATGGATTGATATATATTTTAAAAACAAACATGTTACAATAACTTAATAACTAATAGAATAATCAAACTTACGGATAGACATTAAACTTTACATGTTTATGCGATAAGTGGCATCAAATGAAACTACATCACCGAACTCGTTGTAATTGCATTTCATTGTCTCGTCGGCCCGAACATGCGGGACAAAACATCATCAACGGTATGGTATTCAAATGAAAAATTAGGCACATGCTTTTCCTATCATTCATTTTATCTATTAACATTTGGGCATCCCTAGGACCAATGTATTTATTAACCGACCCTACGGAAGTTCTTCCAATCCGATGGCTTTCCACGAACCTTTTGATAGCTACCATAAATGCCACCCTAAGGCGATGAGCTTTAGTTGGGCCAAGATTAGAAAGTGAAGCCCTATGTATAAACGACTTATCACTAAAGTCCAACTTACACCGTGCTTTTAAAAGATCGGTGTTATTTTCGTCAGCGGTGGGTGGTTATGGTTTCAACAAATTCAGTATAACTTAAAAGCGATGTCTGTAGTGAATAGCCACAGACGACACATGCCTTACAATCCGTTCTGAGTAATTGGAATTGCGTTTACGCCTAGGTTTATCGATCCCATCTTCGATTATCATCGGTTTTAGATGGTGAGCCAATGTATCTTTCACTATGGTTGTTCGTGGTTTTCCACCCTATTACAAAGTAAATATTTATGAGTAACCTCACCTTTCTTACGCTTTGATGTAGATTTTCTAATAGAGAACTGGCCTTAGGCGTATTCAAGGTACATGTCATAAGCCTCATCAAAAGTGTCAAACACATTCCCTTCGCTAGGCTTCTCATCAGCTGGTACCTCTGGAACCCAATACTTATGGCCTTTAGGTGTTGGAATACACTCATCATCTAAGTCGCTATCGTCTAAATCAGAATAATCTACAAAAAACATTATACAAAAAAATAACACGCATTATCGATAATATCATGTATTTGTATGTACGTAATACACAACAACATCCTATATAATCTGCAAGGTATGAAACATAAAAATCACAACTGTGCATATGTATACAACGATTATATTAAAATTAGTACACTACACAATAACTGATAATTGACACATGATACAATCACTGATATAAGAAAAATATACATATTAAACAAGTTATTTACATCCGTGCACATGTGTAACATTCTTACATCTGAAAAAAACTACATGAAATAACAAAATAAAAACACAATTAATCATTAAACTAAACTGAAAAAACAGCAATAAATGAAAAAAGTAACAATATACATTAAAATTTACAACATATATCACCCATGAACACATGTGCATGAGAACACTCAATTTCACACAGAAACTTTATTAGAATCATGCATAAAAGAACAACTATAAATGTATCAAACATAAACATGAAATGCGAGTAACAAAAAATAACAACAAAATAACATTCTACGAAACAAAAATTTATTTATATCTTCGTCATATAAATGCCATACATCTAAAACCTTTATACAAAACCCTAAAATTATATAAATTAATTATATAAAATTGTATTAAATCTATACGAAACAATAAAACATGAAAAAACAAAACATAACTAAAAAATTAATAAAGCATAGCATTCGAACCTGAAGACAAATCTTCATTAACAATAACACATTCATCGTTTATTGAAGATTGGGTATGAACATAAACTTGCATAGGGAAACGACCGTAACACTAACTTCTTTTGATCATCGTTTCCAATGGATGAATTCATTGTTGCGAAACTATTTTTTGTATAATCGTTTGTTTGATAAATGATTTATGAACTGGAAAATATCGTTAATAATGCTAGAACTGTTTTAGGGTTTTCAAAAAAAAAAAAAAGCGAAACTATCGTGATCCCATAATTAGTGGAGAGTATGATATTCGGTTATTAAATGTTGATAAATATAGAATACCTAAAATACCCTACGAAAATATGGCGGAAAAAAAAAAAATTAATTATCTCAAATCGATTGGTCCTTGTTGGTTCTCGCAGTTCATAAATTTTTTGGTTACAGTATATAACTATACACTATATATATATATATATATATATATATATATATATATATATATATATATATATATATATATATATATATATAGATTAAGCCCCAATGGGCGGGCATGACTTATAATTATTTGTTTGTTGTTTTTTGTTAGCGTAAATATGGATTCGTATTAATTCTACCATTACTTTTGTTGACCACATCTTGCCACTCACCATCACCCTTGACATTATCCATATTCTGCCCATTACTCTTAGAACCCACATTAGACATGGTATTATCAGCATCAGCTTTACGTAAACAAACTAAGCAAATTTAAATGGAACACAACTAATGATTTACCTATTACCCATGTTGTCCATTTTGCAAGTTCTTCTAGTAATCTAAACCTATATAATCATGAAAATACCTCACGCAAAGGAGGTCTATGTTTACATACAAATTTCATTAGCAAATACATACCTAGGAGGACCAAGCGACGTTGTACAGAAAAATTTGCATTTCAAATTAGAGATTAAACCATGAATTAGGGAATATTAACATTGTAGGAATAAGAATTTGATGAACTTTCTAATCTTTATACCTTACATTTTAATTACCAACAACAATGACGAACATGGTTCCTGCAAATATTAATGGTTATAAGAAATCAAGGCAACTACATGTGGATGTTGTTGACTCGGGAAGGCTGGGTGTTGGCAAGACAGCTGCCATAGGCTGGCTAGTAGATTCACCCAATTTAAGAATGAATAAACCTTAAGGAAATGTGCCAAATGAGTCAAACCGGAGTTAAGCATGTTGTGATCGTCAAACTCTATTTTAGTGCATACAATTACTAAATGTTTATGTAAATGTAAAAATTACCTTAAATAACAATCTGTTTAGCCGGATAACAAAAGAGTGTCTACTCTATTTTAGTGCATACAATTACCATGAGTAGTAACCAATAATGAAGTTGATTACTTGGTAGTTGTTATATACTGATTCATGAGATGGATTTTCCGCAAGATCTAATTTTTTTCATGGTTTGTAGTAACAATTATGGTGAGATGCAATCATTTTGTATATAAGTTTGAATGAAAGCATACACTGAATTATGGTTACATAAGTGTATCCAATATAAGAAGATCCAGCTGGTGACCTTCTTTTTTAGAAATATCTGCACAATCAGAAAACACGAAGAAACAAATATGAAAACCATAGTTTTTAATCTCACCATTGAACCGATACCACTCAATAATCATACAATGGAGCGATATATAAACATATATGACTTCTAAACCTACATATTCATTAGGCTGTATAATGAAATGTGACATAAAGAAAACGAGATATACAAAAGGAATGGAAGAAACACTCACGAGTTGTTTCTTCAATGAAGCTGTAATCGATATATAAGCTACTTTTGTGTTTTCCAAATGAGAAGCCGAGCTAAATCTACCATCCATTCTAGCTCCAAATTTAGGATTATACCCACGAGAGTAAGCATTGAGAAACTATTGACCCTACTTAAACCACGGTTAAATCCATATCCGGTTCCTATTAGGGCTGAGAGGCGACTCTTTTGGAGCTGCGCTTGACTTCCACCATTTCACCATTAAGTTCATGGAAAGTTCTAAGCAATGTCTTATCAGCAGTTCCTCGACTCATAAGTTATGAATCCAAACCTCTAGGCCTTTGAGTGTTGTGATCATACATCACCACCACATCGTGATTATCCCGAATTGATCAAAATAGGTTTTGAAATCGCTTTCGATGTGAGAGGATGCTAAACCTCCTATAAAAATCTTTTTTGTGAGAATGGGACCAGGTGAAGCTTGAATGCTGCCGGTGCTCCTGCTGTTAAGGATCTGCTGATCATCCCTTGGAACAGCCTTCTTTGCTTCTACCTGAAAAACCGAAACACATAACACGTAGAGTCAATTTTAGGAACATTCAGGTAGCGTTTGGATGGGCATTTAATATTGTGACACTGAATTCCCACTTTGGATGTAACATTATGCATTTTCTCCTATATTGACCAAGTTGTCCAAGGATGCATCTCCTTCTAGCACACTCACAATCTGTTACAAAATCATATACCACGTATAATTAGTTATCGTTCCATAGTTCTTGTTTGGCGAAACTACTGCGTAAAATAACAAAATTCACGTTTGAGTGAACTAAAACTACATGTTTTTACGTGTAAAGTGCAATTAGCCATTTTTCACGATTCCTTCTTGCATTTCTTTGTCTGACCTAAGCCCTAAATTGAACTCATATAACGTTATAAGCTCCTTAGAAACATAAATGATCAATAAATCAGTGAGGACATGCAAGTATATACCTGTCTCATTTTTGGTCGTATTCTTGCAGAATGCTTAATGGCAGAAGCAGCACAAGCTACCATGCGATGCATCTCCTCTCAGTTGTAGTACTTATAATTAGAAATCAGACTTTGGGCAAAAAAAACTTCTGTGCTATATTCAAATTGTCAACAGTTAAGAAAAAAACAACTCGAGAATGCACCATAGTAAAGCATGTTTAGTTTTGTCTATTTGTCGACTAAAATAAGAAGATTAACGTGTATACTCGATAAAACACTTATTATTGCTTATGTGTTTTAAAAAATAAATGAATGATACTCAAATGAACAAAGGCAAACACCAGTTACTAATCGATATTTTGCGTAATGTGAATATTAAAAATAGAACATGCATATACCAAAGCCATCACGGTGAAACTTTCCTTTGGTTATCCATAAAACAAAGGTAAGCAATTACCCGCTCTTTTATACCTTGGGAAATATCCGTGCATGATCATTGTTTTCCAGTGAGCTCATGCCCTTGTTCCGACAACTGACCGACATCTGTAACAAATAAATGAGCAAAGAAAGTGAAGAAGAAACCTTTATGAGCCTCTAAGGTAGAGTATAGTACAACTTACTTTGTTATCTTATAGAAACACGAGATACCGTGGCAGAGCTATGATTTCGATATCGAATGGGCCAAATACTTCTTCATAAACTAAAATTAGTTTAAAAAAACTTATATATTGGTCATTATATACACACAAGAAGAAATTATACATCATATATATGCACTATTTATCAAATTGATCAAGTACTTAGATTGGCAAGCAATGTTGGATGAAGCACACATTCATAATAATAATGTTGATCTCTACTTTTGAGAATCATATACTTTTATCAATATATTGACAACTTATAATTTTCTTACATCAGAACTGAGAGAAGAAGCACTGTATTCAAATGTTCACAATTGTTTTCTTCACAAAATTAAATTTTTTGGTTATCCTACTCTTATCAAATATAACAACTTCATCATGCTAATGAAGGACAAGCTTTTTGTTTTAACTATTAACATTAAAAAGGATTAACAGGACTTACGATCGTAAGTTTGGCTACTCCTTTGTTGAGCGTGTTAAAGCCTCTTCTCAGCTGTCGCAGTTCAAAGTCACCTATAAATCACAACATGAGGTAAAAACTTGTAATTGAGTTTATACTATATAATACAACACATCAACAGGTTATATGGTGAAGAATTCAGTAAACTAAAACCAACAACACAGTACTAAAACTTTTACAAACTCAATACCTTGGATGACATGCGTTTCGAGCTCTTAAGCCTTTTATCTAACCAAACGTCCACATCAAAAAGTCATTCATTAGGGAAGATGAAAGAAGAAGAATTAGGGTTTTGTATGATAAATATATAAAATACCGTATATTGTGAAAATATATTTAAGGAAAATATAGGTATAATAAGTTTTAAAAAAGATAATTACTTAATATAATTTTTGTAGATAAATTATAGCCATTTATATATTATAGTATGCAACATAATTATCAAAATAACTTGTTGCCTAAGTGGTAAACACACAAGTTATTTATACTAATCCTACAAACAACCCAAGTTCGAATCTCACCATGCACATTTTTTACTAAAAACGAATTTTATAAATAATACCTTTAAAAATCCGAAAATTCATAAATTAAATCAGAAAATTAAATATTAATAATTAGATGGATAAAAACATTGCTTAGTTGGACAAAAATGCTTATGTGGCATTGAGGTGGCATTGAGGTGGCATTAATGCCAAATGCCTCTGTTATATATTTTATATATATATATATATATATATATATATATATATATATATATATATATATATATATATATATATATATATATATATATATATATATATATATACATTATATATAAGAGGAGGCATGCCGTCATAATGCCACTTAGCATCCATAATCCATATCATATTTCCATGTCATCAATGTATTTATGTGGCATTTTTTTTTTTTAATGACATGTGGCGTTTTTTTAATACATGTACAATTTTATTTTTGTAAATTTTAAAATTCGTTTTTAATTTGTTAATTTTTTATTTTGAAATTCGTTTTTATTAATAATTAATAATTAATAATTATTAATTAATAATTTAAATTTTTTTAATTTTAAATGTATAAAATTCGGTTTAATTAAAAAGAAGACATGGATTGGATTCGAACTTGGGTCATTGTTAAGTTATGTAAACAACTTTCCAATAGACTAAATTGTTTTTTGATTTCTATGTTCCAAAACAATACTTTTAAGATCTCTATAAACCATGCAACTGGAATTTGCCTTAAAAAAAACTCTAAGCCCATAAAAACAATAAACGTTCTTCCTCTCAGAATAAAAACCCCTAACGTGCTTCATTCGTCCCCCATTCACAGAAGAACATGTTTGAGAAATAGGGTTTGTAATGGTGATATCGATCATGTTTATATTGGAGCTTTGTTTCTATGTTACCCAATTGATTTGTGTGATTTTTTTTAGGTTTTAATGTGAGAGGATTTGGTTATTCAAAGGTATGTTTTCTATCAATGAATTCAAGTTTTACTTATCATTAACTTATTGATTTAGGGTTTTTTTGCATGTTAATATTCCAGGATTTGGTTATTTAAAGGTACGTTTTCTTTATTTGTTATTTTTAAAATGGGTGATTGAATTCAAGTGTTACTTATCATCAACTTATTGATTTAGGGGTTTTTTGCATGTTAATATTCCAGGATTTGGTTATTTAAAGGTACGTTTTCTTTATTTGTTATTTTTAAAATTGGTGATTGAATTCAAGTGTTACTTATCATCAACTTATTGATTTAGGGGTTTTTTGCATGTTAATATTCCAGGATTTGATTATTCAAAGGTACGTTTTCTATATTTGTTGTTTTTAAAATTGGTGATCGAATTCAAGTGTTACTTATCATCAACTTATTGATTTAGGGTTTTCTTGCATGTTAATATTCTAGGATTTGGTTATTCAACTGTAAGTTTTCTATATCGTTTTCATATCACAGGTTCTAGACGATTAAATGAAGTTCGGTTGGTTACGTGAAGGTACATCTAAAATATCATATATATACGATTTCATTTGCTGAGGTCCATCAATTTTACTAAACTTGAAGTGAGAATAATAACATCATGGCAAAAAATTTAGTTGTAGCCCTTCTTCTGAATCATGTATATATATTTATGTGACCTGAGGGAGTAGCATATACAAATTATTGACAGACACGACTTCAAGGAGCATCCATAAATCATGTTGGACAATTTGCAGTTGTTTTAGAGGTAACTATTAGACTTTTGCATATCATCTTTACTTCCCTCACAATTGTATGAACTTTGCAAGAGTTTTAGTTAATACACCCCATTAAAATTTACATTTATATAGGAAGTTATAATATTTTGATCATAACCCGAGTAATTAATATAATGATTAAGGTATTTGAAGTTGCACCATTAATTTTGAAGGCTGCAGGAGATACCCTTGAATACCACAAGTCAAGATACTTCATCGTTCTCTTTAATTCACTTATCTATAGGCATTGTGCGTGTTTACTCTAGCCCGACTGAACCATCGGTTACTCAAACATCCAGCTGTGACATAGTACACTTAAGCTGCTACTTTCTGCTATTTGGTTTGTATTTTTTTTACATTTTCTATTTGTGTTGGATTTTTTTTCTCTCTTTATTGTGCTTCCTGTGTGATTGTAGCCATGTATCTGCTCCACAATCAATATACAAAATTTGATAGATTAAAGTCATAAAACTACCAATTTCATCATCTTTATATAGTTCAAGGTATGTATCTTGATTGCTAAGGCTTAATAGTTATTAGATGGTTTGCACAAACCTTTTAAATTCCCTGATAGATTGGCCTAACCTATTTTGCGCAGGTACCTTTTGTATGGTTACATATTTGCAGAAGCAGATCATACGCTTTCACAGCTAATTCTCCAGACTGCCGTAACCATGACCTTTATAGATTATTATACATCGGATGGGCTTAATTATTTGGAGTTGGAAGTATTATGAGTTTTCATGTTAATTTATATAGAATATAAATTTACATGTTTCAAAGGAACAAGTTTGTACCTTTTGTTGTTTCTGTCAAATGAGAATAAAGGAGCTCTATTAGCAGCAGTTGCGTCATTTGAATACATGCTAAGAGCACCGATACGTTGCCACAATACATTTGTTTGCCAAGTTGTTTTAAAATTGGTCTCCTCCTGGAAAATTGCAAATGCGTCATTCTTGTCCAAATTTTAAATAAGTATCGTCATACTGTTCTTTAAGCTTTAGTTTTGCAATCTATTACATGAGACTCTGAGTGACTATAAATCTGGCATAACTTTTTGGTCTGTATCTAATTTAATTCTACATGGAACTTCCAGACAAAAATTCTGTATGACTCACCTTTTTTATAGGTCTAAGAAGCGGCACATGGTGATTTTATTGCATTCTTGGAGATGGGCAAGGTACTTAGGCTTAAAACGAAGACCCTTTTTTTTAGCTCAGGCGTGAGTGTAGGAGCAGGCATATCAAACCTGTGTAAATTTCAAAGACAACATAAGCCGACTACCAAAAACTTTAATAGACTTCAATTAGATTATGCGTTGACACTGGAAACTTATCTCAATCACAAATTCTGTATGAGTCACCTTTTTGATAGGTCTAAGAAGCGGCACATGGTGATTTTATTGCGTTCTTGGAGATGGGCAAGGTACTTAGGCTTAAAACGAAGATCCTTTTTTTCAGCTCACGCGTGAGTGTAGGAGCAGGCATATCATACCCGTGTAAATTTTGTATTTTTCCATTCAACATAGAATCTTTGTTCTAATTTTTTGTTTTTCTAATACAGGAATTGCTTTAAGGCTCCTGGTGTATGCTTTCAAGTGTCATCATAGAAAGTTTCAAGAGCCAAGATTAGGTATATTTAACAGTTGTAGTTCCATTACTTCACATCATATAACTAGGAGTGCTTATTTAACAGTTCTGCACAACAACCAAATTTTTTAACCATTCCATGGTATTTGGTCAGAAATTTGGTGACTCGAGTCCAAAGGTTGTGTTTGATAAACAAGGCTTCATTTTAGATTAGTACCTTGATAAGCAGAGTTTGGATAGCATAAATCTTGCTTAAAATGGCCTTGCTCTAACATTTGTAAATCTGTTGTGTTTTACTCAACTAAAAGTAACAATTGTTGTGAATTAAGTTGCAAAAGAAAATCGACCAGCTTACATGTTTCTGTGTAAAGTAATTTTGGCCAAAAGATATATACAGTAGTTTCAGAGAGGAATAAAGATCAGCAAAAGAAGTCTCATTGTCTATATGACTCCATGTTCGCCGAATTACTTATAAGGGGTGTTTGGGATTACTTATTGGCTACATAAACGTCCCAAAAACATTTCTGAAAATTCAAAACATGCCCAATGTAATACAAAACCAAACCTAACCAGTGGCATCGCCATATATTGCAGACATTAGTAGATCTACACACTCATTATCAGTCTTTTGTATCCTCCTTACGCAACTACATCTCAACTCCCAATTCTATTTAAACTTTCAGTACCTGAATCAATGTCTTTAGTTTAATAGTCTTAAGCTGAAGTTTAATACTATGTATAATACTAAATTGGTTGTTATATCAGTTACATCTTAAGTTGGTTGTTATATCAGCTTGCGGGTCTCAGGTATAATATTATATATCTGGTGATAACCATAAATGTCTGAAACAATATAGTTTGACTTCTATGAGGTCAAACTAACCAACTTAAATTTAAATAACCCGTATGAATTTCTGAATTCTTAGCACTTAAAACATATACTTTATGATGTGTAGGGGTATGAATTATGTTCATCACCATAAACCACAACCCGTGCAGGGGACTGGCGTTTGATCAGTTCGGTTTTCCTGCAGAACTTTCACACCAGGACTGCCGCTATTAAAAGGTACATGTGCTAATTATATGTTGCATCTAAAATTTTTAAACAGAAGGTTAATGTAGTATTTGTTTAGTTTTTATAGTGTGTTCAAAACCGTGCTACTAAGAGGCTGTTTTTATTTGGGCCGCTTGCAATGAGCATCATGAAGCTGCTAATTCAAAATAAATATTTTTAGACTTTAAAACTATTTTAGGGGGTATTTGGGACTGATTATTAAACCTTCTATTCACTGCATTGGTTTATACAATAAGCCGCTTGCAATGAGCATCATGAAGCTGCTTATTCAAAATAGCTTTACAACTACAAGCTTCTTATTCAAGGTAGCTTATTTCACTCGCAACTACAAGCTGCTTCCTCAAGATAGCTTATTACATGCAAAAAATAATCTTAAAACTATCTGGATAAGCAATCTCTTGAACTGCCGATGAATAGAAGGAATTATAAGTGTGGTAATAGAAAACATTAGATTTAAATTTAGTTTCGTCTTAAGGTCTTCTTTTTAGCTTTCTACGTGGTATAATTTTACAGGTGACTGATATTTGGTTTTCGGATATGGTGGCGAAGGGTGGGTCTGATCTTGGTAGGCCATTGACATGGTTTTCAACGTAAGTGTCATACGACGTATGTCAGGTTTTGACGTATCTAATAGGTATCTTTTATTTGTACTATACATAAAACTTCATAATTGGATACAAATTTGATATTGTCACCGTATTCTGATTAATTTAGTGTCATACACAAATATATGTTTTTTTTCCAGCATGTTATCTTTCATAAGTCCCATTGACAGTACCACTTTTTAAAACCCATTACCAAACAGATGTAGTCATCAATGCATCTGACTGAGCAGCTACCCCAGTTTTAGGGACTTCAATTGAACCATTAGGCCCTACAAATGTTTAAGTTCCTGTCAGTCTTATAGAACACGGTAACCATAGTTTCACACTTGTACGCCACAAGGAGGAACAAACAAATATGCCTGATGGATCTGCCCAACCCAAAACAACCATTGGAGATCAGTCTATTAATATCACATCGGCAACAAACATAGTGAAAGATTTGCCGACCAAATCAACACACAAAGATAATACCAATAATATATCAGCAACAAACACATTGAAAACTTAGACAATCAAGGCAACATACAAAGAAATTACAGTCAAGTTTCCATTCAGCCTTTCAGATGGATTGGTAAAGTTGGAAGAGTTGGTTGCAACAAGGTTTCAGCTCAGTCCGAGAAGCTTTAGACTCGAATATACAGTTAACGTTATCCTGTCACAATGCTCTTTAGCTTCATTCGTCAATTTATTTTTACTTTTATATAATTCATGCTTTTTTATAAAACAAATGGTTCCTGTACAGAGATGAATAATAACCTGTATTGACCCATTCATTAGTAAACGGGTCAAATTGCCATATCTAGACATCTGGGCTATAGCTCAATGTTAGTTTTTGATTGGTTTTTACTTATTGAAAGTTATGAAAACGTGAACCATTAACCTGTCCGACCCCAACACCAAATAGGCACCAAAAGACACCATCTTATTCATCTGCAACACCAGAAACTACTTTAGCCGTTGATACTGTTTTGGTTTTTTCAAAGACAAAACATTAAACGATTGTTACATACACTTGATGCCTAGCTTAAATACTATTTAGCAAAACAATGAATGCCCATGGTAATTCCTCACGACGCATAGCTGATGTGAACAGTTTTTTTTACCCATTGGGTAAAAAACTAAGCATATTTACAAATTGAAAAGTAATGTATCTCTGCTGGGAAGCCGTTACTTAATTTATTCATTGAATATTTTTCAGCCATTTTTTATCCATCCTATTTCGATATAGTAAAATATGTCCACGATATCTTCAAGATAGAGTGGAAGGCTTGCTTTGATTGTGGGCACGAAAAAGTAAGGATTCAGATTCGGTAAGATATCGTGTTGGATATTTGAAAGGAAATAAAGAGAATTGGAAAATTGTTGAATACAAAGTAAGTGCTGATATTTTTGCAAGTTGTTCATGTGCAAAATTTGAAACTGACGGTATATTGTGCAAACATATTCTTTATATCATGAAAAGGAAGTTAGTAAAATCTATTCCCGACCATTATATACTACCAAGGTGGATGATGAAGGCAACATATAAGGATGGAAATACTGGAACATCATGGGGAGGTACTAATAATAATGGTGCTGCAGAGATTATTTTGTTAACTATATGGCTTATTCGATCAAAAGTTAACAAGGTACTTGAGGATGGTCGAGACTCTTTAACTGAGATTATGGAACTTGATACTTGTCTTGATGGTATTTTATATGAGCAAAATAAAAGGAAGAAGACTACTGTTGAGTTGAATAGTAATATTGGTTCTACCTCACCATTACCGACTCAACAATCCAACTCACAACAAAATATTGTTTCTGATCCCGTTATTCCTGTCACGACAAAAGGTCGCCCAAAGCTAGCTACAAGAATAAAGTCGGGCATCGAAGTTGCTAAGGAATCAAAGAAAAAGAGGACTTGCAGTTATTGTGGAGGAAAAGGTCACTATGTAACTGGATGTCAAAAGAAAAAGGTATCTTTACATCGGAGTGTAAATATTCAAACTTTTATTTTTTTCCCTATTTCTAACCATGAAAATTACTTATCTTATATCAGATGAATGAGGCCAAGAAGAATAGTATGCTTGATGCATGAGATGATTCAATCAAGGGCTAAAAGAACTATTTTTATTGATGTCTCTTTAGATTGCCTACTTAGCGCCCTGTGTGGTGACTTTTGTTTATCTTTGTTGCTAAGAAAACAAAATAAATTTTGCCTTTTGTTGTTTACTTACATCACAAGTTCACGACTGTTAATTACAACATCGTAATAATAATATGCAAGCAAACTAGCAAAGTGTTCTTTTTATTTTTGCAAAGCAAAACGCTACTGCACTATTTAATACTAATATGCAAGCAAACTAGCTACTGTACTATTTAATGTAAATTTCCTTGTAGTTTAGCTAATGTATAGTTTTCATTTTGCAAGCAAAGCAAAGCTATTTCATGTACTGTTTTAATTATGCAAGAAAAGTAAAAAAAAAATCATAAGCTTGTGCAGTAGATTAGTTTAAAAAAAAAAAGAAAAAAAAAACAAAACTTTGTATTTTGGTACCGAAACGGGATTTCCCGCATAATTTCCGTACCGTTTTTGAAAGGTACCGTTTTGTTTTTCACCTTATTTCGTAGTCCCGGTACCGTACCGTATATCGAGATCGGTAGCTTTTTTACCCCATATTGTACGGTGGATCTCGAAAGATATGAAAGATCTCCATCCAAGCCGTACATACGACTTTCATCAAATACGGATTTCCGCAGAATTCTATATGTATCTATGAGACCGAGTATGGAATTTTGTTTACTCACTTTAAATTGAGTATCCGTTTCCCTCCTTTTCCTGCTAGGATTGGAAATCATGTGTTTTACATATCCATACGATTGAGTCCTTGGGTTTCCGAAATAGTGTACTGTTTCGGTACGGTACCGATACGGTTCCGGTTCGTCTGAGATTCGGGTCGAAATGCTCATCCCATTTACAGTCATGGTATTACTTTCGAGTTTGAATAAGTTAGTAGTTCATTGACTTTGTTGCAAATGAAACTATTTAATTGAATGAATTAACTGAATTGTTTTTTTTAATAAAATAGTAGAGATCATGGGCAATAAGTTTTTGTGATTGACTTATGATTATGATATACTCTCTCCGTCTTAAAATTATAGTCCTTTTTTGATTTTTTTGGTCTTTTTATTACAACTTTGAACTTGAGTATTTTGTTTGTGTCGTATAATATTTGATGCAATGTATATGAATTGATTGGGTTTTTAAATGTATTTTCATTAGTATAATTTTTATCAATTATTGTATAACACAAATAAAACTATTTAAGGTCAAAGTTAAAAAAGAAAGACCGAAAAAATCAAACGGGAACAATAATTTTGGAACGGAGGTAGTAATAAGAAAATATACTAAGAAGTAAATGACGGGAACAATATTATTAACATTTATACAATAACTAAATAAACATAATTAACAAAAACAAAATAATAATAATAAATGTTAATAATATTATCAAACGTAAAAGATGTTCATGATTAATATTGTTTAGAACAAAATGTTAGAAAGTAGTTACCTCCTTTTACCCGTTTTATGGATTATGGTAATCAGTTATAGTTCTTAACCGATTAATATAACTTTTTATAACTTTTTAATATATATTTGTTCTACTAAATCCTAAAAATAAAAACCACAAATCAAAGTACTTACCTGCTTTTAGTCGTTTAATGGATTATGGTAACATCAATTATAGATCTTAACCGTTTCATTTAACTTTTAATTACTTTTTAGTATATATTTGTTTCACTAAATCCTAAAAATAAAAACCACAAGTCATACCCGTCCATCGGACGGGTTTTGACACTAGTATATATATATATATATATATATATATATATATATATATATATATATATATATATATATATATATATATATATATATATATATATATATATATATAACTACTTGATGTTTGTTAAACGAGCTTTAAAATCACAGCAGTCGGTGCTCCTAAAGGCTCAGCGCCGAACACACCTCATATACGTAAATTTGATATTTATTAAACAGTAAATGCTTCCTTGATATAAAAATTAAGTGTTCAATCAATGTGCTTTTATAAAGATAAAGAAAACTTTGCAACTCGATCTGGACGTTTAAGTATACGTATTGCCAACTTAATATTCATGAATGGTCAATCTAAAATTAATCATCATAAGATTTACCACTAACTCAATGAAGTACAGATACTACTAGTCTGGCTTGTTTGAACAGCGCTTATTCATTTGTTCGAGAAAAAAAAGTGCTTTAGTAAACCAGTTTATATTCTAACAACGTAATTAAATGATTGGCCAAAGAAAACTGTGAGAAAACCTTACTCCATCTACAATTATACTTGAGCAAGTTAGACATGATGCGCAAATTTACGAAGCCATCAGCCATACTTTAACAACTTTAATTTAACCGCTAATGTTTATGATATTTCTACAACTGATGATGGATATGGATACCATCGATAACCAAAACCAAATAGTCCTCTTGGTATATGTATTTTATTAAAAAAGACAACTGCTTTTCTGAGGCTTTGAAGAGAACTAGTCATACAACTTCCGAAGACTGTCAGCATCCTTGCCGTCTAGCGAACTGCCTGGAAAAAGTTTCTGTAAAAGTAGTACCAAAAACTAAATTAGATCAAGACTGACCAAAATTATAAATTTATGAAATTGAATAGTGTTAGATAAAATTTATTTACATCAAGATCCTTCTTCACTTTTTTGTCCATCTTAGATTTGCCCCTAAGAAGCCTTTTACCCGTAAGGCCATACAGATCTTCTTCAATCTCTCGTTTAGTGAGTGAAATCGATAATCTTTGATGGTTTGACTCAACACTTACTTCTTGTTTAAGCTTCTTATATTTGTTCGCCTTGCTCTTCTCACTCTTTTCAAGAACTCTAGAACTTGATTTTGATTTTTCAATTGGTTTTGATGCCTTGGTCACACTTTCTTGGCCTTGGATTTGATCATGCTCTTTGATATCAGAAATAGCCCAATCTCCTAAAGTACAAAGCTGCTGTGATTTTGAGTTTGTTGAAGACATTGTTCCTTAAAATTTTGTAACTCAAGAGTGATTGAAGTATGATGATTGTTTTCCATAGGCTATAAAAAGAGATTTTGCAACCATAATATTAATTGCAATAAATGGTGTTTGTGTTGTTATAAATAACTATTTACAATTCCTTTATTCTTGTAATACATTGGTGATATTACGTTTACAATATAGATTTGACTTTTGCAGTAAAGAAATTATATATTTTAAGATAGTTAGAAAAAATTCTGACAAATAAGAATTCAGAACAACTAGAAGTGGCGTATATTTCAAAAAAGTAACAAACTTGGATGGATATAACATTCTCAAGTCGCAAATGAAAACATGTACATGGAAAAATGGTGAAATCGCTGATGGTAAGTTGATTGCTAAATTACAAATAAAAACGTAAAAAGCATCGTTTGGCTACACAAATATTTTCCTTTGAACTTCCTGCATCATATGATCGGGTAGCCACTTCTTTTAATTCACCTAATATTCGCTGTGAGTTGGGTTTTCCTCAGAAACTTTTACTAAATTTTCTTTGCTTTTAGCTAGTCTTGAATATATATATATATATATATATATATATATATATATATATATATATATATCAAAATACAATCTAATGTTACATGAGGATAACTCGCGTTTTATTCTTTTAAGGGAAATCATATGAACACGGAATAGGTGAAAGAAAGCCCAGTATTGTTTTTTGTATATAGGATTACTGCTATCACACGACGTTGACTACAATATGAGAAGGAACTTTATGAGTTGTCATAGTATAATTAAGTATGTAAATCCTCTTTCAAGCTGACAAAAGTTTACAATTATGCACGCAACACGTACACTAAGTACTTCTCTACATATAAGAATGGGAAGTATCTTAGAATGATACGAAGGCTGCTAGATGAAACAAATTAACTTCAGTATCGTTGTTTCTTATATTGGAATTCTGTTATTTCAAGACGTTGGCTACAATTAACTAAAACTAAGTACCAAAAGTTGATTGCCGATAAAACCAAGTTTGCCATTAATTATGCACATTAAGTACTTCCTTCTATATATTCAAGAACGGCGTATATAAAACTATTTAAATTGTCGAATGAAATGAATAAAGCTAGCAAGAGTAAATAGGTTGCTGATATAGCATCACAAATCAATATAGTCACCCTTAAATCACCAAATGAAGTTGCAAACAAAAAGCATACATGGGTATGAATATCTATCGTTAACCATACCTCGTCAACTAATCTAACATCAATATGTTGTAAGTTCCCTATTCATTGTTTTGGTGAAATCGATCGGCTCCTCAAGCCATAACACTTTTCCTCAACTGATGATAGATAAACATTGAAAAATAAACCAAGGTGTCCACTAAGCATGCACTTAAAAAAAAAAAAAAAAAAAAAAAGTAAATTAATATTGTTATGCGGAAGTTAGAAGCCATAATTTTTTCACAGCGTCTCAGCAGTATGCCCATCTAATGATGTTCCTCCAGGATGCAGTTCCTGCAAAAAAGAGTACCATCACAAACTAGATTAGAGACCACCCGATATTATATTTATTACAAATTTGGGTACAGATGACAAAATGTGTTTACATCAATCTTCGCCTTCACCCTCACCTTCACCCTCGTGTTCACCCTCTTGCTGAACCTATGAGGCCTTTTACCAGTAATGGCCAACAGATCTTCTTCTATTTCTTCTTTGGAGAGTGCAATCGAAATCTGTGGTATTTCGGTTGATCAACATCTCCCTCCCAGAGAATTGTTTTCTTTTTTGACATGTTAGACTTAGCATACTTTTTAGGAACCCTAGAAGTTAAGGGTGATGACTTCTCAATAAATGTTGATGTGTTAGTCCCACTACTGTTTGGTTGTTAGGTTTCATCAGACATGTTCATTTCTGATGAAATAGCCAAATCAGCAAAATCATAAAGCTTGCGACATTCTGAATTTGGTGAAGATGAAATAACCATATCAGCAAAATCATAAAGCTTGTGACATTCTGAATTTGATGAAGACATATTTAACTGAAAATTTGTACAAGCCAAGAATAAGTGAAATAAGATGAGTTGTTTTAAGAGCTATAAATAAGGGAAAATGAGGCAAATGCCCCCGATGTCCTGAGGCTAATCACTTTCCGGACCATTTTTTTGGCGGTATGAAACTGGACCAAGGGCAACCTCTGTCATTGGGCAACTCATCCACATTGTGACAAGTGTCCCGTATGTGTAAGGTATTGTTTTTTGGGCAACTAAAATGCGCTGGGCAACCGTATTTTTTTTAAATGATTTTTTTTTTATCTTTTTACATACACTACAAAAATTGAAATTTGCTTAAAACACTTAAAAGTCATCCCTCCCAAATCAATCAGATTTACTCTACCCCAATCCCAAATCGCTCACACCCTCATCTCTCGCAAATCTCTATCACTGAACCCTATCAGACAACTCTGATTTGTCTGATTTCCAACAAGTTTATAAATCAGGTTCTTATTCTGATTTCCACCGGAGACGACGATCTCCAACAAGTATATAAATCAGATTCTTATACTAATCTCGACGACGATGATTTCCACCGGAGACGGCGATCTTCTACCGACAACGACGATCATAAATCAGGTTGAATTCGATTCCATTATCTTTAACCTAATTTAGGGTTTATTTAATTTTGAAGTGAAAATTTAACTTAATTGTAAGGTCTGAGTTCGATTTCATAGTTTTAACCTATTTTTTGAGTTTATGTGATCTCTATTATTGCATTATTAATTAAGTTCTTATACTAAGTGTTTGATTTGATTGTTAATAGCGAGTCTAGGTCAATTTCATACAGAATAGATTATATCAATTTTAGATGTTAATTATGCTTTACTGATGTTAGTTACCGTGAAATTGATGTATTGATGGATTAAAGTGATAAATGTAGGATTAAGAGGCAAATTGCTGCTATGTTATAAGTCAATTTCTTCTGCGAGAATTTGTTAAGCTTACTTTTTGTGGCTTATTTTCAAACTTTTCGGCTTATATAAGTTTCTTATGTCATAAGCCGGCTATATAAGCCGAAACAAACCCTCCCTAGGTATAGATGATGATTCCGTTATAGCGGTTTTCGATGTGTTGTTATTGTTGTTTGTAAATTATGTGGATCAGTTAATTAAGCCTAAATGTGTTTGTTTCCATTTGTATAACGTGCAGCAGCGTGCGAATTATAAACCCTAGGATTTAGTTTTTAGCGTGTGATTTGTTGTTATTAAGCTGCTTAAGTTCATGTAGAGCGTTGTAACAATCCTGTGATAGTGACATGTTGTATGCAAATTATCTAGGCTAAATGCAATAGCTTGTGGATCTGTGATCAATATAGGTAGATAATCATTTCATTTTGTTCAAAATGACATGCTGTTTTGCAATTATGTGTGTTTGTAGGCTAATTGTTATATCATATGGATCAACGTTCAATGTCGTTATTAATCTTAAATTCGTGTTTAGATCTGCTGAAACTGACATGTTGTTTGGCATTTTTGTGTTTTTTTTAACTAATGCAGTAGCCTGGTTTCGATCTGTCATCATTAAGCTTAAATTTCAATTAATCATTGTTCCGATTTGTTTAATATGCTATATTGTTTGGAATTTACTTATTCTAAAAACATACAAAGGAGTTAAAAATGCCTGATTTAACAAAAAAAAAAGTAAACTTAATAAAAATGCCTGATGTGATTGAATTCCTTCTATCGTTCCACATGAGAAACCAGTACGAATTTTAACAATTATAATTCTAAAAAAATAATGACATTACCAAATCAACGTCTTTTAGGCTAATGCTAGCAGAATTATCTTTTAGAAATGACCCAAAACTTGTGCTTCAAAACTTTTCCATTGCTCCTCAGAATCCAAACTACCATCAATCATTTGCTCTGTCTGTAGAAAATAACAAACATAAAATGTATAATCAAAAATATATAGTTATACAATAAAGTTCATAAAAATAACAAAAACACTTACAATACAACCAGTCGGAAAGAAATGCCTCAACGAGGATCCAACTTCCTTAAACTCTATTCATGGTTAAGAATAGCACCCCAACAATCAACGACATTGACATCAACCCACAAATAGGGAGTTAAAGTTTCCATACTTAAACGAACTGATGAAACTTTGAATCCAGTATGAGTTTCAAAAATAGTTTCATTGTATGTAAAAAAAACACATGTAATTAGATAAAATCACATGTGATCTGGGTAAAATCACATGTGATCAGGGAAAATCACATGTGATCTGTGAAGAATCACATGTGATTTGGGTAAAATAACCTCAAACTTACAAGAACATGTGACATAAGCTCAAAGTGAATCAAATGTGATTATCAAAAAAAATGAACTAAAATAATAAACAAATAAACTTACATCTTGTCACCCTGCATAGAAAACAAGCTCTTTCCGACCATAAATTCCACCTTTGTAATGAACGGTACAACTTTGGTCTTCTTATTCATGTATGGGGAGCAGAGGAATGGAGACAGTTTCACAGCTCGTTTTTCAGGAACAACAACCTCAGGACTAACGTTCGATGCACGAGTAGCCACTCTCTCAGGAGTAGACGGACCTTGATTTGGGACGACCACATTCAGATTCATCTCTTCATCAACCGCTTCACCCTGATGCACGAGTAGCCACTCTCTCAGGAGTAGACGAACCTTGATTAGGGCAGACACCGGGTTTAATTCATATGCTACTGGTTGTCACTTGGTGACACCGGTATTGAAGATTAAATCATCATGGACCCAGTGACGCATGCACTAAACCTTCTTAGCCACTCAAGTTTCTCTCAACAGAAACTTGTTTTATGCTCACAGGGAACCCTACGTAAACTATCGGCTATCTCTTAGAGATTCTTGGTATTGAAGAAGAGACCCTCTCCTAGTCTCCGCCGGGAAAACCAAAGCGCACTATTGAGTCTAGAGCCACGAGATTCATCAAAAGATCTCTTAGGTACACTTGATATTTCATCACTTGTCGTTCAACAATAAGGACTCAAGTGATACATTATCGAGTCCTTCACGATCTTAGCAATGTCGAGAACATTTATGAGAGGTTCATATGTGATCCTCGGTGATTGAATGGAAACTCCCGCCGGTTCAACATCAAACAATACCGACAAAGCAGTCACTGGTAACACCCCATGGATTACGCTTAGTGTGTCTCAAACGGTCTGATCGAGGGTGATGCTTGTGTACCTCTGCGACTCATCCGAATCAGAGGTGTACTTGGTACATCGTGTTATCTCACTTGTGGGACTCCAGTTCAGGAACAACCTTTGTGAGAATTAGAGTTGTGTTTTCACACTATGCTGTTAAGACTCTCGAAGTTCAAAATTGTAAGCGTTGGATTATTTCTAACCCATTTTTATGTTTTCTTCTTATGGATGCTTGCGGGTAGAAAAGATCGTGTTGATTCTCCTCATGCTCACGCCAACATCATCACTAATGGAAGTTCTCTCTAAAGGCAACACAAAGTCAAAATGATTCTTCGTCAACATCAAAGAATCTACAAAGTTTAAAGACTAAGAGAACTACATCAGTACTGAAATCCAACGTTAAAGAGCTTATGAGCATGTTGGAGAAACACGTGGAGACACTGGAGCAACGAAGCGGACCTGATGCAGACAATCACAACATACTATCACTACCATCGCAAAGAACAAAGATCAAAGAACAAAGAAAAAGATGAGGTCAAAGCAGAATACTTCAAAGGAAACAATTTCTACACCGGGAGATTGTTCGAATCAAGGCACTTCTTCTCACAAGAAAGAAGAATGTTAGAAGACGTCAAAGCTACTATTACATCAGCACCTTCAACGTTTATATCATCAACCACTAACACTTAGGGGGAGATTGTTGGAATCACTCCTAAACTAGAATTCAAGTGTTAGTAATTAATATGTAATAGTTAGCTTAATTATGGCTTTTATGTTAGTTATCATGCCAAGGCTTATGTAGAAAGCCCATAAGCCTTGGCCCAAGCCCATAAGAAGGGAAGGATGCTAGTAGTGTTGCCCTAGCTCTTTGCCCTTTAAATAATCCTTGTAAACCCTCACTTGAGGGTTGGTTGTTCATTTACTTTCACTCTCTAAGCATAAACTTTCTCTATCTCTATTCGTGTGTGTTTGTATTTGTTCAACCGATCTCTCTTATCTATATTTCTTCATATTGATGCTTGTGTTACATAAATGGGAACCTAACAGTGGTATCAATCGCCAAATAGTTAGGTGAAAAGAATTTGTTTTTGAAGTTTTTAGTGTTACGCGTAACTCTTGGTTCATAAACTTTCTCACGCATAAAAATTCATTTTTTACACTTTACAATCCAAGATTCTTGTACTTTCAAGGGTTTTAGGTGTTAAAATTTCTGTTTTTGGCAAAAAGTTTCGAACTTTGCGTGTATTTCATTGGTTTTAATCTTGATTTTAAACGTGTGTTCATTTCTATGCGTAACGTGTCTACAAGTTTTGGATCATCAAGTTTCACACTTTTGTGTTATTTTGGTGATATTGAAGATGTTTCATCACAAAAATCTGGTTTAGAAACACTATGGGCTAAAAATCAGTTTTGGTTAAGTTTTACGCATAACAAAACCCTAAAGTTATGCATAAGCTTTCCTTGGTTTGATCTTCAGTGAAATTGGTTTACTCAGTGTTTTCTTGCTTGGATAAGCCTGAAAACACTTCGACTTTGGACATCTTTTACACTGAGATTAGTGTAAAGGATTTTTAGGCAAAACCCTAATTTTACGCATTAGCTTTAACTTACGCGTAGAACTCTTTACGCCTAAGCATTTTCTTACGCTTAAGCCTTGTCTTACACATAAGCTAATCTTACGCATAAGTTTTCTACGTCTAACTTTCAGTTTACGCCTAATCTTAGTGTTTCACAATTCTTACACGTAAGCTAATCCTACGCGTAAATATTACTTTCACGCGTAAGTTTGGTGTTTTTACGCCTAAGCATTACTTTGCCTAAACTTGGTTTCTACGCCTAAGGATACTTCATCAACAACCTTTCATTCGACTACAAAGATCCATTTTACAACACAAGTTTTCAACATGTCTCAACCACCATACTCTAACTACTTTCCTTACACGTATAATCAACAACAACAACAACAACAACAACAACTCAGTCCACAACATCAACAATTCTATCAACAACAACAAGTTTATCAACAACAATTTAACCAACAACATTATCCACAACAAGGAGCAATTCCACCTCAAATGGTTCAACCACCACCTAGTCTTCAAGTACAACCTTACACAAACTTTTACAATCAACATCCATCAAGGAATACAATGAAATAACCATCTTGGTTTGCAAAGATGTGTGAAGCTTAAAGTAGCCAATAATCCATTCATGAGGCAGGATCACTTGATAGACCTCCAATGCTCACTCTCGGAAACTATGATCAATGGGTAATTAGGTTCTTTAGGTTTTGTGATCTAAAGAAGCCACATGGAAAGTTCTTAAAGAATGTCATCTTGGAAGGTCCATTTCAGATGCCTATTGTCGTTACACCCGGAGATCCAAATGCTATTCCACCAAGAGATGATCTCACAAACATTGCAATCATTGGTCGACCTTTCCGGTGATGAACTTCTACATTTTGAAGTTGATGAGCTAGCAATGCAATATATCCTTTAGGATTACCCAATCCAATCCTTCAAGTGTTGATGCTCAAAAGATCGCAAAAGCAATGTGGAACATATTCATCTTCTCATGGAAGGCACTGAACTCAATCAAGAAGACATGGAATCCAAAATCTACTTGGCTTATGAACACTTCATGATTGAACCAAGAGAGACATTAGAGTCATATCATCATCGATTCTCAGACATCATCAACGACTTGGACAAACATAACATCATTATGCCAAGAATTGCAATCAACACTAAGTTCCTAAGTAGTCTTGGTACAGATTGGGAAAAGTATGTCATTTTCATCCGTCAAGCTAAAAATCTCCATCATGCTACATACGGATTGTTGTACGACTATTTGAAGCCCCACCAAAAAGAAGTTGACAAAGAAAGGGCTCTCCGTGGACTCCCGGTCACACCGTCACTTTCGTATTATCAACAACTTGCTTTGTGGGCTCAAACTAGTTATCCTCCTCAACCCGCTCCTCAACCAACTGCAACAATTACACCATATGATCCGTCACAGCAACAATCTCAACAAACTCAATTGGTTCCATACAACAACAACAATGATCAAGTACTTTACAGTGAAGCTAATGAGGACTCCGATGCTTTCGATGCATTGCAACAAGGATTTGTTATGATTGCTAAAGCCTTCAAAGATTATACAAACAAATCCAACAATCGCATTCGCTCCTCATCAAACACAAGGAATCGTGCTATTGTGAACAATGGACGTGTTGAAGTTCGTAATCGTAGTAATGTTCGCCGATGGGCGGTGGTCAAGGGTTTAATGCTATGGGAAGGAATAACATGGGTGCTCCACAACAACAGAGAGCTCAAGTGGTTGAACAGGGAATGCTCGAATGGGATGAATGGTCTTCGTTGCTACAATTGTAATGAGAAGGGTCACCTGGTTAATGCATGCCCAAAGCCGAGGACTAGAGGCGTGCTTATCACAAGGAGGCTTTACTTTTGGCTCTTAAGGATGAAGCTAGTGGAACCCTCACAAACAAAGAATGAGCTTTATGGCGATGCGCAGACTCGAGATGATGATATGGAGGACTTGCAAGCTAATGCAGCGCTTATGTTGATGGCTAATATGCACGAACTCCACATGAGTGACACAGGCCCAGTGTATGACACTGATGGCTTGTCTTAGGTACCCAAACAAACCATATTCATCACTGATCTAATATCTAAGCCAACATCTGAATCCGACGACGCTCAGACTGTTCAACATGAGCTGTCCACATCTCATTCTAACGATTCTCAACTAGATCCAGTAGTTACATTTGACGATCAAGATGACCTCATGGTTACCTTTGATAATCAAATTGACTCCGTGGTCATACTCGAGGATCTGAACAGTGATCATGTTGTGACTTACGTTGAACATGCTGAACCTTTGCCTAATCTAGATGTTGACCTCTTACTTAAAGACCAACAATCCCGAATGGAAGAATGTTGTGCATCGAATCAAGAATTACACAAAAAAATGCATCATAACGGGGATATTGAATGCTTAAAACGGCAACTCAATTTTTTTAATTCAAGAAAACGTGAACAAGGTTTTGAAGTCGCTTTGCTAAATCACACCAAAATGAAAAATCATTAGAACGACAGATACGTGATCTAGCCGCATCCAAGAATGCTTTGTTGTCTCAAATAGAACAACCGAAACATGAACATAAAAACAACTTAACGCTCTTACTTTGAAACTCAAAAGCCAAGGTGAGTTGTTAACTTGTCAAAACAGCTTCTTTGCGTACAAAAGTATTCAACGAAACGAATAGATGACTATCTTGAAGAAATTGTCACCTTACAAAACAAACTCAAAGAGTTTCGAAATGTTGTTTATAAACATGGTGAGTCAATCACAACTATTCAAAAGTTTACTTTAAAACCAAATCCAAATGGATATGGACTGAATCTTGCTGATTACAAACCAAAGCTTTCAAACAAAGCATTCAAACCAAATCCTGAAGTTCACAGTACAGAACACAAAATTTATGACTTTGTTATGAGTGTTGTTGAATATCATCATCAAGAGGAATTAGATGCAGAAGACGAGATTCGATCAAAATTAGAAAATGTTGTTTATAACAAACCATTTAACTATTCAAAAGCCGTCACTTTCGTCACACAAAAGGATTCTTCTAACACACCTTGGGTTATCACACCAATGTCTGAGTCTTCTAAAGTTGCTCCCCAACCAAATTATGCACAAATTTATGGTCCTTTACCTTCACTCAGTGAAGTAAAATCAACACCCTAAAATCGTCAAATTCTTAGATATTTTGACATTTTCACTTCTGACATCAAACTTTTAGAACGTGAGATTGAATTTCATTCTGAAATAAAGGTTGAACATTTTCAATCGCCTATGGCGCGAGAACAAAGAGACATTTTTTAGAAAAGAATTTTACCCCATGTTAAAATTTTGAAATTTTGTGCATTGTATTGGGAAAGGGAATTTCATAAGGAACTTGGACTGATGAAAATAGTTTTCGAGAAAACAGAAACATCGATTTCAAATACAAAACGCAAAAACAAAATGTTACGAAAAGATGTTGTTCGACTCTTTGAAGATGTTAGCTGTGCTGATATCCATAATGTTGTGTTATTGCATTCTTTTTCATATGCATTTGATTATATCTCTGCTGATTCTGTTGATTATGTTGAAATTGTTGAGAATACTGGCGCAAGAACAAAGAGACATTTTTCAGAAAAGAATTTTACCCCATGTTAAAAATTTGAAAATTTGTGCATTGTATTGGGAAAGGGAATTTCATAAGGAACTTGGACTGATGAAAATAGTTTTCGAGAAAACAGAAACATCGATTTCAAATACAAAACACAAAAACAAAATGTTACGAAAAGATGTTGTTCAACTCTTTGAAGATGTTATCTGTGCTGATATCCATAATGTTGTGTTATTGCATTCTTTTTCATATGCATTTGATTATATCTCTGCTGATTCTGTTGATTCTGTTGAAATTGTTGAGAATACTGATAATGTGCCTCAGATCGAGTCTTTAAAAGTTGAAAATGAACGACTATTAAACGAGCTTTCAAATGCAAAACGTCGTCTTCAATGGTGTCAAAAGGATTGTCAAAATCGTGAACTTGCTTTGCAAAACAAAATCAATCAGTTGCATTCCAAAACTTTTAATCCAAAATTTGAGCAACTGGATGATCAAAAAGCGTCTTTGAAATGTCAAATCTCAAAATATGAACAAGAACTTGCAAAAGTTAAAAAGGAATATGGTGTCATATTTGATTTACTCAAACAGACTCATGATGAAGCATCAAACGAACTTGATCATTATCTTGCATACACTAAAGAAGTCATGAATTTTTCTGGAAATCTTCGTTCTGAAAATCAAGATTTGTTGCACACTATCATTGAGTTAAAAGAGAAGTTAGGAAAGTATGAACAAGCTCAGATTAGTAACATTAAGAAATTTGCACCTGTAACACTTAGAAAAAGTGACATTAGAATGCCTACTGACAAACCACAAGATACTAATGTGCTTCCATCTACTGAAACAGGACTAGTTGCCTCTTTTCCCAATGTCTGCACTTCACAGCCTAGGAGCAATACAAGGAAGAATAGGAAGTTGCGACCTAAGAAAAGAACAATAAAGAATGCTGAAGTAGAAGAACACCCTAGGACTTTGAATAAGACCCAAGTTGCACCCACTTTAGATATTGCGTCTGAAAAATGTAATGGAAAAAGTGATGTAACGAATGCTGAACCTTTAAGTACTTTTGATGTTAAGTCTGAAGCTTCTTGTGTTATATGTCATAAAAGTATGCTTTCTGATTGTCATGATAAATGTGTTGCTAAAACTATCTTGTTTCGCTTACGGAATCCTAAGAATCAGAATACCTCTAGGCCCACTAATGCTTCCAAGTCTGTGCTTGGTAAACCGCCCTCTTTAGATTCTAAGAAAAGCATTGATGTCCCTATAGCTCCATTATCACCTCCAAGGAACGTAGCACCACATAGTTCATTCACTAAGACTAAAGCTAAGACTAGTTGGAGATGGCATAAATGGTTACATAATACACTACGATTTAAATGGATACCCAAAATCATTGATACGTGTGTTTCTACTATAACTGCTCCGGAACCCTCTAACTCTTCGGGTTCCACATCTACTTCTATTCCATCTGTGTCGTCTATGTGTAATGCAGGTGATACAGATCATACTTTGGATTGTTGATAGCGGATGTTCCCGACACATGACAGTAATCTCAAATCATTATCAAACTTTGTTGCAAAGTTCATTGGCATTGTCGATTCGGAATGATCACTTCGCAGCTATCATGGGCTACGGAGATTACATCAATGGCAACATCGAAATTAGCAGGGTTTATTATGTGGAAGGTCTCAGTCACAATCTCTTCTCATTAGTTCAGTTCTGTGATGGAGATTTGGAAGTTGCTTTTCAGGAAAAAACTTGTTTCATTCGTGATCTACAAGGAGACGATCTTATGTCTGGCACCCGCAACTCAAGTTTATACACAATCTCAATGCAATACATGATTGCTTCATCTCCCATCTGTCTCCTTTCAAAGGAAACATCTACAAAATCTTGGCTATGGCACCGACGTCTCTCACATTTAAACTTTCAAACCATAACCAACCTTGCTCGATACAAAATTGTTGAAGGTCTCCCAAGATTCCGGTATTCTAAAGATCACCTTTGCTCAGCTTGTGAACAAGGAAACAGCACTCGTGCTCATTTTCCTTCAAAGGTGGAACACAGCTCTCAGCATGTGCTTCATCTCCTTCACATGGATTTGTGTGGCCCGATGCGTGTGCAGATGATTAATGGCAAACGCTACATCTTCGTAATTGTAGATGACTACTCCATATGGACTTGGGTTTATTTTCTTCGAAGGAAAGATCAAGCTCCATAGATGATCATCACCTTTCTCACTCAAGTTCAGCTCCGGAACACCGTCAGAAAAATTCGCACATACAAAGAAACTGAATTTGTGAATCAAACTCTTCGTGAATATTATGAGAAAGTGGGAATTGAGCATCAAACATCAATTGCACGTACCCCCGAACAAAACGGAGTTGTTGAAAGACGAAACCGTACGTTAGTGGAAGCTGCCAGAACGATGTTAATCAATGCTAAACTTCCAGATTACTTGTGGGCTGAAGCCGTTTCAACTGCATGCTACACTCAGAATCGCTCAATGATCACAAAACGCCATAACAAAACACCTTTTGAGCTTATCCACAACCGAAAACCGAATCTCAAACACTTTCATGTATTTGGATCCTTTTGTTACCCGAATAATGATCGTGATGACTTTGGAAAGCTTAAAGCAAAAGCTGACATTGGAGTCTTTATTGGATACTGTGAGAATTCTAAAGGTTATCGGATCTGGAATCGTCATACAAAGCAAGTTATGGAAACGATTCATGCAAATTTCGATGAGCTTACTGATATGGCTTTTGAGCATAACAACTTGGAACCCGGTCACAACCGTTTAAACTTCCCTCAAACCCCATCATCAGCTGAACCAAGCCCCCAGTTTACTCGTCAACAAATGGAAAAGCTATTTGCTCCTCCTGTTTAGTGATGATATTGATGAACGCGCTCGTGTGTATCCAATGTTTCACCGCTCAACCCGATCATATTCCAATACCGACACACTGCTACAACAACTATTGTTGAAGAAGCACGACTCTATAACAACAGTTGAACAAACTGCTTCAACGACGTTGAACCACCGATGATGTTCGAACAATGAAGTACCCCACCAGTAGATTTTGATCCAAATGCTCTTTAACCCGTTTGCTAATGAAACTGCCGCACCGACGCTATGGAATCATCTACCACCATTTGAATCCTCCTAATCTGCGTAATGTATATCAACATCAACCTTTCACTCATCGTTGGACAAAAGACCATCCTCTTGAGAATATTATTGGTAACCTAAATCAACCAACGTAATGGGACAACGTCTTCACACGATGGTGAACATTGCATTTATGCACTCACCGCCCCGCCAATCAACCTAAAAACATTAAAGATGCAATGACCAAAGACAACCGGATTGAATCCATGCAGAAGAACTCAATCGCTTTAAACATCTTAAAGTATGGAACTAGTTGAACGACCAACGTGGGATCATTGGTCTCAAATGGATTTGGAAAACAAATTGATGTCAAGGAAACGTAATCGTAAATAAGTCACGTCCGGTGGCTAAGGGTTATAGACAAGAAGAGGTATTGACTTTGAAGAATCATTCGCTATGGTTGCTCATCTTGAGGTCGATATTTCTAGTTTTCGCGGCACACATGAACATCACGGTCTTTCGGATGGACGCCAAAACTACTTTTCCGAACGGAAACCGAAGAAACGGTTTATGTCACCACCCGTAAGGATTCGTTGATCCCGAGTTCCCGAACCATGTCTACAAAGTGAACAAAGCTCTGTACGGACTCAAACAAGCTCCTCGAGCGTGGTATGATAAGTTATCATCCTTCCTCATTGCCAATAATTTCACCAAAGGTTTGGTTGACCCAACTCTTTTCATACAATATCACGGGGCACACATTTTAATCGTTCAAATTTACGTGGATGACATCATTTTTGGGTCAACACATAAAAAGTACTCAATCGCTTTTGCAAAACTGATGAAAACACATTTTGAAATGTCCATGATGGGTGAACTTACGTTCTTTCTAGGACTGCAAGTTCATCAATCACCCCGTGGTATTTTCTTGAGTCGGTCCAAATATGCCCTTGAACTTTTAAACAAATTTGGAATGCAAAACTATGACACCTATGCCACACCAATGGCACATACCAAAAAAGTAGACGCTGATTTACATGGGAAATTGGTGGACCCTACCAAATACCGTAGTATCATTGGGTCTCTCATGTATCTAACAGCTAGCAGGCCTGATATTGTTTTTGCCATATATCTTTGCTCCGCTATCACGAGACCAATCGAAACCCACCTCTCCGAGGCTAAAAGAATCCTCCGATACATCAACGGAACCATTAACTTGGGATCCGTATCCAAGGATTTTGGTTTTGAACTAATATCTTTTTCGACCGATCACGCAGATACTTAGATTCACGCAAAGTACTTCAGAGCATTACAATTTCTTGGTGATAAATTGGTGTCATGGCAATCAAGAAGTAGGATTGTACATCACCGTCCTCAACCAAAGCGTAATATGTAGCCATGTCGGCGTGTTGTGCTCAAGTCATTTGGATGAGAACACAACTCAAAGACTATGGTTACGATTTGATGTAATCCCGATGTATCGCGACAATCGAGTGCTATTGCGATCTCGCAACTCGCTCAACATTCAAATCAAAGCACATCGATCTTCAATATCATTTCATCAAGGAGCACGTGGAGCAGGCATCGTTGAATTATACTTTGGGTACTGAATACCAATCGCGATCTCCTCACCAAAGCCTTAGCTCCTGCTAGGTTTAATGAGTTGGTCCACCGGATTGGTATGCGGTGTTTGACTCGAGGAACCGGATGAACTTTTAAAACATTCTTAAAACCACCAAACACCAAAACCTCTTTTGTAAATATTTTCAAAACAAAATACAAAATTATAAAATCGATAAAACAACAAAAATACTCTTCTATCTATATTTCTTTAACATGGCAAGTACAAATCTTCCACAACACTAATCTTTCAAAATTCAAGATTTTCTCGGTCAAGTGTTGAGGGGGAGAAAGCAAATATTTTTCGGTTTCATAAAACCTTGTACTTGCATGCTACCTTATCTCAATTGTTACTTTGTTTAATGGTGGTCACATTTCTGTTTACTGACACTCCCCGGACTCAAATTTATAAAACTTATTTATTTCTTAAGTCGAGGGGGAGTGTCGTCAAGTTTCTTTCCAAATATCTCTCGTTTGGTAACCAAAATGGAAGTTATGGGCTTTGGATGTAAATGTTTAAGGTGGAGGGACTGAATATGTCAAAAGTTCAAAGTATTTTTTAACAAAACACTCTACCTAACTTTCATAAATACATTTACTCGTCACATTTATTACCCAACTAACCAAAACCTACGCCTAAGATTCAACCTTCAAAACCAGACTTTTGATCATCAATTTGTAAGTGTAAAAACGTTATTTGTAATTATCTAAGCATAGGTTTTGAATCGTTTTGGAAACCAACGGCTAGATTTTAATCTATAAGTGATTTTGTGTTCTACGCATAAGCGTATGAACACATAATCAAGTTTGAGTGTTTTTGGTTAAAATGGTAGTGTCAAAACGTTTATCTAATCACATTGATACCATTTCTATCATCAATACTCACCCAGAAACTCAAATTGAATGATTTTGAAAGTTAGGGTTGTATGCGTAAATTGGGTATTTTCAAGTGTGAGTGTTTTAGGTTAATTAGATGGTGTTAGGTCACCATATTAGTAACATAAGCATCAATATGTAGAAATAGAGAAGAGATAGAGATCGGATGAACAATAAACACACACACACACACACTCGTATGAACTTAGCCGGTTATGCGTAGGAATGTGAAAGTGAATAAATTGAACAACCAACCCTCAAGTGAGGGTTATTACAAGGTATTTATAGAAGAGGGAGCTAGGGAAACACTCCTAGTCCCTTCCTTTCCTTATTGGACTTGGGCCTAGGCTTATGGGCCTTCTACATAAGCCTAAGCTAATAACAAACATAAAGGCCATAATTAAGCTAACTATTACATTTAATTACTAACACTTGAAATCATGTTTAGGAGTGATTCCAACAATCTCCCTAAGTGTTAGTGATTGAAAAATATGAACGTGAAGGTGTTGATGTAATAGTAGCTTTGACGCCTTCGACATTCTTCTTTCTTGTGAGAAGAATTGCCTTGATTCGAACAATCTCCCAATGTAGAGAAATTGTTTTCTTTGAATGCTCGCTTTGACGTCATCATTATCTTTGTTCTTTGATCATTGTTCTTTGTGATGGTAGTGATAGTATGTTGTTGTTGTGCGCATCAAGTCTCGCCTCAGTCCGCTTCGTTGCTCCGGTGTCTCCACGTCATTCTTCAACATGCTCACACGCCTTTGACGTTGGATTTTAGTACTCGATGAAGTTCTTTAAGTCTTGAAACTTTTGGATTCTTTGACTTGACGAAGAATCATTCGACTTTGTGTTGCCTTTGAGAGAACTTCCATTAGTGATGATGTTGGCATGAGCATGTGAAGAATTTGTACGATCATTCCGCTCGTAGCTTCCATAAGAAGAAAACATAAGAAGGGTTAGTAATAAGCGGATTCCGCACTTACAAGTTTGAACTTCGAGAGTGTTAACGGCATAGTGTGAAAACACAACTCTAATTCTCACAGAGGCCGCTCTCGAACCTGAGTCCCACAAGTGAGATAACGCGATGTACCGGTACATCTACAGTTCAGATGAGTCGAGGTACACCAAGCATCACCTCACGATCGTAGACCATTTGAGACACACTAAGCGTAATCCACGGGAGTTACCAAGAGACTCGCCGTTAGGGCGTTTGATGTTGACCTTGGCAGAGTTTCCATTCAATCACCGAGGATCACAATTGTGAACCTCTCATAAATGTTCTCGATAGATTGCTAAGATCCGTGAAGGACTCGATAACGCACCACCGATGTTCTTATTGTTGAACAACAAGTGATGAAATGTCAAGTGTACTTAAGAGATCTTTGATGAATCTCGTGGCTCTAGACTCAATAGTGCTTTTTGGTTTTCCGAGCGGAGACTAGGGAGAGGTCTCCTTCTTCAATATCGAATCTCTAAGAGAAAGCCGATAGTTTACGTAGGGTTCCTCGTGAGAATGAAACAAGTTTCGCTGAGAGAAACTTGAGTGGCTAAGAAGGTTTAGTGCATGCGCCATCGGGTCCATGACGATTTTAATCTTCAATACCGGCCATCAAGTGACAACCAAGAGCATATGAATTGAACCCGTGTCCGCCTAAGTTGAATAATTTTGAGGGCTATTTCTTTTCACCCTTTTCTTTACATTTCTTTTAATTCTTCAACTCCTTCTTTCTCCGATTCTCATTTTCTCCTTTTACAATCATACTTAAGGACTTCTAATTCTAACTATTGGTAGTGTCCTTGGTAGATCCCTCCGCTCAAGGATCATAGGACGGTTATTCCTAACCTTAATCACCTTATAACTCCATTGCCATAAAACCATTTTCATGAAAATCTCTCAAGTGTTTTGAATGAAAACATGTTTAAACACTTCAAGAGTTTTAGATTTTCGTAAATACTCCCCACAACATGTGCTTAAGAGTTTTGATGTAAATCGCACAAAGGAGAGAAGAGCGCCTACTTTTGAATTGATCGACTCAAGATAGACAATTCCTTGCGAGACACGATTCGCTTGCATAGTTAAAGAGATACATTGTCGCCTTTTAGGTGACAACTAGCTCTAATAACTACCTTGAAGATGTGGACAACCCCGAAGGTTGTCAAACCCGTCAAAGTTCATGTCTATCAAGAGCTTCTCGAATGGGTACAATTTACTTGGATAAGTCTTGGAAGACAAATCTTTTCAATGTATGACTGTTCAGATCCCGTCAATTCATGGGTTGAAGTCTTTTCACACGAGGATTCAATAGCAGTTTCACAACATATTTCTTATCACATAATTTTCTCCCCCTCAAAAATGGCATATAAATGTGATTTTTGTAGAAATGTTGAGAATAAATATGACCATTTTGAGTTTTGTGGGAAGATTACACAAAGAACAATTTGTGAACAAAGTTTTTAGGTCAAATACTCCCCCACAACAAGTGATATAAACGGTTGAGGTTTTGAAAATCATAAGGGGAAGTACTTGTTCTTTTGAGCAAAACCTTTGAAAACTGAAAGGTTTGATAAGTTTTACTCAAAAGTAAGAAGCTTTCGCTCCTTTTATAAGGATTGTGGCATCAAGCGCACTACGTGGTCCTTTCATTACAAGTACGGGTTGTACACTGTTATATGTGCACAAGCCATATTAATTATATAATCACACATCCAAATTAATATCAAATAGAAGCAGTTAAGGGGTACCAGGAAGTCCAGCAATCTTTCCAGGAATACGAACAGGGCGTTGATAGCCGGTGAGAGTAATCCTGGGATGACCGCCTACAAAGCTCTCTAATGTTCTGAACTGGTCCCTTCTGTACAACCTTTCATCAATCATGGTGATGATCCTCTTCACATCCCTTCTTTCCTGAGAATTCCATCGCTTTTGAGACCCAATGCCTTCATGTATCGCCTTCAACCGATAAGCCAAGCCATCCCTAACCTTCTTCAATGTGTGATCCCCAAACTTGTAAAGATCTCAACACGCCATCAAGCAGTTTCGTTGTAGTTCACTACGGTAAATTACGCCGAATGGTTTGTCGACGAGGTGTATTGTGGAAGTCGGTTGATATCGGGAAGTTCTAGCCGAGGTCTAGTGAAGTTGACACGGTCCGATAGGATTCAACAATGAGTTGTAAATCTTCTACACGCCCTTGATCACTATGCTTCTTATAAAGATAAGCAAGGACTTGATGTATTCACGTTGAACTTCACGAGAATTGTATCATGCGTCCTCGTACTTTGGCAAGATACAGATCTTCAATGTCGTTGAGAGACAAATTCTCAAAGTCCGCTTCACAGAATGCATAATCCCTTTCGTCTTGTCTTTTGACCACGATATTCTTGAGGAAAGTGTAGTCCCATTTAGACGAAAGATCAATATGCTTAATAGCAACGATCCCTTTAGTACTATACACTGCATGTTGAGACTTTCGAACCTGGCAGCTCTTGTAGTAAATTCGTCGGCGTTCTGGTCAATGGTGAATCCCGTACATTGCATCGATGGCATATTGTTCCACACTATTAGAAAACATGTGATTAGCCTTTTCTTCGATGGCTATACAGTTGGAGTATATAGCTGCCGGGAACGGAAATTTAAGTGATGTAGCGTATTTCCTTGAACCATCGCTACCGTAGTAGGAATTCTAAATCTTTGTTGAAGAAGTATCAAATGGAATCTTAGGTCGATCCGGTTGGCACAATCGTTGGTAGAGGTTTAGACCAATCGGTGTAGTATGGAGCGTTGTCTCTTCCGGTAAAGTCGATGTTTGCTTGTGGTTGAGCCAATCAATGTTGTTAGACATGGCTCGTGCTATGTTTTCAAGGTAATACTCAACTTCAATAGCACTTTTGAGTGTCTTTAAGTAGTTGAAAAGCTTTATTCTTGATTCTTCTCAACTCCGATTTCGCCATCTTCTTTACCCAAAACTTATCTTGAAGAATTTTAGCATGCTCCAAAGTTCGACCTTCTATCACATCTTGACCTTCAGTGGGTAGGAGTAGAATCAACAAGCTTAGAGAACCAACAGATTCAAGGTCATCCTCGTCTAGCCATGATACGACGCCGCCCTTAGGCGCCTTCTTCTTCTTTTCTTAGGCCTAGATGAGGATTACGGTTTCTTGGTTGTGTCGGGAGAGATGGGTTGTTGTTGGGGCTCGTGGATTTCCTCATCGTCACCACCAGTATACTCAAAGTGATCACCGCTTTACGAGTCTGGGGTGGTAACTCGTAATCCCGAGGTTTTTCAAGAGAAGAGCGAGGAGGAGATCGTGGTTGAGCTTGAGTCCTTTAGGGTGGAGGTTGCATGGAGGATGATTCACCGCTTTCTTGGTGTTTTGGCTCGTCATGCTTATCCTTATCTTTATCTCGCATTGTCTCTGGACGCTTAGGCCTTTGAGCTTCTTCTCCAGATGTCGATTTAAGTTGGTATTCAAAGAATGCTTTAAACAATTTACTTTCGTAAGAAGAAAATGTTGCAGATCGTTTGGACATTTGAGCTACTAGCCTGTTAACCAATTCAGCATCTGAGAATATTATGGGATTAGTTGGATTGATGTTTACATGCATTGGTGTTGATCTCATAGTTTGCTTGGCCAAATACAAAAGATTCGGATAGAGTTGTTTGGTAAACATCTCCCTTGTAACTCCAGGAACGATGTCAAGAAGGAACTTGTGAGTGTAACCTTTATTCATTTCGCTCATTTCCCTCGAGGATCACGCTGCATGAACTTCGGATGTACTCCATTTCACCGATATCTTTTCATTCTCTTCATGAAGATATCGAACACGGTCACGAGAAAATTCACTTTTGTAAAGCACGCCTTTCTTCCCCGACCGCTGATGCCTTTGACGATCCTTGTCTTTGCTTGAGAGATCCAAGATGTCGCTGGCTTCTTCACCGATTTGGATGTGGATCCGGTTGATCTTTTGGATGGTGGTGGTGAAGAGTGAGAAGATGAGTCGATGATGAAGAGACATGAGGAGGCTCGGGGTCCTTAGGTGGTTCAAGTTTCCTCCTTAGAACGCATTTGCATCGTCTAGAAGAAATTGATCATAAGCGGTTTCTTCATCTCCGCACTTAGCCGCTTCGTCGCCCTTTGTTTCATCAACAGAGTTTTCCCGCCTTGTCCAATGCGGTTCCTCAATATCAAAGTTGATCGAATCCTCAATCTGCCTTTGTTGTTGTTCGTGGGTGATGGTAGTACCAGTTCCCTTATCGGGTCGATTAACCGCATCAGGAACTGGTGTGGCTTGAGTACCACCACTTGAACCTCCAGGGCCACGAGTTTGATCTTTTACAAATTCATCGGCAAGATGTTTGAGTCTGAGGTTCTTCAACTTCTTTTCATAGTATTTTTGCTCATCAAATGGTTCTTCTTCCGAGCTTTCTTTATCATGCTCAAGCACTGGGGTTTTCCCTTTACCTTTGTCAGCTGATAGACTGGGAGGTTTAGCTACTAATGGAGTAACATCGGTTGCAGTTCAGAGTAGAAGACCTCATCGTCTCGATTCGGTATCTTCGCAGCTTTCATCCACTAGCTTTCTTTTGGTTCGCACTTAGGAATGGGAATAGAACAGCTTCCTTAGAAGGAACTTTCCGTCTGTGTCCGTGTTTCCTCTTAGGGAACTTCCTTTACTCTCGCTTGCAAGACTTCCTCGCACTTCCTCTTCTCGGTTTTCCTTGTGGGTGTGCCGAATACTTGTCATCGAGAAACCAACTTTACTTTCTTCAACTCGCTACCGATACCTTTTGTATGTATAGAGCTTTTGATTTCATCGACGAAGGTGATCCGCAACACAAAGACCTTGTTTCTTTGTTGTTGATTCTTTAAATCGATCGTTAGAGTTGGTTCGCACAACATGTCGTGATTGTTGGGGTCATTGAGTCTCTTGGGATATCAGTTTATACCCAAGTGCTCTTTGGATCAACAGCTTGTATATCCGATATAAGGGATCTTTGAGCCAAGCTTTTGAGAAATGTCATCATATCGTCCCATATCGAGCTTCGACTTGATGTGCTTCATGTTGACCAAAGCCCAAAAGATTTGCGCCCATGAGCTTGGTATGCTCATAGCCACCGCCACGACTGTAAACAGATTGGTGATGATGATGTAGAGTTCTCCATGGTTGAGGAATATTCTTAAGATCCACATGTGAATGCTTAGAGATTACTCCCTCAAGCTTCGTCATATCCAATGCCGAGCATGAATTGTAGAACAGTCTCTTCGCTTGGTGTGGCATTGAGTTCGGTTGGCTCGATGACCGAATGAGGAGAATGTTCCCTTAAGTCTGCAGTGTGATGGTGACTTGTTTGTGGTTGAGAGTCACCGTCACAAGATTTTGACCTTGGATCTTTTGCATTGTGTTCCGTAATCGATGAATATAGATCTCGTGCAATCGAAAGCGTAATTGGAGAGCATGTTCGATAAGGATGATTCTTCGTAATATCCACAAGAATTAAGCACGAAGACTCTGAGCATGTGAGAGTTTCAAAGTCAACACGAAGGTTGTTCTTTCCAATTTTCATCGGATAGCCATTAGGGAAGATATCAGCAACGGTGAGAACATTAGGTGCATCCACATTCTGTGTCTGAGCGTCCATGTCGTGATCTGAAAGATATTTAGCCAAAAGAACCAACATATCGAAAGACATTATGTTAGTCAATAGATGGTTTTATTATCTAATTATTGAATGTGATATGTCGATGATTGTTACGAGTCCAAAGTCACTTGTTTATCCAATAGTCCAATGACGTCGTGATAAGTTTTGTGAGTTAATTAACTTTAAGTTTTAAAGTCCATGTTATCACTTATTTTTCACAACATATTAAACGCTTTAAGCTTATTAGTGACATTATTGGTTTCGTGGCATTATGATTTATTTTATTTACAAGTTTGCACGCGTAACAATTCATAATTGAGGTTAAACAAGGCTTAGCGTAGAAATGGTAAGCTTATGCGTAAACAGGAGTGATATACGTGTAAACGCAAGCTTATGCGTAGGATCTTGACTTACGCGTGAAATATTACGCGTGGGAAAAGGGACCTTATGCGTAGAGCTTACGCGTGGCGTATATAAACCTTACGCGTAAGGCTTACTCGTAGGAGTCAACCTTATGCGTAGAGGCCATCGCTTATGCATATCCTTCACAAGATACGCGTAGTCCTTTATGTAGAACCCACGCCAGAACGCTACGCCGTAAGATTTCTCTTCGCGATAACATGCTACTGCGTAAGGTGATCCTTATGCGTAGATGTCAAACAACCTTGATTCTCGAATTTTCACGCATTATAAACCTAAAATAAGATCATCATAGCACCAATATTAACACATACATTCATTCTTTAATGATCTAATCATGGAAACATTTTAAGGAGTTATGCGTAGAAACGCTTTACGCGTAGAACTAAAACCCTCATGGATTAAGAATTACGAGTAAGCGATCTAGCCATGGAATTGCACAAAACTTGTTCGGTTAGTCTAAGATGCCTAATGAGTTGTTCGTCCAAGTTTTAACATCAAAGGCTGCGAATCAAAATACCCAAATACATATGAACAAAAACCCTAATCTTCAATTTTCATGCAATTAGTGTTTCGGGTGAAATCTAAGCATGGATATGTTCAATTCTACTTGTAAACAACATCTTATGACAATCTTTATAACCAAAATACTCACATATGAAAACCCCAAATTAACGATAAACCCTAGTTTTCAATATCAATCAATTCGTGTTTCTGGGTGTGTTTTAATGATAAAAATGGAATCAATGATGTTAGACAAACGTTTTGACACACTCATTTTAACCATAAACACATTAACTTGATTGTGTGTTCATACTCTTATGCGTAGAACACATAATCAATCATAGTTAAAGATTTAACCGTTAGTTTTTAAAACGAATCAAAACCATTGTTTATAATCTTGTTACAAACACAGAAACACTTACAAAATGATGATCAGAAACACGGATTTGAAGATGAATTTTTATGCGTGGGATTAGGTTGGTGGAAATTAAATGTGAAGAGTTAATGTGGTTAGGTGGTTGTTTTGTTAAAATAACTTTGACCATTTGACAGTTTTAGTCCCTCCACCTTAACCATTAACATCCAATGCCCATAACTTCCATTTTGGTAACCAAACGAAAGATATTTGGAAAGAATTTTGACGACACTCTCCCTCGACTTAAGGAATAATTAAGGTTTATAAATTTTAGTCTGAGAAGTGTCAGTAAACCAGAAATATGACCACCATTATTTAAAGAAACAACCGGGATTGGATAACATGCAAGTACAATGGTTTTATGAAACTGTTAAGTGTTTGTTTTTCTCCCCCTCAACACTTGATCGGAAAAATACTGAATTTTGAAAGATTAAAGTGTCGACGGAAGAATTGTACTTGCCATGTGAAAAGAAATATAGATAGAAGAATATTTTTGTTGTTTTATCGTGTTTTATATTTTGTATTTTGTTTTGAAAATATTTACAAAAGAGGTTTTGGTGTTTAACTGGTTTTTAAGAATGTTTTAAGAGTTCATCCAGTTCCTCTTGAGTCAAACACAGCATACCAATCCGGTGGACCAACTCATTAAACCTAGTAGGAGCTAAGGCTTTGGTGAGGAGATCCGCCAATTGGTATTCTGTACCCACAAAGTATAATACAACAGACCTGCTCCACGTGGTCCTTGATGAAATGATATCAAGATCGACGTGATTTGATTTGAATGTTGAACTGAGTTGCACAAAATCGCAATAGCACTCGATTGTCGCAAGACATCGGGATTTTGTCAAATACGTAACCATAGTCTTTGAGTTGTGTTCTCATCCAAATGACTTGAGCACAACATGCCGACATGGCTACATATTCTCGCTTGGTTGATGACAATGTGTACAATCCTCGCTTCTTCGATTGCCATGACACCGCTTTATCACCAAGAAATTGCAATGCTCTCAAGTACTTTTCCGTGAGTCTAAGCATCCCGCGTGATCGTCATCTAAAAGCGATTAGTTCAAAACCGAATCCTTCTGATACCGGATCCCCAAGTTAATGGTTCCCTTGATGTATCGGAGGATCTGCTTAGCCTCGAGGGGTGGGTTTCAGCTTGGTCTCGATCGATAACGGAGCAAAGATATACGGCAAAAACAATGTCATCCCGCTAGTCGTTAGATACATGAGAGACCCAATGATACTACGGTATTTTGTAGGGTCCACCAATTTCCCATGTAAATCAATCAAGTTTCTTGGTATGAGCCATTGGTGTGGCATAGGTGTCAGCTTTAGCATTCCAAATTTGTTTAACAGCTCAAGGGCATATTTGGATCGACTCAAGAAAATACCACGGGTGATTGATGAACTTGCGGTCCTAGAAAGAACGTAAGTTCACCCATCATTGACATTTCAAAATGTTTCTTCATCGCTTTTGCAAAAGCGATTGAGTACTTTGTATGTGTTGACCCAAAATGATGTCATCCACGTAAATTTGAACAATTAAGATATGTGCCCGTGATATTGTATGAAAAGAGTTGGGTTGATCGAACCTTTGGTAAAATTATTGGCAATGAGGAAAGATGATAGCTTATCCTACCACACCCGAGGAGCTTGTTTGAGACCATACGAGCTTTGTTCGCTTTGTAGACATGGTTCAGAACTCGGGATCAACGAATCCTTCCGTTTGCCGACATAAACCGCTTTTTAAGTTGCCCATTCGTAAAAGCGCTTTGACGTCCATCCGAAAGACTGTTATATTCATATGAGCCGCGAACGCGAGAAATATCCGAATGACCTCAAGACGAGCAACCGAGCAAATGATTCTTCAAAGTCAATACCTCTTCCTGTCGATAACCCTTAGCCACCGACGTGACTTGTTTCGATTACGCTCTCTTCAAAGATCCAATTTGTTCTTCCAATCCATTTGAGACCAATGACGAGACCCTGTTGGTCTTTCAACCGCCCCATACTTTAAGACGCTTGAATTGGTTGAGTTCTTCTTGCATGGATTCAATCCAGCTTGGCTTTTGTCATTGCGTCTTTAATTTTTTAGGCTCGATTGGCGACGGTGAGTGCATAAATGCAATGTTCACCATCTGTGTGAAGACGTTGTCTCGTAACGACTGGTTGATTCGGGTTGCCAATAATATTTTCTAGAGGATGGTCTTTTGTCCAACGATGTGTAGAGGGTTGATGTTGATATACATTGTGCAGATTCTGAGGATTCAAATGGTTTGTCGATGATTCCGCGACATCAGGTGCAGCAGTTTCATTGGCGAACGGGTTAAAGAATGCATTTGGATCAAAATCTGCGGGTAGGGGTACATCATTCAGAACATCATCAGCTGGTTCTGCGTTGTTGGATGCAGTTTGTTCAACTGTTGTTGTAGAGTCAACTGGTGGTGCTTCTTCAACAGTAGTTGTTGTAGCAGTGTATTAGGTATAAGAGTATTATCGGGTTGAGCAATGAAACATCGGATACACCGAGCACGCTCATCAATATCGCCACCGAATGTGAGGAGCAAATAGTCTTTCCATTTGTTGACGAGTAAGTTGAGGGCTTAGTTCAATTGATGATGGGGTTTGAGGAAGTTTAAGCGGTTGTGACCGGGTTCCAAGTCATTATACTCGGAAGCTATGTCTCAGAAGTTCATCAAAATTAGCATGAATCGCTTTCCATAACCCGCTTTGTACGACGATTCCGCATCCGATAACCTTTTGAATTCTCACAGATCCAATAAATACTCTAATGTCGCTTTGGCTTTGAGCTTTCCAAAGTCTTCACGATCATTATTTGGGTAGCAAAGGATCCAAATACATGAAAGTGTTTAAGATTCGGTTTTGTTGTGGATAAGCTCGAAAGGTGTTTTGTTGTGGCATTTTGTAATCATTGAACGCTTTGAGTGTAGCATGCGGTTGATACGACTTCGCCCACAAGTAATCTGGAAGTTTAGCATTAATTAACATTGTTCTTGCAGCCTTCCACTAATGTTCGGTTTCGCCTTTCAACAACTCCGCTTTTGTTCGGTGTCCGTGCGAGAGATGTTTGATGCTCTATTCCACTTTCTCATAAAATTCTCGAAGAGTTTGATTCACAAATTCGCCTTTGTCGCCTCGATTTGGCGGACGGTGTGTCGGAGCCGAACTTGAATTTTCGTGAGAAAGGTGATGATCATCTGTGGAGCTTGGTCTTTGCTTCAAGAAAGTAGACCCAAGTCCATCGCGAGTAGTCATCAATAATTACCAAGATGTAGCGTTTGCCATTAATCGTTTGCACGCGCGCATCGGGCCACACAAATCCATGTGAAGAAGATGAAGCGCATGTCGAGAGTCGTGTTCCACCTTTGAAGGAAAATGAGCACGAGTGCTTTTCCTTGTTCACAAGTCGAGCAAAGGTGATCTTTAGAATAACGAAATCGTGGAGACCCTCAACAAGTTTGTGTCGAGCAAGGTTGGTGATTGTTTGAAAGTTTAGATGTGAGAGACGGTGCCATAGCCGTGATTTTGTTGATGAAGCCTTTGATAGTAGATGATAGGAGATGAAGCAACCATGTCTTGCATTGAGATTGTGTACAAACTAGAATTGCGAGAGCCGACATAAGATCGCTTTCCTTGTAGATCACGAATGAAACAAGTTTTCTCCCGAAAGCAACTTTTAAATCTCCATCACGTAATTGACCGATCGAAAAGAGATTGTGACGAGGCCTTCCACATAATAAACTCGCTAATTTCGATATTGCCATTGATATAATCTCCGTAGCCCATGATAGTCGCAGTGATCATTACCGAATCGACAGTGCCAATGAACTTTGCAATAAAGTTTGATAACAGCTTAATATTGCATGTCATGTGTCGGGAACATCCGCTATCAACAATCAAAGGATGATTTGTATCACCCGCATTACACACGCATTTGACACGGATGGAATAGAAGTAGATGTGGAACCCGGTGTTAGAGGTTTCCAAGCGATTATAGTAGCATACACACATCAATAACTTTAGGAATCCATTTAAATCCTAGTGTTGTATGTAACCATTTTTGCCATCTCCAACTAGTATTTGCTTTAGTCTTAGTAAAGCACTAGGTGGTACTACAGTCTTTGGAGGTGATACTAGAGTTACAGAGATATCAATGCGTTTCTTAGAATCTAAAGAGGGTGGTCTACCAAGCACAGACTTAGAAGCATTAGTGGGCCTAGAGGTATTCCGATTCTTAGGATTCCTTAAACGAGACAAGATAGCTCTAGCAACACATTTATCATGACAATCAGAATGCATACTTTTACGACAAATAACACAAGAAGCATGATGAGTGTCTAAATACTCATCATTTTTGTACTGTTAGAATGCCAAAAACATCTGAAAACACTCAGAAACATATCAAAATGATAAAAATATCACAAACAAGTGTTTTATATGTTTTAAATGCAAAACATCAAAATCGGTGAAAACGATCAAATTTGCATAATTGGCGCTTTAGTCCCCAAGTTACAAAAGTTGTCAAATCTAGTCCCTGTAATTCAAAAACTTGTAAATGTCATTAAAGGTCCTTGGGATTCACAAGTTGTTCAAAATAATCCTTTGAAGTTAAAAATCACAAATTTACAATTTTGGTCCTCAACTTTGCAAAAGTGTCAAAATTAGTCCCTAAGGTTTTAAAAATAAGAAAATAATCAAAATAAACCTTATACTATTTATAAATGGCAATATTGGTCCTTCATGATAACTTTGGAGAAAATTACAAGTTTGGTCCCTAGAGTTACAAAATTGGCAATTTTAGTCCTTGGACTTGTAAAATGGAATTTTATGCAAATATGGTCCTTGTACTATCAAAGTTTGGCGAGTTCAACCCTTGTGATAAGTTTAGAAATGTTACAAGATCAGTCCTCAAAGTTTGGTCAAATTACATTTTTGGTCCTTGAATTACTTAAACCAAACGGATCCTATAATATACTAAACCCAAAACCAACCCAACCCTTTTATTATTACCCAAAGCCCAAAACCAAACCCGGCCCAATTTTTAAAAAACCAAATACCGCCCTCACTGTTTATCCCTCTCCCCCACCCCTGCAAACCAAAACCACTGGTTTCTCCACTTGCTTTCCACCTCTTCACCTTTACACCTTATCCCTACAGCTGGTTACCTCCCCCCTCCACCTCTACATACAACCAAACTTCAATTAATGCAAAGAACACGCCAAGACTTTTTGGCGCCAAAAGCAAAATCAAAGGCTAGGATTTGTTTCAGAGATCCAATGGTGGTGGGATTTATTCAGAAGCATGTGGGAAATCTAAAAAGTCTATAAAGAAGAAGAAAGAAGCAGAGAAAAAGACAAGTAGAGTAATTTAGTTTAGTTTAGGTCGTTTTAATAATTTTCCAAATTCTAGTGTAATTTTAAGCTTCCAATTAATGTTGTTATCAATTTCAGTGTAATAAAAACCTTATTTCAGTTTTAATTTCAGTTAATGTTTACAAATTCAGTTTTTGCTTATTTCCTAGTTCAAATTCTCAAATTAAGCAAATGTTGTTAAAAGTTGTTGTTACTGATTCTTAAGCTCTTATAAGCTCATGACAAAGCTTATAAACTCTTAGAATCCTTAAGAAAACAGTTTTACTTAATAAATCCAAAATCACCAAAAATACCTATAAATTAGTGGAAAATAAAAATCATATGGAGAAATGATCAAGACAATGATGCAGTGTTGATTTTGGAATGCTTGTTGGTTTAGAGCTTCTTGGGAAGCAATAGGGTGTGATATCAATCATCGCTCTCTGTTTTGTTCTTAAACTCAATTTGTAAGGTATCTCTTTGAAATTTGCAATATATAGTGTAAGTGTTTAAAAGTTGTTAATTTTAGTTTTACTCTGTCTAATTATAGTTATTATAAGGTATGAAACATTTCTCTTGATAATAATACTTGTTTTAGTATAAAAGCTTCAAACTGTCATATTAAGGGGTGTTTGGATTGTGCTTATAAGCTATGTTAGAAGTTATTTGTAGCATTGTTCTAGTTTGATACATGTCTATCTAGTTCTTAATAGTTCAATTCAGGCTTAAAAACCAATCCTCTTTAGTTAAAAAGTCAAAATGATGTATAATCTCATAATATAGTTAACTGTTAAGGTTTTAAATAGCAAAACTCACCATAGTAGCTTAAAACTTAGTACCATAGCTTAATTTAATCTTTTCCTAGCTTATTATAACTTAGTCAGTCATTAAAATCAAACCAAAGTTCAAGAAAGTCAAATATCCACTTCTGTTTTAAAAAGTCAAAAATGAAAAAAGTCAGTTTTAGCAAATCTTTCTTGATGTTTCATGGATTCATCTAAGGTTTAAATCAAGTGATGTTTTGTATTTTCCAAGTTCATGGGTCTAGTTTAGATATATCGCTTTTGTTTACATTTCTCAAGCTCCAATAAGCTAAAATCGCCTACCAAGAATGCCTCAATGCCTGCAGTGCATCGAGTGTGCCTGAGACAAATTGTGACTTGTTTACAAGCTTCAATCAAGCTTGTGATAAGCTGGTTTTTGGTCCTTGTGTAGTTAGCCAGGTCTATTTTAATTCCCTTTATCTGTTTTTCCATTTAGCTTACTTGTTTAGCTTATGCAATAGCTTAAAAGTGCCTCCTTAATCACTGATTTGTATTAATAATCTCATAAGCTCAAAACTAATTTAAGCTTCTTTAGTGATCTAGGGTACTGATAATTAGTTAAGTTATACTTAATATAGCATTATTTAGCTTCTGTGTTCAGCTGGTACTCATTTGTGGCTTATAGCTTATTTTGGATTGCTTATTATTAGCGATTCTTGCGTGATAGCTTTTTCCTCCACATAAGCATATGTTTTTATATTTTTCTTAGACTTAGAATAATATTTTAGTATTTTCCTGAATTTTTCAGATTTTTCCTACACTGTTTAGTATTTTTCTTTATTTTTAATAGTTTTTAATCCTTTTTAAATAGCTTTTAATACTAATAAATCAGAAAAAGATTTAAAAAATATGTTTTCAATTTTTATAGATTAAGATAAATATAAAAGTCATAAAAAGTATTTTTCCACAATTTTCTTGGTTTAAATAATATTTTTTAGCATTTTAATTAGTTTTAAATAGTTTTAAATTAATAATAAATACATAATAAGTCTAAAAATTATATTTTCAGTTTTAAAATAAGTTTTATCATATTTTAGATTTTTCTAAGTTTTAATTTCATTTTTCTAGGTTAATCTTGTATTTTCTTATATTTTAGTGTATTTTAAATACTTAATAAATAGTTTTTAATTAATAATAATTAAATAAATAGTTTTAAAAATATTTTTTTTTTCTAATAATTTTCTTTTATTATTAGGATTGTAAAAATGTCATTTTCATATTTTTAGGTCTTTTATTTCTTTAAAACTCACATTTTATTTTGTACGTTTACGTAATTTTATTTAAACGTACGTTTTAGGTTTTAAACGTTCATCACTTTAAAAATAGTGATAGCGTTTATTTAATATATTTTATCTTTTTAATTTCTTTTAATTTGCATTTAAGTCGCTATAATTTGTAGATCTTTTCTTTAGGTAATTTTCCATCCATTCCTTCGATCACTATCCTTAGTGATCATTCTATCATCTGAAGTTGTTTAAACACCAATTCATCCTCCGCGGACTTAACGACCCGTGAATCCACTATATTCCTCGATCTTAAATTGCATTTGGTGTGTGAACTGCTTTGAGTTTCTTCGGTTGGTCATTCACAAGTGGCTAGCTTGCGTGAGATAACTCGACGGTTTAGCACCAATCAAATTTTAGGCCACGCCGAAACGAACCCGTCACCCGCTGACAAAGTGAATACTTACCACTATACTACAACATCCGAAAACTCATCATTTTGTATCGTTAGAATGCCAAAACATCCGAAAACACTCGAAACATATCAAAATGATAAAATATCACAAACAAGTGTTTTATATGTTTTAAATGCAAAACATCAAAATCGTGAAAAACGTATCAAATTTGCATAATTGGCAGTTTTAGTCCCCCAAGTTACAAAAGTTGTCAAATCTAGTCCCTGGTAATTCAAAAACTTGTAAAATGTCATTAAAGGTCCTTGGGATTCACAAGTTGTTCAAAATAATCCTTTGAAGTTAAAAATCACAAATTTACAATTTTGGTCCCTCAACTTTGCAAAAGTGTCAAAATTAGTCCCTAAGGTTTTAAAAATAAGAAAATAATCAAAATAAACCTTATACTATTTATAAATGGCAATATTGGTCCTTCATGATAACTTTGGAGAAAATTACAAGTTTGGTCCCTATAGTTACAAAATTGGCAATTTTAGTCCTTGGACTTGTAAAATGGAATTTTATCACTAATGGTCCTTGTACTATTAATGAATGGCAAGTTAGGCCCTTGTATTAACTTTGGGAAATGGACAGATTCAACCCTTCAACTTTGGCCAAATTACATGAATGGTCCTTGTGTAGCTAAAACCAAACCGGACCCTTTATTAACTAAAAACCCAACACAAAACACAAGCCCAATTCCCAGCCAAGCCCAAACCCAATTTTTAAAATCAAAACCGCCAAAGATCAGACCTTCTTCTCCCACACCAGAATCGCAAAACCAAGTGGTTTCTCCACCCTCCACTGCCTCCACAACCATACCCTACTCCCTTCCACCTCACAAACCTATCCCACACCTCATTAAATGCTTCCCCACCATCTCACAAGCAACCTTTTCACCCTTTCCCCTGTTTTTCTGCTGCAACTCAACCTACTTGACCCCCAAGCTCAAAAAGCTTCTCAACTTGTTCCCTCCACCTCTACAAGCATACAAGATGCATTAATTGCATCCAAACCACCTCAAGCTGTCAAATAAGACTTTGGCGCCAAAAAGTGTTTTAAATGGCTGAGATCAATTGGACATCATCAAGGGTAAAGATTGAAAGAAAAGACTTAGGAGTGGTCTCCAAGACTACTGAGACTATAAAAGAGAGAAGAAAGACAGAAGAAAAACCACCTTGGCCTTAAGCCAATGTCACCTTAGACTAGTGTAATTTTTAATGCTTTCATTTAAATTAAATGTCATTTACAGCTTTAATTAGTGTAATGGAACTCATATTAGTGTAATATAATTCTAATCTCAGTTTAATTATAAGTCTCTTTTACATTTCATGTTTTCATATTTTCCTTTATTTCAAGTTATTTGCAATTCTGTTGGATTATTGTTGTTTGATGGATTCATATAAGTCACTTAAGCTCCTGACAAAGCTTAATTAGCTTTTAGAAACCTTAAATCAGCTTAGTCTTTATAAAAGCAAAAATCACTAAAAATAGAGAAAATACAATGGAAAATCAAAAATGTGAGTTCTTGGGTGATACAGCTTGGAGCATGGTTCATAATGGATTGCCATGGTTTAGGGCTTCATGGAAGTGTAGGATAGTTAGTGTTCATTGGTTCCATGATCTCGGCTTTGATCACTTGTAAGCAATTTCTTCCATTTCGCATTTCTAATTTTCGGTCTTTAATCGGTCTTGATTTTCATATTTTCATGTTTATGTGTTATTATGTAGTGATATTATAGCTTTAAATCGCTTGTTATGTTTTGGAATTTGGTTATGCTTAAATTTCCATTTTGACCGTCTCATATGCTTGATTTTTGATAATCATGGTTTAAACCTTGTGTGACTACTTGTTTAAGCTTTAAAGGTTCTAATTTAATGATGAAGGCCCTGGATTTGATAAAATTGGTGTATTCAAATCTATGTAATGAAAAGCTTAGTTAAATTCCATTTAAGGATTGTTTGGTTTTGATAGATGATCCGAGTTACTGTGGTATGTATGGTGTTTTCTTGATTGATGTATGCCTTATATGACTAAAGTGGCTCAATGAAACATTAACTTAAGAGTATAGCATGGTAAATAGTCAAAATCACATTTATTCGTTTCATTATGAGTATTTTGAAGTTGTCACAACCTTAAATCTTGCTAATGTGTTTTTAAGTTGTTCTTACTTGTTTATTTCATGTTATTGTATCATATTATATCATCATTAGTTGTTAAATTCAGATCAAAGTTGATCAAAGTCAACTTTGATCATAAACTTAAAAAGTCAAATTTCTCAAATAGCTGTTTTTGAATAAAAGTTAGAATTTTATTGTGTATTCAATATTTAGATTTAGCTTATATGCTTCTAGGATATTAATATATAGCTGTTTAACTTAATTAGAAAAATAGTAGCTCATAATCACTTAGCTTATTTACTGCTTATTTGTTAATATCTTTTTAGTCCTTGTCTGAAATCATGCCCTGTGCACAGCTTATGCTGTCAAGATCATAAGCTTGCATAAACTTCATGACTTGACCCTAGCTTGTGTACTTTACTGTTTTGTGTAGCCCTTGTGGCCTTTTTAGTATCTGTAAGCTTGTTTTTACTTATTTAGCTTATTTGCATAGCTTAATCACCTACCTTTTTGTTACCAATCAACTCACTTCACTGAAGCAAACAGTGAAGTGAGCTGATATTCCAAAGCTCTTAACAAGCTCCTCAGTAGACTTGAGCTTGTGATTCTTGGCTTTGTTAGAAGCTAAGCTATCCAAATCAAGGTCTCAGGCAGAGTTGAGCTTGTTGAGGCTTATTTGATAGGTAATTTAGAAGCTTGTATGTTTGCCCATTCAAAACAATGGACTGCTTATGCAGTCCATTTACACCATTTCCTTCAAGCTCCTATTAGCTCTTTAGAGGTCATAAGCTTGTGAAGCTTGGTTTTTCATAAAGCCTAGCAACCCAAGTATAAAATCCAGTGCATCATTTTAAGATTGTAGCTTATTTGCATAGGCTGCAATCAGCTTAAACCTATCACCAAAGAGATAAGTATACTGTTCATCAGTATACTTATTTCCACTCACTCAATTTCAATAGCTCATGAAGCTTAGTACTTGGCCTCACCAGTAATGCGGTTCTATGTGGAGCTTATCCACTAGTTTCCATGATCCAAGTTTAATCCCAAGCTTACAGCTTATTTATAAGAGCTTGCAAGTGGCTTCTTTTATGTCCCATTTTGGGTTGTGTGCTGATACACAGCCATACTCAGTCAAATGGGAGACTTTTCATAAGCTTCCTACAAGCTCACTAGTGGACCCCACTAGGTGAGTTTGGGCTTTTTGGAAAGCCAACCAGCATAACTTGCAACTTCAATTCACAACTTGGGATTTTAAGCTCATTTACTGAGCTTAATTGTGCCAACTAAAAGGTTGCGGGGTGTTTGGGACTGCATGTACACGGCGACTTATTTGCTTGTATGAGCTTATTGGCTTATATCCAAAGGCACATGCTTGTATATTCTCACTTATTATACCGTACATATATACATACTCTTGTTTCACCCTTTATAGCTTTTTCAAGCTTATTATGAGCTTATGACTTCACTGTGAGCCCCAAAAGCTTAATTGAATAAGTAATAAGCTCATAATTTGTTTATTTCTTAGTTTTAAACTTTCATTTTTGTTAAATTTATATATTGTCTGTATATATATAGTTCTATAAAAATAAAAAAACCAAAAAGACCCTTTACCCATAAATGATAGCTTCTATTTAGGAGTTTGAGCTTATTTGGCCAACTGTTGTGGAAATAAGCTACCACAGAGCTTATTTCCAAGTTTTGGATAAGTTGGTTTTGTTAAAGTTACATATTTTAGCTTAATATACAGTTTTGCAAAAAGAAAATCAAAAAAATAAATGGTTGGCAAAAAGGGGGTAGGCAGGCTCGAACCTGAGACCTCCCCCTTTGGAGCGCGTTAGTGTGTACCTGGATACCAATTGCCCTTGGGACTTGTCTTGGTCATATCCTACACAATCAAATACTTAACCACTTATGTCCAGTTTAGCTTATTTGGTTTAGTTAGCTTATTAGCAGCTTATCCAAATCAGTTTTTTCATGTTTTGCATTTTTCTTAGCTTTGTAATGTTATTAAGTATTTTATAAAAAAGTTTCATATTTTTCCTAATAGTTTTAGTATTTTTAATCATTTAATTAGTGTTAAACCGTATTTAATTCATAATAAATAATATAAAAGTCTAAAAAATATAAATCTTTTTTCTAAAATTTTCTTTTGTCATATAGTACGTAATAAAATTAGTTTTACGTTCATAGGCCTTTTATTTCATAAATTTTACGTTTTTGCTTGCGCTCCAGCGTAATTTTCGTACATAACGCTCGTTTTCATTTTAGGTTACGTTTTTAGATAATTTGAGTTTAAGTTTTAGTTAAAATAGTTTATTTAAGTTATTTTGTTTTATAAAATAAACGTTCATCGATCTGTAAAAATAGTGATAGCGTTTATTTAATATATTTTAACTTTTTAATTTCATTTAATTTGCATTTAAGTCGCTAAGACATGCAAATCCCTACTATAGTTATAATCGTTTTGTTTTTATACGTTTACGTTTTAATTAAACGTCGCTTGTATATCTTTTAGATTTTAGGTTTCGATTGTATGATTTTATTGACGTGGTCGTGATGAGCTATTACTATTCACATTCCAAGTGTTAGTCAATCGATTCACATTTTCATATACTAATATTATTTTCAACAATTCACAAGTCATTGTATTCGAATATCACGCCTCACCGGGACATAAACGATCCAAGGATATTTTAAATCCTTGGTAAACTTGTATTTTCTCCCGGTCCGCCGCTTTTATCATCTGTTACGGTTGACCGCTCACAAGCGGTTGGCTCGCGTGGCGGAGAAATAAAAGAAGGTAGTCCGGAGGAATCAAATTTTACGCCACCGGGAGGCTAGTCACGTATTATGACTTGTATTTTGTACTTTGTTGAAATACCTATCCTTGTATGTAAATTACATATACTTCATTTCATATAAACAATATAAAATACAAAAGATTTTATGGTTGAAATCTATCGTGCTTTGATTTGCATTTGATGTCAATTTTCCTAATCTTGATATTCCTAGGTCTAAATTTTAGCTAAACACCATGTTTACACTAAAAAGGATTTATTGTGCTTAGTATAATTCACGGAATGTGATAGATTAGGTTTAAATCGATATCATGTATTAAAAATCTCATTTAGGTTTCCTTTTAGCCATTTCTTTGTATATATATATAAAAGTTAAAAATACAAAACATTTTTCGTTTACGTTTATATTATAAAAAAAAACCCAAAAAGATTCTCCCTACCTTTATCTTCATAATTCTGTGAGTGAACCCCACTCCAATTTCTCGTCAAATCATTTTAACTTTTCTTACCCCCTTTCTACCACCTAAGTGTGGGGGTGTGCCCCACATTTCGTACATAGATTTATAAAACATTGAGAAAATTGTATATATTAAAAAATAAAATAATTGTTGTGTTTACCACACTTAGTTTTGAATATTGAGGACAATATTCATTTCTAAGTGTGGGGGGGAAATTCTGGCGAATTTGATCATAAATGTACCCTTTTAGTCCTTTTTTCTCCCAAAATGGCCAAATTTTAAAATTTTTTATTTAGTGGAAGTACTATGTACTAAACACAACAAATGGTAATCAGTCCACCATGTCTAACCCACATAAGGATTGGCTAATCCAGAGCAAACGGCTCTTGGTAAAGATATCTCAAATCCGTTTATGGCTTGCAATTTGCCCAAAATTGTATGGTGTTCATTCACCATATCTTTAAACTAGTGAAAAGTTGGCTAGCCCGCAAGTTTATGGCTTGTGGTAAAGGCAGTGGAAAATCCATAATTGGTATTCAGCTCACCAAAGATAATATTGATAATTTATCTAAGAGTTGGCTAGTCCAGAATCAAACGGTTTCTGGTAAAGACAAATCAAAACCGTTGAAAGCTTATGATTTGCTCAAAATCATTTGGTTATTAGTGTACCAAGGTTCTTACTTGAACTGAAACATTTGGCTACTCCAGAAGTGATGGCTTTTGGTAAAGAGATAAAATCCATTAAATTTTCTCAAATCATTGCTAGGGACTAGCAATATCTTAGTGTGGGGGATTGATGAGTGTCTAAATACTCATCATTTTTGTATTGTTAGAATGCCAAAACATCCGAAAACACTCGAAACATATCAAAATGATAAAAATATCACAAACAAGTGTTTTATATGTTTTAAATGCAAAACATCAAAATCGGTGAAAACGATCAAATTTGCATAATTGGCGGTTTAGTCCCCAAGTTACAAAAGTTGTCAAATCTAGTCCACGGTAATTCAAAACTTGTAAAATGTCATTAAAGGTCCTTGGGATTCACAAGTTGTTCAAAATAATCCTTTGAAGTTAAAAATCACAAATTTACAATTTTGGTCCTCAACTTTGCAAAAGTGTCAAAATTAGTCCCTAAGGTTTTAAAAATAAGAAAATAATCAAAATAAACCTTATACTATTTATAAATGGCAATATTGGTCCTTCATGATAACTTTGGAGAAAATTACAAGTTTGGTCCCTAGAGTTACAAAATTGGCAATTTTAGTCCTTGGACTTGTAAAATGGAATTTTATGCAAATATGGTCCTTGTACTATCAAAGTTTGGCGAGTTCAACCCTTGTGATAAGTTTAGAAATGTTACAAGATCAGTCCTCAAAGTTTGGTCAAATTACATTTTTGGTCCTTGAATTACTTAAACCAAACGGATCCTATAATATACTAAACCCAAAACCAACCCAACCCTTTTATTATTACCCAAAGCCCAAAACCAAACCCGGCCCAATTTTTAAAAAACCAAATACCGCCCTCACTGTTTATCCCTCTCCCCCACCCCTGCAAACCAAAACCACTGGTTTCTCCACTTGCTTTCCACCTCTTCACCTTTACACCTTATCCCTACAGCTGGTTACCTCTCCCCTCCACCTCTACATACAACCAAACTTCAATTAATGCAAAGAACCTGCCCAAGACTTTTTTGGCGCCAAAAGCAAAATCAAAGGCTAGGATTTGTTTCAGAGATCCAATGGTGGTGGGATTTATTCGAAGCATGTGGAAATCTAAAAGTCTATAAAGAAGCGAGAGAAAAGACAAGTAGAGTAATTTAGTTTAGTTTAGGTCGTTTAATAATTTTCCAAATTCTAGTGTAATTTTAAGCTTCCAATTAATGTTGTTATCAATTTCGATTGTAATAAAACCTTATTTCGGTTTTAATTTCGATTAATGTTTACAAATTCGGTTTTGCTTATTTCCTAGTTCAAATTCTCAAATTAAGCAAATGTTGTTAAAGTTGTTATTCTCGATTCTTAAGCTCTTATAAGCTCATGACAAAGCTTATAAACTCTTAGAATCCTTAAGAAAAGCAGTTTTACTTAATAAATCCAAAATCACCAAAAATACCTATAAATTAGTGGAAAATAAAAATCATATGGAGAAATGATCAAGACAATGATGCGGTGTTGATTTTGGAATGCTTGTTGGTTTAGAGCTTCGGGAAGCAATAGGGTGTGATATCAATCATCGGTTCTGTTTTGTTCTTAAACTCAATTTGTAAGGTATCTCTTTGAAATTTGCAATATATAGTGTAAGTGTTTAAAAGTTGTTAATTTTAGTTTTACTCTGTCTAATTATAGTTATTATAAGGTATGAAACAGCTCTCTTGATAATAATACTTGTTTTAGTATAAAAAGCTTCAAAACTGTCATATTAAGGGGTGTTTGGATTGTGCTTATAAGCTATGTTAGAAGTTATTTGTAGCATTGTTCTAGTTTGATACATGTCTATCTAGTTCTTAATAGTTCAATTCGAGCTTAAAACCAATCCTCTTTAGTTAAAAAGTCAAAATGATGTATAATCTCATAATATAGTTAATTAAGGTTTTAAATAGCAAAACTCACCATAGTAGCTTAAAACTTAGTACCATAGCTTAATTTAATCTTTTCCTAGCTTATTATAACTTAGTCACCATTAAAATCAAACCAAAGTTCAAGAAAGTCAAATATCCATACATTTAAAAAGTCAAAATGAAAAAGTCGGTTTAGCAAATCTTTCTTGATGTTTCATGGATTCATCTAAGGTTTAAATCAAGTGATGTTTTGTATTTTCCAAGTTAAGTAGGTCTAGTTTAGATATATCGGTTTTGTTTTACATTTCTCAAGCTCGATAAGCTAAAAATCGCCTACCAAGAATGCCTCAATGCCACATGCACATCGAGTGTGCAGAGCACAAATCTGACTGCTTACAAGCTTCAATCAAGCTTGTGATAAGCTGGTTTTGGTCCTTGTGTAGTTAGCCGGTCTATTTTAATTCCCTTTATCTGTTTTTCCATTTAGCTTACTTGTTTAGCTTATGCATAACTTAAAAGTGCCTCCTTAATCACCGATTTGTATTAATAATCTCATAAGCTCAAAACTAATTTAAGCTTCTTTAGTGATCTAGGTACTGATAATTAGTTAAGTTATACTTAATATAGCATTATTTAGCTTCGTGTTCACCGGTACTCATTTGTGGCTTATAGCTTATTTTGGATTCTTATTATTAGCGGTTGCAATGATAGCTTTTTCCTCCACATAAGCATATGTTTTTATATTTTTCTTAGACTTAGAATAATATTTTAGTATTTTCCTGAATTTTTGATTTTTCCTACAATCGCTTTAGTATTTTTCTTTATTTTAATAGTTTTAATCCTTTTAAATAGCTTTTAATACTAATAAATCGAAAAAGATTTAAAAATATGTTTTCAATTTTTATAGATTAAGATAAATATAAAAGTCATAAAAGTATTTTTCCACAATTTTCTTGGTTTAAATAATATTTTTAGCATTTTAATTAGTTTTAAATAGTTTTAAATTAATAATAAATACATAATAAGTCTAAAATTATATTTTCAGTTTTAAAATAAGTTTTATCATATTTTAGATTTTTCTAAGTTTTAATTTCATTTTTCTAGGTTAATCTTGTATTTTCTTATATTTTAGTGTATTTTAAATACTTAATAAATAGTTTTTAATTAATAATAATTAAATAAATAGTTTTAAAAATAATTTTTTTTTTCTAATAATTTTATTTTATTATTAGGATTGTAAAAATGTCATTTTCATATTTTTAGGTCTTTTATTTCTTTAAAACTCATATTTTATTTTGTACGTTTACGTAATTTTATTTAAACGTACGTTTTAGGTTTTAAACGTTCATCACTTTAAAAATAGTGATAGCGTTTATTTAATATATTTTATCTTTTTAATTTCTTTTAATTTGCATTTAAGTCGCTATAATTTGTAGATCTTTTCTTTAGGTAATTTTCCATCCAATTCCTTACTGATCACTATCCTTAGTGATCATTCTATCATCTGAAGTTGTTTAAACACCAATTCATCCTCCGTGGGACTTAACGACCCAGGAATCCACTATATTCCTCTGATCTTAAATTGCATTTGGTGTGTGAACTGTTTTGAGTTTCTTACGGTTGGTCATTCACAAGTGGCTAGCTTGCGTGAGATAACTTGACGGTTTTGCACCAATCAAAGCATCAGACTGAATATCAAAAGTACTTAAAGGTTTAGCATTCGTTACAACATTTTTTCTATTACATTTGTCAGACGCAATATCTAAAGTAAGTGCAACGGGAGTCTTATTCAAAGTCCTAGGGTGGTCTTCTACTTCAGCATTCTTTATTGTTCTTTTCTTAGTTCGCAACATCCTATTCTTCCTTGTATTGCTCCTAGGCTGTGAAGTGCGGACTTTTGAAAAAGAAGCAACTAGTCCTGTTTCAGTAGAGGGAAGCACATTAGTTACTTGTGTTTTGTCGGTGAGGCAACTGGGTTCACGTTGCTAAGTGTTACAGGTGCAATTCTCTTAATGATGCTAGGCTGAACTTTTTCACACTTTCCTAACATTTCTCTTAGCTTAAAGATAGTGTGCACCAATTCTTGATTTTCAGAACGAAGATTTCCAGAAAAATTCATGACTTCCTTAGTGTGTGCAAGAAAATGATCAAGTTCGTTTGATGCTTCATCACGAGTATTTTTAAGTAAATCAAATATGACACCATATTCCTGTTTAACTTTTGCAAGTTCTTGTTCATATTTTGAGATTTGACACTTTAAAGACGCGTTTTGATCATCCAGTTGCTCAAATGTTGGATTAAACGTTTTGGATTGCAACTGGTTGATTTTGTTTTGCAAAGCAAGTTCACGATTTTGACAATCTTTTTTACACCATTGAAGATGATGTTTTGCATTTGAAAGCTCGTTTATCAATCGTTCATTTTCAACTTTTAATGACTCGATCTGATGCACATTATCAGTATTATCAACAATTACAACAGAATCAGCAGAGATATGATCAGATGCATACACAACAGATTGTAATAACACAATATTATTGATATCTGCACAGATAACATCTTCCAAGAGTCGATCAACATCTTTTCTTAACAATTTCTTTTTAAGTTTAGTATTTGAAATTGATGTTTCTGTTTTCTCGAAAACTTTTTTCATGAGACCAAGTTCCTTGTGAAAATCCTTTTCCTAATATTGTGCACAGGTTTTCAAATTTTTGACATGGGGTAAAATTCTTTTCTGAAGAATATCTCTTTGTTCTCGCGCCAGAGGCGAATGAAAGTGTTCAACTTTTATTTCAGAATGAAATTCAATCTCACGTTCCAAAATTTTGAGGTCAGATAGAAAAATGTCAAAGTATTTTATAACTCGACAACTTTCGGCTTTTGTTTTAACTTCACTAAGTGAAGGTAAAGGACCATTAATTTGTGCACCATTGTGTTGGGGACTAACTTCAGGAACTGGTGTGATAACCAAAGGTTTGTTAGAAGTATCTTGTTGTGTGATAAAAGTTACGGCTTGTGAATAGTTAAATGGTTTGTTATAAACGACATTTTCCATTTTTGACCGACTCTCGTCATCTGCATATAATTCTTCCATGCGATTATATTCAACAACAGTCATAATTGAATCATCAATTCTATGTTACGCACTCTAAACTTGAGTTTGGTTTGAATGCTCGCTTGAAAACTTAGGTTTGTAATCGGCAAGAATCGCACCATATCCATTTGGATTTGGTTTAAAAGTAAACTTTTGAATAGTTGTGATTGACTCACCATGTTTATAAACAACATTTGAAACTCTTTGATTTTGTTTTGTAAGTCGACAATTTCTTCAAGATAGGTATCTATTCATTTCGTGGAATGCTTTTTGTACTCGAGAACTGTTTTGACAAGTTAACAACTCGGCCTTGGCTTTTGAGTTTCCAAAGTAAGAGCGTTAATTTGTTGTTTATGTTCATGTTTCGATTGTTCTATTTCGCATAATGAAGCATTCTTGAAGTGGCTAGATCACGATCCGTCGCTCTAAAGATTGTTCGTTTTGATGAGATTTAGCAAAGCGACTTCAAAACCTTTTTCACGGTTTTCTTGAGTTTTTAAAAATCGAGTTGTCGTTTTAAGCATTCAATATCCCTGGTTAACAATGCATTTTTACTTTTTAATTGCTGATTTAATGAACGACATTCTTTCATTCGGGATTGTTGGTCTTTAAGTAAGAGATCAACATCTGGACTAGGCAATGGTTCAGTGTGTTCAACGTGAGTCACAACATGATCATTATTCAGATCCTCAAATATAACCACGCAGTCAATATGATTATCAAAGGAAACCATAAGGTCATCTTGATCGTCAAATGTAACTACGGGGTCTAGATGAGAATCGTCGGAATGAGATGTGGATGACTCATTTTGAACATCTCGAACCTGCCGGATTCGAATGTTGGCGGAGATATTAGATCGAGATAAATATGGTTTGTTCAGTACACGAGACAAGCCATCGATGTCATACACTGGGCTGTGTCACTCATGTATAGGCGATGCATATTAGCCATCAACATAATCTTTGAATTGGTCTCGCAAATCCTCCATATCATCATCTCGAGTCGCATCGCCATAAAGCTCGTTCTTTGTCCGTGAGAGTTCCACCACTTCATCCTTAAGAGCCAAAAGTAGAGCCTCCTTGTGATAAGCATTGCCCCTAGTCCTCGGCTTTGGGCATGCATTAGCTAGGTGTCCTTCTCATTGCGGTTGTAGCATCGAAGACCATTCAACCCATTCGAGCATTTCCTGTTCAACCACTTGAGCTCGTTGTTATTCCTACCCATAGCATTAAACCCTTGACCACCGCCCATCTGACGACCATAACCACGATTCTGAACTTCAACTCGTCCATTGTTCACAATAGCCTGATTCCTTATGTTTGATGAGGAACGAATGCGATTGTTGGATTTGTTTGTATAACGGCCAAAAGCTTTAGCAATCATAACGAATCCTTGTTGCAATGCATCGAATGGATCGGAGTCCTCATTAGCTTCACTGATAAATGCTTGATCATTGTTGTTGTTGTGTGGAACCAATTGAGTTTGTTGAGATTGTTGCTTTGATGGATCATATGGTGTGATTGTGGCAGTTGGTTGAGTTGCTGGTTGAGGAGGATAATTAGTTTGAGCCCACAAAGCAAGTTGTTGATTATCCGGAAGTGTAGGTGAAACAGTTTGACCACGGAGAATCCTTTCCTTATCAACTTCTTTTTGATGAGGCTTCAAATAGTCGTACAACAATCCGTATGTAGCATGATGAAGATTCTTAGCTTGACGGAGAAAAATGACATACTTCTCCCATTCCTGACCAAGACTACTTAGGAACTTTGTGTTGACAGCAATTCGGGGCATGATGATGTTGTGTTTGTCCAAATCATTAATGATGTCTGAAAAGCGATGATGATATGACTCTAATGTCTCCCCTGGTTCAATCATGAAGTGTTCATATGCTAAGTAAATTTTGGATTCCATGTCTTCCTGATTGAGTGATGTGCCTTCCATTAGAAGATGAATATGTTCCCACATTGCTTTAGCTGTCTTTTGAGCATCAACACTTCGAAGGATCGGATTAGGTAGTCCCAAAAGGATGTATTGCATTGCTAGTTCATCGGCTTCAAAATGTAGAAGTTCATCACCAGAGAGTTGGGAGACAGTTGCAATGTTGGTGACAGCTATTGGGAATTATACGTTTGAGTTGATAAGACAAAAAGAATGAAACAAGAGGGACTTAATATGACAAGAAGGAAACCTACAAAAAGATGGAAGGACTTGCTTGCAAAAGAAGTTTTATTTATTAGTCCTTTGTAGTATTTTGTAAACCCTAATCCTCTAGTATATAAAGAGGACATAGGTGTAGGTTTTAAATACATGTCTTCCATAATGTAGTCGACTTAAAGGTGTGTGTGTGTGTCCTAGGCGTATGTTCATGTAAATGCCTAGGTTATTAGTTTAGTTAGTAGACGTGTTCCTATAAACGTCTAAGATTAGTTAGTGTTAGTGAATGAAAACCTTGTGTCAATAACAATTATGTTTTGATTTATCCGCTGCGTATTGTCATTGTTATTGTTAAACCCTAAGGCTCATAAACGATCAAGAAACTATCTTCATCACGTTCTTAGTTTCTATCAATTTGTATCAGAGCTTGGGGAGCTCTTTACCTAGGGATTCACAAGGTTTCTTGGCGAAAAAGAAGGAAGAAAATTGATTTTTTACAAAATCCGCAACTATCTGCAGTACTGTTTTAAAAACGTCATAACTTTTTAATGAACCGTTGGATCGGGCTCAAATTCGAACTGGAGCTTCTTGGTATATCTATCTTTAATCTCACCGAAGGGATTGTTGATCTGAGCTCTCAATCAAAAGTTATAAGTTGTCGAAGTCTGCTGCTGAAACTAAAAAAAAATTCGTAAGGTTACTACAGCACTGTTTTGAAACGATCATAACTTTTTCGTTAACCGTTGGATCGTAACGAAATTTTAGATGGATGTTCTCTATATACTCATCTAACTTTCCACCGAAGGGATCTTCGATCTGAGCTATTATGTGAAAGTACTACTTAAAGTCTTCGCTTCAAGTTCGAAATCTTCTTGATTTTTAAAGTCTCGCTTATGCTTCAAATCTTCTTGGTCTCCTTATGAAAGTCTTGCAGTTTATATCTGAAATCTTGCTCCTTGTCCAAAGTATCTTGCTCAAAGTCTTGATTCTTCTCAAAGTCTTGCTCAAGGTTTTGCATGGCTAAACTTATTTGGATTAGCGATCTAATGGTTTATTACGAGGAGATTTGGAGTTAAGGGAAGTCAAGCATGATGATTGTTATGGATTTTGGCGACACACACGGTTATTGTTCACACACACAGGAGTTTGGTGATTTGTTCTTAAAGGATTCAAAAGGCTCGTATTTGATTCTTATGGATTAATTGATTACGAAGAAAGTTGAATATCATTTATTTAATGTTGTAGTTGAGTTTCACGGTTTGTGTTCTTATCATATAGCTTGATGAATCTAGCAATGTGTGATTTTTCTTATGATGCTCTATGCACACATTGGCTATCACTTAAAGGAGTTACATTGTAGTGCTCGGTGTCTCATATTAGTTGAGGATTTTGTCAAGGATTGCGGTCTACTTATATTTGTTGATTTGTATAAGTATGGGTTAGTGGATTATAAAAGATTTAAGACACAAGTTTGGGAAATTCTACTTCTTCATCAAGTTCGTTATATTTGGTTTTCTTCACAAGTAATCATTACATAAAGCCTCTGATTTTGAAGAATCATTGATGTACATGCATCACTCAAGGGAAGTGTTTGATTTTACTATTGTTGATCATTATTACTACTCTAGTTGAAGTTTTCTCTTTTTTGGATCCATTTTCCTATGGTGCGTAATGGTGGGCGATTTGAAGCATTGGAAGTCTTAGATTGGAAGTATGATATTGGTTCGTGGTGGTCAAGATCATTATTTGCATCGTTCCCTATTTGGATAATAACAAAAGGGAAGAGATGTTTGAGTGGCGTGGCATGGATTAAGGGGAAGACAAAGGAAGACATACTTGTTTCATTCATGGTGAGATCCCTGATCTCAATTTCTCTACTTCGTCTAGGGAAGTTCGTTCAAGAATGGTTTTGTCATTATCAACTAGGGGAAGATTGTTGGGAATTATACGTTTGAGTTGATAAGACAAAGAGAATGAAACAAGAGGGACTTAATATGACAAGAAGGAAACCTACAAAAAGATGGAAGGACTTGCATGCAAAAGAAGTTTTATTTATTAGTCCTTTGTAGTATTTTGTAAACCCTAATCCTCTAGTATATAAAGAGGACATAGGTGTAGGTTTTAAATACATGTCTTCCATAATGTAGTCGACTTAAAGGTGTGTGTATGTGTCCTAGGCGTATGTTCATGTAAACGCCTAGGTTATTAGTTTAGTTAGTAGACGTGTTCCTATAAACGTCTAAGATTAGTTAGTGTTAGTGAATGAAAACCTTGTGTCAATAACAATTATGTTTTGATTTATCCGTTGCGTATTGTCATTGTTATTGTTAAACCCTAAGGCTCATAAACGATCAAGAAACTATCTTCATCACGTTCTTAGTTTCTATCAACAGCATCTCTTGGTGGATTGGCATCTGGATCAACGGGTGTGACAACAGTAGGCATCTGAAACGGACCTTCCAGAATGACCTTCTTTAAGAACTTTCCATGTGGATTCTTTAGATCACAAAACCTAAAGAACCTTATCACCCATTGATCATAATTTCCGAGAGTGAGCATTGGAGGTCTATCAAGTGAGCCAGCTTCATGAATTGATTGTTGGCTACTTAAGGCTTCACACATCTTGCCAAACCATGACGGTTCCTTCATAGTGCTCCTGGATGGATGTTGATTGTAGAAGTTTGTGTAAGGTTGTACTTGAAGAGTTGGTGGTGGTTGAACCATTTGAGGTTGTGGGATTGCTGCAAGTTGTGGAGTATGTTGTTGATTAAATTGTTGTTGATAAATTTGTTGTTGATGATTAAATTGTTGATGTTGTGGACTTAGTTGTTGTTGTTGTTGTTGATTATAAGTGTAAGGGAAATAACTAGAGTATGGTGGTTGTGACATATTGAAAACTTGTGTTGTTAAATGGATCTTTGTAGTCGAATGAAACGTTGTTGATGAAGTATCCTTAGGCGTAGAAATCACGTGAAGGCAAAATACCACTTATGCGTAAAAACACCAAAGATACGCGTAACAGCAATAGTTACGCGTAGGATTAGCTTACGCGTAAGATATGAGGAAACACTAAAGTTATGCGTAAACAAGAAGTTAAGCGTAGAAAACTTAGGCGTAGGATTAACTTATGCGTAAGACAAAGCTTAGGTGTAAGATGAATCTTATGCATAAAAAAAATTCTACGCGTAAGCTTATGCTTATGCGTAAATTTAGGGTTTTGCCCAAATGATCTTTTACACTATCACAGTGCAAAAGATATCCAAAGTCAAAGTGTTTTCGGGCTTATCCAAGCAAGAAAATCATTGAGTAAGCCACCTAAAGATCAAACCAAGGACAAGTTACGCTTAAGATTAGGGTTTCTCTTACAGTAGAAATTAGCCAAAAGTAATTTACGTCAAATGATGTTTCCAAACCGATTTTTGTGATGAAATAGCTTCAATATCACAAAAATAACACAAAAGTGTGAAACTTGATGATCCAAAGCTTATAAAACAGTTATGCGTAGAACTACTACCACGTAAAAAACCAAGCTTAAAAAGAATGATCCACACGTAAAGTTTGAAACTTTTTGCCAAAAATAGATATTTTAACACCTTAGAACGTTGAAAGGACAAGAATCTTGGATTAAAAAGTGTAAAAAATACGTTTTTAAGCGAACCAAAGTATCAACCGTTGTTACGCGTAAGACCAAAACTCACATGAACAACAAAAACGATTCACCCAACTATTTGGCGAATGATACCACTGTTAGGTCACCATATTAGTAACACAAGCATCAATATGTAGAAATAGAGAAGAGATAGAGATCGGATGAACAATAAACACACACACACACTCGTATGAACTTAGCCGGTTATGCGTAAGAATGTGAAAGTGAATAAATTGAACAACCAACCCTCAAGTGAGGGTTATTACAAGGTATTTATAGGAGAGGGAGCTAGGGCAACACTCATAGTCCCTTCCTTTCCTTATTGGACTTGGGCCTAGGCTTATGGGCCTTCTACATAAGCCTAAGCTAATAACAAACATAAAGGCCATAATTAAGCTAACTATTACATTTAATTACTAACACTTGAAATCATGTTTAGGAGTGATTCCAACAGATGGTTAAGAGATGTTGTCTATATGTTGAATTGATCATATCCACACTCACAACTTACCCAGAAACATCAACAATGAAAGAATTAAAAGTTAGGGTTTAAGTTTATACGTTTTGGGTATTTTTGATTCATAGCGTCTTTGATGTTAAAACTTGTACAAATCATCTCATTAGGCCTCTAAGATATCCCAGAAACATTTTGGTGTAAATCCTGTGGTTAGAATTCTTATTCGTAGGAATTGAACTCTAGGGTTTAATCTTCACGCGTAAATGATATTCTACGCATAACTGCTTAACTGAGTATTCATGTTTAAAACTGAAAAGGATTGAATATATGTGTTAATATTGGTGATATGATGAATTTATTTCAGGTTATTATGCGTGAAATTCAAAATCAAGGTTACTAGAACTTCTACGCATAAGGATCACCTTACGCGTAGCAAGTTATGCGTAAGAGAAATCTTACGCGTAAGGTTCTACAATGGGGACTACGCGTATCCTGTGAAGGATATGCATAAACAGTAACCTCTACGCATAAGGTTCACTCTTACGAGTAAGCCTTACTCGTAAGGTTCCATATACGCCTGGCGTAAGCTTTAAGCCTAAGGCCTCTTCTCCCACGCGTAATATTTCTTACGCGTAAGTCAAGATCCCACGCGTAAGCTTATGCTTACGCGTATAACCACTCTGTTTACGCATAAGCTTGCAAAACCTCGCCTAAGCCTAATTTTAACCAAAATTATGAATTGTTCGCGTGCAAACTTGTAAATAAATAAATCATAACGCCACAAAACCAAAAATGTCACTAATAAGCTTAAATGTTTAATAAGTTGTGAAAAATAAGTGAAAACTTTGACTTTAAAACTCAAAGTTAATCAACTCACGAAACTTATCACGACGTCTTTGGACTATTGGACTAACAAGTGACATTGGACTCGTAACAATCATCAACATATCCCATTCAATAAATAGACAATAAAATCAACTGTTGACTAACGTAATGTCTTTCGATATGTTGGTTCTTTTGGCTAAATATCTTTAAGATCACAACATGGACACTCAAATGCAAAATGTGGAAGCACCAAATGTTCTCACTACTGAAGAAATCTTCCCTCATGGTTACCCAATGAAGATCGAAAAGAACAACCTCATAGTTGATTTTGAGAACTTCTCTTGTTCAGAGTCTTCATGTGAGATTGCAGTGGATATTCTGAAGACTCACCCCTATCAGAACATGCTCACTAACTCTGCTACTGTACCGGAGATCTACATTCACCAATTCTGGCATACAATGCAAAAGGTCAAAGGTCAAAATGCTGTGACGGTGACGCTTAACAACAAACAAGTCATCATCACACCAGCAGATTTGAGGGCTATTCTTCTCATTCCTGTCATCGAACCTACTGAATACAATGCCACTCCAACTGAAGAGGTCGTTCTCCAGTTCATGGTCGACATCGGCTATGATGAAGCTACCAGGGTGATCACAAAGCACTCATCTGTGGATCTCAAGAACATTCCCCAGCCATGGAGAACCCTCTACATTATGATTGCAAAATCCGTTTCTGGACGTGATAGTGGTCATGAGCATCCCAAGCTCATGGAACTACAAATATTTTGGGCTTTGGTCAACAAGAAAGACATAGAAGTTGAAGCTCTGATATGGGACGATATGATGACTTTCCTTAAAAAGCTTGGCACCAAAATCCCGTATATCAGATATACCAAACTGTTGATCCAAAGAGCTCTAGGGTATAATCCTGATATTCCCTTGAGACTCGATGACCCCAAACAACATTCCGTGTTGTATAGGCCCACACTCACTGTCAGATTTAAGGACTCTACAATGAAGAAACAAGGTGCAGTGCTGCCAGATCATCTTATTACTGATGATATCAAACAACTGTATTCGTACAAATGATGTCTGGTAGCAGTTGAAGAAGGCAAAGTAGGTTTCCTTGATGAAAAGTTCGCTGGTACACCTACTAGGAAAACCAGGAGAGGCAGCACAGGAAGTGTTACAAGCACTGAGAGTACGAGAAAGTTTCCCAAGAGGACTCATGTTCTCAAAAGGAAAGTTCCCTCTAAGGAAGCCATTCCTATTCCCAAGCCTGAACCGCAACAAAAGCTAATGGATGAAAGCTCTGAGGATACTGAATCAGACGAAGAGGTCATCAACTCTGAAACTCTAATCGATGACACTCAAACAGTAGCAAAACCTCCCAGTCTAAAAGCTAATAAAGGTAAAGGGAAAACTTCAGTGCTTGAGCAAGAAAAGGAAAGCTCGGAAGAAGAACCACTAGATGAAGAAAGAGACTATCAGAAGAAGTTGAAGAACCTCAGACTCAAACATCTTGCCAAAGAGTTCGAACTGCAACAAACTCGTGGCCCCGGAGGGTCAAGTGGTGGTGCACAATCTACACCAGTTTTTTATGCGGTTAATCAACCCGATAAGGGAACTGGTACCACCACCCACGAACAACAACAAAGGCAGATTGGGGACTCTATCAACTACGACTTTGAGGAACCAGACATGGAGAAGACTGAGAAAACTCCTGGTGAAGATGCTAAGGCTGATGAAGCGGCTAAGTCTGGAAATGATGAAGACATTGATTATGATGATTTTCTTCTAGATAGTCCAACTCGCTCCAAGGAAGAAACTTCTGAACCTCCTAAGGACCCTGAGCCTCCTTATGTCTCCTCATTATCAGACTCGTCCTCTCACTCTTCACCTCCACCATCCAAAGGAACAACCAGATCCACATCCAAGTCAGTGAAGAAACCAACAGACTCTTGGATATCCCGGGCTAAGACAAAGATTTTCAAAGCTGTCAAGCAAGTCAGGAAGAAAGACGTGCTCAACAAAAAGCTGAATTAGCTCGCTGACAGTATCAATCTTCTACATGACGAGATAGACAAGATGTCAAGTGAAAGGGAGTATATCCAGAAGTTTATGCAACGTGATGTCCAAGGGGAAATGAACAAGATGATTAATGGATATACTCACAAATTCCTTCGCGACACTGTTCCTGGCGTGACAAGAGAGATGTTCAACAAACAACTCTATCCGAATCTCATGCAATTGGCCAAGAAAACTATAAGATCAACACCTCTAACCGTAACAATCAACACAACTGATCCTATAGTGTTCTCCGATGCTGAATTGGTTTCCAGGCTGGTAACGCAAATGTCAAAACAATCTGCAACATTTACTTCTGACGAAGGTAAACTGTTTGAAGCATTGCTGGAATACCAACTCAAAACAAAGATGCGTAGTAGAAGTCGAAGACCTAAGCGTCCAAGAGACGATGACGACAAGGATAAGGATAAAGATAAGGAGCCTAAACGTCCAAAGAAGTCTGGTGAACCCTCCTCTATGCCACCACCACCCCAAAGGACTCCAACACAAAGACGATCCCCTCCATGCTCCTCTGCTGATAAACCTCAGGACTCTGAGTTACCACCATCCATAGAGAAAATCGGTGATCATTTCGAATACACTGGTGGTGACGATGAGGAGTTCCATGAGCCCCAACAACAACCCACCTCTTCCGCTAAAATAAAGAAACCAGGATCCTCATCAAAGCCAAAGAAGAAGAAGAAGAAGACAAAGACCAACGTTGTCTCATGGCTAGACGAAGATGACACCGCTGAATATGGCTGGTTTTCTACACTTGTTGATGCTACTCCCTCACTACCTGAAGGTCAAGAAATGGTAGATGGTCGAACATTGCAGCATGCCAAGTTACTTCAAGAAAAGTTTCGGGTGAAGAAGATGACAAAAGCAGAGTTAAGAAGCATCAAGAATGAAGCTTTTCAACTACTCAAAGACAGCTCTGAAAGTGCTATTGAAGTTGAATACCATCTTGAAAACATAGCACGAGCCATGTCTAACAACATCGATTGGCTCAACCCTGAAGCTAACATTGACTTCACACGAAAAGACAAAGCTCCATACTACACAGACTGGACAAGACCTCTACCTACAATTGGCCAACCAGATCAACCAAAGATTCCATTCCGTTATTTCTTCAACAATGACCTAGAATTTCTTCTACACGGTAGCGATGTGTCAAAAAAATACGCTACATCACTTACACTTCCGTTCCAGGCAGCCATATACTCCAACTGCATAGCCATCGAGGAAAAGGCTACTCACATGTTTGCCAACAACGTGGAACAGTATGACCTTGATTCACCATTGGCCGGAACGCCGAAGAATCTACTACAAAAGCTGCCAGGTTCAAAAGTCAAAACACGAAGTGTATAGTGATAAACAGATCGTTGCTATTAGGCATGTCTCTCTTACGTCAAAATGGGACTACACATTTCTCAAAAACATTGTGGTAAAAAGACAAGACGAAGAGGACTATGAATTCTGTTAAGCGAATTTTTCGAGACTGTCGCTGAATGACATTGAAGACAAGTATCTCGCTAAGGTGCAAGGACGAATGTGGCACTTCTCCACAATTATCCAACGCGAATACATCAAGTTCTTACTCATCTACATCAGAAGCATTGTCATCCAAGAACGTGTAGAAGACATTCATCTTGCTGTGGAATCGTATCACACGTGTTAACCTCACAAAACCACAGCTTGACCTTCCCGACATAAACCACCTTCCTCAGTACACCCTAATCAGCAGAACATTTGGAGTATTCTACCGTAGTGAACTACACCGAAATTGCTTAATGGCGTGTAACGAGCTTCATAAGTTTGGGGATCATACACTGAAGAAAGTCAAGGATGGGTTAGCTTATCGGTTAAAGGCGATACAACAAGGCATTGGGTCACCAAAGAGATGGAATTTAAGGAGAGATGGGATGTGAAGAGGATCATCACGCGGATCGATGAAAGGTTGTTCAGAAGGGATCAATTCAGAACTTTGGAGAGTTTCGTAGGTGGTCGCCCAAAGATATCTCTCACGGCTATCAACGTCCGAACGCATTCACGGAGTTATTCTTTGCCTTCGGATTCTCCTGGTAACCCTTGATTTGGTTCATTATCTTAACATTTGGATGTGTGATTTTTTAATGACAATGGATTGTGCACATATAACATTGTACAACCCGTTCTTGTAATGAAAGGACCCTGTGGTACGCTTCAGTGCCACAATCCTTATAAAAGGAGCGAAAGCTTCTTACTTTTGAGTAAAACTATCAAAACTTTCATTTTTCAAAGTTTTGCTCAAAAGAACAAGTACTTCCCCTTATGATTTTCAAAACCTCAAAAGTTAATATCACTTGTTGAGGGGGAGTATTTGAATTAAAACTTTGTTCACAAAATGTTCTTCGTGGTAATCTTCCTGCAAAACTCGAAATGGACATATTCGATATCAAAAATTTCATCAAAAAATAACATTTATATGCCATTTTTGAGGGGGAGAAAAATTATGTGATAAGAAATATGTTGTGAAATTGCAAATGAATCTTTGTGCTACAGACTTAACCAATGAATTGACGAGATCTTAAATGTTAGTAACTCGAAAAGACTTGTCCGGGACAGGTAATAATTTCAAGCTAGTTCGCTAGTGATCGCAAAGGACTTGTCCGAGTAGAATGTACCATTCGAAACTCTTGGTAGACATGAACTTTGTGGGTTTGACAACCTTCGAGGTTTGTCCAAACCTTCAAGGTAGTTATTAGAGCTAGTTGTCACCTAAAAGGCGACAATGTAACTCTTTAACTATGCAACGTAACCGTGTCTCATGGGGATTGTCTATCTTGAGTTGATCAATTCAAAAGTCGCACTCTTCTCTCACCGTGCGATTTCTGTAAAAATTCTTAAGCACGTGTGGAAGGGGAGTATTTATGCAAAGTCTTAAACTCTCAATAGTGGTATTAAATGTTTTTACTCATAACCACTTTGAAAGATTTTCATGAAAATGGTTTTTATGGCAACATAGGTTAGTCATGGAGTTATAAGGTGACTAAGGTTAGGAATAACCGTCCTATGATCTGCCAGAGCCGGAGGGATCTATCCAAGGACACCACCAATAGTTAGAATTAGAAGTCCTTAGGTATGATCATAAAAAGGAAAAAATGAGAATCGGAGAAAGAATGAGTTGAAGAATTAAAATAAAAAGTAAAGAAAAGGGTGAAAAGAAATAGCCCTCCGTTATTCAACTTAGGGCGACACGGTGCAATTCATATACTCTTGGTTGTCACTTGGTGACACCGGTATTGAAGATTAAAGTCGTCATGGACCCGGTGGCGCATGTACTAAACCTTCTTAGCCACTCAAGTTTCTCTCAGCGAAACTTGTTTTATTCTCACAGGAACCCTACGTAAACTATCGGCTTTCTCTTGAGATTCTTGGTATTGAAGAAGGAGACCTCTCCCTAGTCTCCGCTCGGAAAACCAAAGCGCACTATTGAGTCTAGAGCCACGAGATTCATCAAAATATCTCTTAGGTACACTTGATATTTCATCACTTGTCGTTCAACAATAAGGACGCAAGTGATACATTATCGAGTCCTTCACGGATCTTAGCAATCCGTCGAGAACATTTATGAGAGGTTCACATATGTGATCCTCGGTGATTGAATGGAAACTCCTGCGGGGTTAACATTAAACAACCCCGACAAGCAGTTACTTGGTAACTCCTCGTGGATTACGCTTAGTGTGTCTCAAACGGTCTGATCGAGGGTGATGCTTGGTTGTACCTCTGCGACTCATCCGAATCTGTAGGTGTGCTTGTACATCGCGTTATCTCACTTGTGGGACTCGGTTCGAGAACGACCTTTGTGAGAATTAGAGTTGTGTTTTCACACTATGTTGTTAACACTCTCGAAGTTCAAACTTATGTTACCGGATTATTTCTAATCCATTTTATGTTTTCTTTTATGGATGCTTGCGGGTGGAAAAGATCGTGCGATTCTCCTCATGCTCATACCTACAACATCACTAATGGAAGTTCTCTCTAAAGGCAACTCAAAGTCAAAATGATTCTTCGTCAACATTAAAGAATCTACAAAGTTTAAAGACTAAGAGAACTACATCAGTACTGAAATCCAACGTTAAAGAGCTTGTGAGCATGTTGGAGAAAGACGTGGAGACACTGGAGCAACGGCGGACTGATGCGATAATCACAACATACTATCACTACCATCGCAAAGAACAAAGATCAAAGAACAAAGAAAAAGATGACGTCAAAGCAGAATACTTCAAAGGAAACAATTTCTCTACACTGGGGAGATTGTTCGAATCAAGGCACTTCTTCTCACAAGAAAGAATAATGTCAGAAGACATCAAAGCTACTATTACATCAGCACCTTCAACGTTTATATCATCAATCACTAACACCTAGGGGGAGATTGTTGGAATCACTCCTAAACTAGAATTCAAGTGTTAGTAATTAATATGTAATAGTTAGCTTAATTATGGCTTTTATGTTAATTATCATGCCAAGGCTTATGTAGAAAGCCAATGAGCCTTGGCCCAAGCCCATAAGAAGGGAAGGATGCTAGTAGTGTTGCCCTAGCTCCTTGCCCTATAAATAATCCTTGTAAACCCTCACTTGAGGGTTGGTTGTTCATTTACTTTCACTCTATACGCATAAACTTTCTCTATCTTTATTCGTGTGTGTTTGTATTTGTTCAACCGATCTCTCTTATCTATATTTCTTCATGTTGATGCTTGTGTTACATAAATGGGAACCTAACAGGTTCTTCTAAAACCACGCACCTCTCAAAAGTAAAAGACGCGCCTCGCCGGAATTATCTAACCAACGCCGGAAAAGTAAAAACCGATCATTGTAATACCGCCGTATCACCATAAAAACCACCGTATCACCGTCGTCGATTTAAAATGAATGAAAACCAGAATTTAATCGACTTTATAGATGAAAATAATCTAATCGAAGTTCCATTAGATGCTGTAAACACAACATCTGTTGTAGATGATTTACCAGATCTGGAAGATGATTTACCAGAAGTTGAAGACACAACAAGTTTTGTTGAAAAAGAAATTGAAGGTGAATCACGTGTGATTTGATCTTTGTTGTTCATTAAACAAATTTTCTGTATGTAGTAAATCAAAAGTGAGTTAGCGGTTTTATTATTCTGATTTGAATATAAATCACATGTCATTTGCAATAGGTTATTCTAAAAACATACAAAGGAGTTAAAAACATACAAAGGAGTTAAAAATGCCTAATTTAACAAAAAAAAAAGTAAACTTATTAAAAATGCCTGAGTGATTGAATACCTTCTATGGTTCCACATGAGAAACCAATATGAATTTTAATATAATTCTAAAAAAAATAATGACATTACCAAATCAACGTCTTTGTTTCGATCTGTCATCATTAACCTTAAATTTCAAGTAATCATTGTTCCGATTTGTTTAATATGCTATATTGTTCGGATTTGTTGAAACTGACATGTTGTTTGGCATTTTTGTGTTTTTGTCCATTTTCGTCCGTTTTCGCCTGTTTTATTAGGTTTTCATTCGCTTTTTTATGTTTTCGTCCGCTTTTTACATTTTCATCTGTTTTCGTCATTTTTTAAGTTTTCGTCCGTTTTTTTACATTTACGCCGGTTTTTTTACGTTTTCATCCGTTTTTTACGTTTTCGTATGTTTTTTTGCAATTTCGTCTATTTTTTTTACGTTTTCGTCCGTTTCCTAACGTTTTTGCATGTTTTTTTTCCGTTTTCTTATGTTTTCGTCAGTTTCCGTCCGTTTTTTACATTTATGACCATTTTCGTATGTTTTTTACGTTTTCGTCCGTTTTTTATACGTTGTCTTTCGTTTTTTATGTTTTAGTCGGTTATTTACGTTTTTGTCTTTTTTTTACGTTTTCATCCATTTTTATATGATTTCGTAAGTTTTTTGTACGTTATGTACACTTTCTAGCATTATCTCACATAATAAAACTTATGATAATGTAAGAAAATGGACGAAAACGTAAAAAACCGGACGAAAATGCACTAAAACGTAAAAAGCGGATGAAAGCGTAAAAAACATACGAAAACATAAAAACAGACTAAAACGTAAAAAAAACAGGCGAAAACGTAAGGAATGTCGAAAACATAAAAAAACAAACGAAAACATAAAAAACGACGAAAAATGACTAAAACGTTAAAAAATGGACGAAAACATAATAAAATGGCCGAAAACGTTAAAAACAGACGAAAACATAAAAAAATTGTTGAAAACGTTAAAAAACATAGGAAACGCAAAAAAAACATACGAAAACGCAAAAAAAACAGACGAAAACGTAAAAAAATAGTCAAAAACGTAAAAAAAAGATGAAAACGTAAAAAAACGAATGAATAATTAAAAAAACTGACAAAACGTAAAAAAACAGACGAAAATGTAAAAAATAGTCGAAAACGTAAATAAAACTACCAAAACGTAAGAAAACCGTTGACCCATATGACAAGAGGATTTATAGCAAAAAAAATATATGAAAGAAGTACTTCAATAGCTTAATAAACAAACAGTATTTTGCATGCAGATAAAGACTTTAGAGTGCCTCTTTTTCTGCAGACATGGTTTGCAGATGAAGAGGAAGCTCTGAATAAACAAATGACACCTAACTGTTAGTTGTTATGTTCTTGAGATAGAGGAAAGGACAAGGAAAGTAATCATAATCATGTTCTTGAGTGGGAAGAAAAGAAAAATAACTTGGTCAAATTACATATATGCCCTTTAGTTGTTAATGTCAAATCTTTTAAAAAGGGTATATTAGTCTTTACACAACATACGGTTCTCTTTCCTCCCAAAAGTGAGAGGAAGATTTACTTAACAAAACTTCCTCCCTACTTTCTTTCCACTTCTTTTTCCTCCTTTAAAAAAAACTCAAGAACACAAAAAACTTTCCATTTCTTTTCCTTTCCTCTTTCATTTGAACTCGAGAACTGAGCGTAAGAAAAAAATGATGAGAAGATTAGCTCTAAGAGGAAAATAGTAGGCAACATTAGTTTAATAATATGTCTTATGAGCATTAAGTATGTGTAAAGTAAAAAAAACATTAACTTAACGTAACAATAGAGTAGGATAACCTTTTGCGCCCACATGTTTGAATTTGAGGGTAAAGAGCTTGCTTGTTTTATGGGATCCGACGCATCCAACAAAACGAAAGAGCCTTCCATTCTTTTTAGCGTCATCCTTTCGCATTGGCGGCGAGTCAAGTGCCACAATCCCATTCATCACTAATGTTATATCTATATAATTATATAATGGGTTTTGTTAAACACAACCCACAGCATTCAAAATTTATGAAAATTACAATTAATGAACTCATATATTCCATAATTATTGTTTTAATCATTATAAAATAGGTAAGTGATGTTAATTATGAAATGTTGATTTTCTCTCTCTAAAACACATTTTCTCTCTCTAAAAACCCTAAGCAATTTTATTAAGTAATTCATCATCTATTTTTAATCCATCCATTGAATTTTATTATTGTTTTTTGATTATGAATCTACTGTTCATGATCTATTAAATGATATAATTTTCCCCAAAATCTCACCACTTGATCATCACATTTATTTCATTTCATTTTACTGTTACTAATAACAAACACAACTGTTTCATCGTATCTTGCCACTAATTCATTCCTACTAATCAAACGTTTGATTATGTAGATTCTATACATATTTTCGTGTTCCTTTCCACTCTAATTCAGTCATGAAAGAACCTATTATCATTAACCCTAATCTGATGCCACATAGGCCATCAAATGAAGTGATTAGACTTAAAAGATCTACTAGAAGCTCAAGTAATGATTCAAAGTTGTCTGTTAAACATGGTATTGCATTATCCAAACCTGTTGGAGGTATGTTTAAGAAGGGGTCAAAGAAAGGGAATTCTAAGCTAAGGGAGTCTATGAAGGATATGGAGGATATTGAGTATGAAGGGGAGGAAACTGATGAATATGAGGAGACTGAGGAGGAAGTGGAGAGTAAGGATATGGTGAATGAAGGAAGTGGTGAGGTTAGTGGTGAGAAGGATTATGTGAAGGTTGGAAGTGGGGAGCAGAGTACTAATCAAGCAAATGAGGTGAATAGTAAAGGTAATGGTTTTGTTAATGATTTAGTTAAGAATTTTGAAAGTTCTAATGCTAAGCCTAGTGATAATTCTGCTAATATTACTATGCATGTTAATGGGAATGATGTGTTGAATGAGAATGTGAGTAAGATGGGTAGTACCATGGGTGGGGATAAGGTAGCTAGTAGTAAGGATAGTCAAAAGGGAAGTGAATGGCCTAGTTTAAGTAAGGATAATGGTAAAGGGAATAATGGTAATGGAGGAGATGGGAATGGTAAGGATACTGTGATGTTGGATAGCAATAATGGGAAAAGGCCAATGTCATTTGTGAATGCTTTTCAGGGGTCTATTGGGGGCTTGGAAATAAGCTGTCTGAAATCCCATTAAGGGTTAATGAGTTTGGCAGAAAAGTGGTTGACATGGATCCAGTCATTGAGGAAGGAAGTAAGAACTGGTTTTTGACATTGGTTGGCTATTTTGTTGGTGTTAATATGAGTTATAAGGAGATTTCAAGGCACCTTAGGAGGATGTGGAGGTCATATCAGGTGGATGAGATAATAGTGAATGAGTGTGGGCTTCACTTTATCAAATTCAAGTCTGATGAGGGTATGAACTATGTTTTGGAAAATGGCCCTTGGTTGGTGGATGGGAAGCCGTTTTTTGTTCAAAAGTAGGAAGCGGGACTGTATATGGAGAAGCCTGAGCCAACTAAGGTTCCAATATGGGTTAAGATTTATAATGTACCGCTAGAGGCATGGAACACTGATGGAATTAGTAGGATTGCAAGTAGTGTTGGTAATCCCATCATTATGGACCGAATTACGACTTCTATGTGTTCAAGAGCTTATGGAAGGGCTAGTTTTGCTAGAGTACTTGTGGAGGTTGATGCATCTAAAGAGCTTACCTACTCAATTGAAATCTGTTACAGTAAGCTGGGAAGATTTATGAATCTGAGAGTTGGGTATGACTGGAAGCCATCATTGTGTACTCATTGTAAGGTTTTTGGACATGATTATAAGGTGTGTAAGGTCAGGGTGTGGACTGAAGAGGAGTTTGCTAAGGAAGTGGTTGAGAAGGCGCCAAAAGTATCTAATGTTGTTGATAAGGGGAAGGATAAGGAGGTATGGCAGGAAGTTAGGAAGTCTGATAAGAGTGGAGCTAGTACAAGTAGAGTTGTTGGTATTCAAAATAATGGGAATGGGTATGGTTACAGAGGTGGTTATAATGGTAGAGGTAGGGGTGGAATGAATGGAAGGGTGGAATGAATGGTAGAAGTGGGTATAATAGTAATATATATAATAGAAATGCTTATGTTTTGGCCAATGCTGACAGATGAGAATGTTATGGGAAACAAAATGAATGGGGCTGAAAATGAAGTTAGGAAGAAGAATGTTGGGGTGATTGGAGATAATAAGAATAAGAAGATGGAAAAAGAGGTTGTTAAAACAAGTAATAAGTTTGATGTATTGGTTAATGAGAAGATTGAAATGGGAAGTCAGGAATGGGAGGATATGAAGAAGAAGATTGATATGGCTTCTATGTTAGGAATGAAGATATCTGATGAGGATAGGAATAAATGGTCTGATGACTTGATTGTATATTGGGAGGAATTGAAGGTAGCAAAGAAAAGGAGAGTAAAATTAAGGAGCTAAAGGGAAGGATTTCAAAGTTGCAAAAGGATATAGTATACGAAAAATAGGAATGTGGCAATGAAAGCTAAGGAGGAAGCTGAAAAGAAGAGTGTTGAGTTGATGCAGGGTACTGATCTAACTAAGAACCAAGCATTTGTTAAGGTATATGATGATATTTATAGGAATGAATTGTCCAAGGTTACACAATGGGTTACAGAAAAATAGATGGCAGAAGTTGAGTTGTTTTGTTTGAATGACCAAGGATTGACTGATGTAATTAAGAAGAATTGGACAGATGAGATGATTCAACATTATGAGTCCATCATGGGTTACAAAGTGGACAAAATGATGCAGGATCATTTTTATGATGATATTATGGATGGTGTTAGAGGTGAAGTTGCAGACGAGACTAATGGTACTGCAAGGTTCATGTCTAAAAATGTTATCTCAAAGGTGATGGAGGGTGACTCTTCTAAGGTGCAAGGTAATATTGCATCTACTTCTTCCCCTATTTAAATGGTGATCAAAATTGCTTCATGGAATGTCCAAGGGGTTGGTAATGCCCTTAGACAAAGTGAGGTTAAAATGTTTATTAGGTGTAATGATATTAGTATGTTTGGTATGATTGAATCTCAATTAAGGAAGAAAAATGTTAATAGGGTCTGTAATGATATCTTTGGGAGTTGGAGTTGGGTGTCCAATTCTGTGGATAGTAAGAAGGGGTGTATAATAGCTGTGGGTTGGGATCAAAGTGTCTTCTCTGCTCAATTGCTATCTCAGTCTGATCAGGTTATGCATTTTTTTGTTAAAAGAATTAATGATAACAATGAGATGTATTTTTCTTTTATTTATGGTGAGACTAATGTTAAGGATAGAAGAATGTTGTGGGAGAACCTTAGAGGGCATGGTAGTATTGCTGGTAGTTGCCCATGGGTTTTGCTTGGTGATTATAACATTATATTGAATTTTAATGAGCATTCTAGTGGTATAGGTGTTAAAACTTTTGGAGTTCAAGACTTTAGGGACTGTGTGGATGATTTAAGTCTTGAGGATGTGAATATTAATGGTTTGTTCTTCACTTGGATTCAGAAAAGAAGGAATCCAAGGGATAGTATCCTTAAGAAGTTAGACAGGATTATGGGTAATGTTCAATTTTTGATTAAGTATCCGGAATGTTTTGCTAACTTCATGGCTATAGTGAGTTCTGATCACTCCCCTGGTGTATTGGTTTTTCCTGAAGTTAAGGGTAAGAAAAAGAAAGCATTTAGATTTATGAATCATCTAACTAGTAAGGAGGGTTTTATGAAGACTGTTAGAGAGAATTGGAAGGTTCCTGCTAAGGGGTATGATATGTTTGTTCTTTCTAAAAGGCTTAAGCTTCTTAAAAAACATTTGAGAAATCTGAATAAACATAATGGAGATGTATGTGATAAGGTGAGGAGGTTGAAGGAGGAACTTGCTAGTATACAAGAGGCTTTAAGTAATGACCCGTCTAATGATTTTTTAAAAGAGGAAGAGGTTGTTTACGCTTATGCTTATAAACAGGCTATTTTAGATGAGGAAATGCTTATGAAACAAAAGGCTAAGATTGAATGGATTAAGGAGGGGGACTATAATAGTGCTTACTTCCATAATATGGTTAAGGGTAGGATTATTAAAAACAGAATTGAGTCGGTTTTTGATGATAATGGGACTGAGTTTCAGGGGAATGATATGGTGGATATGATTGTGAAGCACTTTGAGAATTTCTTTGGTTCTTGTGATGAGGTCTTCCCTATTGAGGACCGGGATTCTCTGTTTACCAATAAAATTGATTCTGAAGTTGCTGTTGACTTGATTAGTATGGTCACAGATGAAGAGATAAAGATGGCATTGTTTGATATTGATGACAATAAAGCTTCGGGTCCTGATGGTTATACGTCCAAGTTCTTCAAAAGTGCTTGGAGTGTGGTTGGAGATGATACATGTGCTGCTATTAAAGAATTCTTCGCTACTGGTAAACTTCTTGGTGAACTTAATACTTCCATCATCTCTCTAATTCCTAAAGTGGTTACTCCTAAAAAGGTGATAGACTACAGGCCAATTAGTTGTTGTAATGTGATTTATAAGACTATTAGTAAAGTCATAACTAATAGGATTAAAGGGGTATTAAATGGGATTGTGGGTGTAAATCAAAGTGCGTTTATACCCGAGAGACAAATTAGTGATAATATTCTATTGACCCAGGAGCTTATGAGGGGCTATAATTGGAATACTTGGGGGTCTAGTAGATGTGCTTTTAAAATTGATATACAAAAAGCTTATGATACGGTAAATTGGCAGTTTTTAGAATTCATTTTAAGACAGTTTGGGTTTCATCCAGTTATGATTCATTGGATTATGACATGTTTAACCACTGCTTCATTTTCTGTGTGCATAAATGGTGAGCCTCATGGATTTTTTAAGGCGGGAAGAGGGTTGAGGCAAGGGCATCCTATTTCACCTTATCTATTTACGCTTGTCATGGAAGTATTGAATTTACTGGTGCAAAGGAATGTGAAGATTGAGAAAGACTTTAAATACCATTGGGGATGTAAGGAACTCAAAATTACTAGCTTGTGTTTTGCGGATGATTTGTTGATGCTCTGCCATGGGGATTTGATATCTGCATCTATTTTAAGAAGGGGATTGGATGAATTCTGTTTAAGTTCTGGTCTTCATCCCAGTATGACTAAGAGTGAAGCTTTTTTTGGTAATGTATATGATACAGTGATTGAAAATATTAAGCTTGTGATGCCGTTTAATGAAAGGAGTCTTCCTATTAAGTATTTGGGGGTTCCATTGGTGTCAAAAAGACTTGCAGATAAAGACTGCAAACCTCTGATTGAAGCTATTAAGAAAAGGATTGGAGATTGGAGAAATAAAGATATTTCTTTATGTTTCCTGGTAGTATATGTAATCAAATTGATAAATTGTTTAAGAAATTCTTGTGGACTAGGGGTGAGTCTATTAGGGGTATGGCTAGTGTAGCTTGGAAAGATGTGTGTAAACCTAAGAATCAGGGGGGTTTAGGACTGAAATCTGTTAAGCTTTGGAATGAGACCCTTATGGCCAAGCATGTTTGGAACATTGTCAGTAGGAAAGATTCTATTTGGGTGAAATGGGTGAATATATATTGGTTGAAGGGTAGGAGTATGTGGGATATTGAGTTAAATAGGGGTTATTCTTGGTCTTGGAAACAGTTGTTGGACTTAAGGGATAAAATTAAGGATTTTTTTCAGGTTAAAATTGGAAATGGTAAAGAATGCAATGTATGGTTTGATAAATGGCACTCTAATGGTCCATTGAGTAAGTTGATCAATCATAGAACTTTAGAACAGGCTGATATGAATCTGAAAGGTAGAATTGTGGACATGATTCAGAATAGAGAATGGGTTTGGCCTATTGAATGGGAGGATAGGTTTGGGGAGGTCACTAATGTTCCTTTGCCTAATTTAGAGCCTGAAATTGAAGATAAGACTGTTTGGGTTGATAAAGTGGGTGCTGTAAAGGATTTCTCTGTTAAAGAAATATGGGATGCAGTTTGTGTTGAGGGTCCTAAAGTGATTTGGTATAAGCATGGCTGGTTTAACCAATGTATACCAAGACATGCATTCATCTTGTGGGTTGCTATTAAGGGAAGGTTAAAGACTCTAGATAGGATATCCAAGTGGTTTGATGTGCAGAGTATGACCTGTCATTTGTGTAACCAGGAGAATGAGTCTCATAGTCATCTCTTTTTCTCTTGTTCCTATGCTAAAAATTTGTGGGAAAGACTGAAACCTATGGCCAAGCTGGATGGTGTACCTAATGAGTGGGCAAGTGTGATATCATTTATATATAATAAATCTGCTACTAACTCTATTTGGAGTATTATACAAAGGCTGGTATGAGGTGCTTGTGTGTATTTTGTTTGGCAGGAAAGAAACTTTAGGTGTTTCAGAAAGGAGTTTAGAGATGAGGACAGCTTGTTCAAGATTATTGTGGGGATTGTGAGAATGAATCTATTGGGATTGAAAATGAGAGTTAATTCCAACACAGTTGATGCAGCTAAAGTTTGGAATTTGCAGATTGATAGGAATTCTTATTATAGAAGGATGGTAGAGGACCTTATTAAGGATTATAATGATAATGGGTAGCTGGTTTAATGGTGTTGGGGATGGTTGCTGGTTAAAGGGTACTGGCTTCTGGGAATGTAATAGGATTTGGAATCCTTTGATTAGGATTATGGTTGATTCTAATCATGATATTGTTATTTGTTTCTTATGGTATTGGTGCAAGGTTTTTTAATGCAGGTTTGGTAAGTATTTGATCTGCTGATGGTGTTGGTTGGTGAGGCACTTTCCAGTTCTCAAGTTCTAGTGGTAGTTGCTTTGTTGGGGATTCTGAGTTCAAGTTCCTTGCTATCATTGGTTTTGCTGATTGGGGAGGTCTTGGGGAGGGTCACACTCTTTTTCCTACTCTAAGGTTTTTCCCTTGTGGTTTTACTTTGAGTAGGTTTTTAAAAGAGGTGACCTCCTCTAGACTGCCATACTGGCACTCCTATATTTTTGTTGCTTTATTGGCTTGCTTGTTGGCTTCTTGGTCTTTCTGGAGCTGCTGCATGAGTTTTTTGGTTGCTATCTTATGGCCTTGGATGGAGTTGATGTTATTGGCAAAAGGTTTCCTTAGCACTTATGGCTACTGTTATATCTGCAGCATATGGTGGTGTATTAAGGCATCTTGGTTGGTCCCAATTTGCTTTATGGATCCAGAGTATTCTATAGATATAGGGTGGTTTGTGCTTTTGGTTATATGGTTCTTTTGTCTTTGTTATTGTATTCTTGTTATTGTTTATGTTATTAGGTTTGTATATGTTCCTGATTTTGATTTTTATCCTTGGCCATTTGGCATGTAGCCATTGCATAGCTTGTTAGGGATGTGTCCTAACAGTTATTGTATGCTTTGGACTTGTTTGTACTCTTTTCCCTTTTTTTGGGATTCCTTTCTTAATAATAATTTACCATTAAGAAAAAAAAAATTATGAAATGTTTAGAGTTCATTGAATATTCATTAAATGTTAATTATAAGGAGTTGAGATCAATATAGATCTCATATTTACCATATATCCAATAAATCAATCTTAGCTATCTATTTTTGTCAAAATTAATAAAAATCATTTTTCACATTTTTTTTAAAACAACATATCTTACAAACGGTAAATCTTCAAATTACAAAAATACACCATCGCGACGAGAATTGAATCATCTTTCTATAGATATGCACTTCTCTATATTTTTGATAATTTTTTTTTTTCAAAAATTTCGCTCAGAAAAATCACATATGATTTGTAAAAATCATATATGATTTTTAAAAATCACATGTGATTTGATTTTTACAAATCACATGTGATTTTTTTCAAATCATATATGATTTTTACAAAATCACATATGATTTGCAAAAATCATATATTATTTGAAAAAATCGAATCACATGTGATTTTTACAAATCATATATGATTTTTCTGGGCCGAAATTTTGAAAAAAAAATCGTTAAAAGTATATAGAAGTACATATCTATAGAAAGATAATTTAATTCTCGTCGCGACGGTATGATTTTTTTGACGTAACGATTAACGGTTTGAGAGATATTTAATTTTTAATAAAAAGATTTTTTTTTTTTTTTTGATTTTAAAAATAAATAGCTATAATTAGTTTATTGGATTTATGATAAATTTGAGATAACTTTTGCCCATAATTCATTGGCTTAACACAAATTAATATTGACCACTTTTGCGATTAATATAAAAGATAGTAATAAGACAAAATTACACGGATGGTCCCTGTGGTATGCCCATATTGCAAGTTTAGTCCCTAAGTCATTTTAATTACCCCACAGATACCTATTTTTGAAACTATGCGCGCTTTTGGTCCCTATTTTGGATGGGCGTTAGTTAAGTCCGTTAAGTATTTTGCGTTGTTAGTCCTTCGTTAATAATTTTTGCACCGTTAGTCCTTAAAGTTATTTGCATAAATCGTCCTTGTGGTTAGCCCGGTCAACGGGTCGGTCAACGCCACGTGTCACCACCGAGTGGTGCCACGTGGCATCGGCCCGGTCGGTCAACGGGTCAAGTCGGGTTGGTCAACGGGTCAAGTCGGTCGCCACGTGGACCAATGAGGTGGTGCCACGTGGCATTGGTATAATATACCAATTTTGTCACGCATGGGATTCGAACCCGGTCGTTTGGGTGGGAAGCAATGCCTTGCCCAATGGGCTAAGCATAGCTCTAAGTATATATCTCAAAATTTAATCATAACCCTTTCTAAACTTATATTATTAAAGGTTCGATTTAGTTTTGGTCTATTAATTTACGGAGTTATATGGACCGTAAAAATAAATAAATATACCGTCGGACTCGTTTTTCGTTCTCTTTCCAATGGTGTGCTCGGAAATTTTTGACTTCTTTTGGATGTCGAAAATGCGAAAATCACCATTTTTCTTTGTTTTGCATTTTCGAGGTCCGAACCAAGTCTAAAAAATTCACCAAACATACCGTCGGACTCGTTTTTCGTTCTCTTTCCAATGGTGTGCTCGAAATTTTTGACTTCTTTTGACGTCGAAAAATCGAAAATCACCATTTTTCTTTGTTTTGCATTTTCGAGGTCCAAACCAAGTCGAAAAAATTCACCAAACATACCGTCGGACTCGTTTTTTCGTTCTCTTTCCAATGGTGTGCTCGGGAAATTTTTTTGACTTCGTTTGGACCTCGAAAATGCGAAATCACCATTTTCTTTGTTTTGCATTTTGAGGTCCAAACCAAGTCGAAAAAATTCACCAAACATACCGTCGGACTCGTTTTTTCGTGATCTTTCCAATGGTATGCTCGGGAAGTTTTTGACTTGGTTTGACCTCGAAAATGCAAAACAAAGAAAATGATGATTTTCGATTTTCGAGGTCAAACGAGTCAAAAATTCCCAAGCATACCATTGGAAAGAGAACGAAAACGAGTCCGACGGTATGTTTGGTGAATTTTTCGACTTGGTTTGGACCTCGAAAATGCAAAACAAAGAAAAATGGTGATTTTCGCATTTTTCGACGTCCAAAAGAAGTCAAAAAAATTTTCCGAGCACACCATTGGAAAGAGAACGAAAAAACGAGTCCGACGGTATGTTTGGTGAATTTTTTAGACTTGGTTCGGACCTCGAAAAATGCAAAAACAAAGAAAAAATGGTGATTTTCGCATTTTCGACATCCAAAAGAAGTCAAAAAAATTTCCCGAGCACACCATTGGAAAGAGAACGAAAAAACGAGTCCGACGGTATATTTATTTATTTTTTTACGGTCCATATAACTCCGTAAATTAATGTGGCCAACTAAATCGAACCTTTAATAATATAAGTTTAGAAAGGGTTATGATTAAATTTGAGATATATACTTAGAGCTATGCTTAGCTTGATAAACGCGATGCAGATATTATACCAACGCCACGCGTGACAAAATTGGTATATTATACCAACGCCACGCAGACCACCTCATCGGCCCACGCATGACCCGACCGACCCGCTGACCGACCCGACTTGACCTGCTGACCGACCCGACCCGATGCCACCAAACATACCACTCGGTGGTGACACGCCATATTGACCGACCGGCTGACCGGCCAACCACAAGGACGATTTATGCAAATAACTTTAAGGACTAATCGCAAAAATTATTAACGAAGGACTAACAACGCAAAATACTTAACGGACTTAACTAACGCCCATCCAAAATAGGACCAAAAGCGTATAGTTCAAAAATAGATCTCATGCAGAATTAAACGACTTGTGACTAAACTTGCAATATGGGCATACCACATGGACCATCCGTGTAATTTTGTCTAGTAATAATAATCAAAATAACATAAATTAGGAAACACAATAATAGGCAACGATTAGCATGTGAAAAGAAGATCATTCCCAATATTTGGCGCTTTATTATCTCCACTTTTTTCTATCTTTCTCTCCTTCAAATTCGCAGTCAACTATTTTCTTGACTATTTCACTCTTTGAATTCTTCATAATTATCCCCATCACGCGCTTCCCACGCGCCACCGTTTCACCTCCTCTCCGGCCAGTCAATCACCAAGTAAGAATCTTTTTTACTTTTTATTATACCCTTTTATTTATTTTATTTAATTTTTTTTTTGATTTTTGGCTAGTTTGATTCCAAGATTTTGTGTTAAGTGATGATATTTGGTGATTATATGACATGGGTTTGAATCTTTTTTAGTTTTTATTGATACCCTTTTGATATCTTGATTGTTAGAATTCAAAAGAGCCCTAATTTTGAAAAAAAAGCCCTAATTTTGAAATTTGGGTTTGTGATTTGTGGCATTTTCACTTAGTTTTTTAGTGGGTTGTATGATTTATTGGTGATATTATATGAAATTATAGTTTTGCATTTGAGGAGAATTTTTTTATGTAGTAAAATTCTGGTTTATGGATTAGTACTTGTTGTCGATAATGTATGGGGGGTGTATTGGTGTAGTTTATCGCTGAGTAATTAAAATGTTTAATTTTTTTTTCATCAGAATATGATAGTTCTTAGTTTTACACTATAGAAGAAACCAAGGGTATTTTGGTCATTATAAAAATATAAGGATGTTTTCATCATGCTAAGTTTGGGTGATTATATGACGTGGGTTTGAATCTTTTTTAGTTTTTATGTATGCCCATATGAATCATGATTTTTGGTAATCGATAAAGCCCTAATTTTTGGGTGGAAAGTTTGGGGATTTTGAACGAAACTCCAGTCCGGAAATTGTGGTTTTAATTTGTAAAGTTTAAACAAATTTTGTGTTGGAATGTATATTTGTAATTCTTATGTTATAATTTGCAACTGTGGTTTAACATTTTAGGGGGGATTTTGCAGTTAAGTAGCAAAGTATCAGGTTTTGTTTTTAGTATTTGTTAGTGATAATGTATGTAGGTAATTATTAGCAAAGTTTTGGGGTTTGTTCATACAGAATTGGGCGAGAAAATATGTCGATTTATGAAAATGCCTTTAAAGTTTTAGATAGATGGAAAATATTGAGTTGACAAATAAAACAGTAAGCAAGGGCACATTTGTCTTTTGAACAGTTTAAGGGCATTTTCGTTCTCCACTTATTTTTGCTGATTTCGGTATAAAGTAGTTTCAGTATACCGAGTGGCCTGTGCGGACATTTTTGTTATAAATTTGAAGTTTTATTATAGTTATCGAGATTTTGGTAGTTTAGAAAAAAACTTTACCCGCTTATTAATGTGAAACAGCGACTCACCTGTTGGTATATACACGATTCTGCTTTATTTATAACAATAACACAAATCAGAAATTTATCTGTCTTTGTGAATGATGAAATATTAGCTGAAAATATTTTGTATTTATTTAGAATCTTATCAAGAGTTGTAATCGTTTTTTCTGCCGCAGGTAACGAGTCTGATACTCAATAACCGTTTCGATTGAATCAGTTGAGCTTAGTCTTTACTTTTTGACTGGAATGCCTTCTTAAAATAAGAATGATCTCAGTTGTGTAATACCATAACATGGGTCATGTTTCGGACCATAGAGCAAGAATGGAAACTGCAATGGAAGCTTCGACTAGTAAAAACCGCACATCTTTCATGTCAATGCCCAAAGTGAAAAACATGAGACCTGAATGTAAAAATGAGGATGTAGAGGTTGACATCTTAAACTGTACAGATGAGGATGTAGAGGTTGACGTAATGAACTGTACAGATGATGATGTAGAGGTTGACGTAATGAACTGTACAAATGAGGATGCGGAGGTTGATGTCATAAACTGTACAAATAATGATGAGGATGCGGAGGTTGACATCATAAACTGTACAAATAATGATGAGGGTGCTATGGTTGAAACTCATTCTGATGATGCTACCGCCACATCAAGTTCTTTTGGAGACCTGTTTTCCGATGGTGGAAGTCGTGAATATGGAAGTGACAGTGAGGCTATGTCAGAGTTACGTGAGGATGATGCACCAATGCGAGGACTTGGTGGATCAGGTGACTTGTGTCCAGTGAGGTAATGTCTATCTCTTTGTTTATCAAGAAGTTTACCTCTCAGATTTGCTCTTTCATCACCACGTGGGAATCTAAACCTGTAGGCATAATGGTTTAACCCCATGCGCTATGTAAGAAGACATCTTAGAATATAAAACATACATTTTCACAATTTTGGGGTATTATGCTAGCACAAAATAATTTCTTTATAGAATTACCACTAAGATTTAAAGAACCAGAGGATCCTCTGTTTGATAAGTTTTCGTTTACACGCTGATACAGTGTTTGGACATTGCTGCAAAAGAACAAAAAAATGGATTATCGCATAAAATTACATGCAGATTTTGTTTCTTTCTTAAAGGGCCTCGGGGTAGGCTACTTGAGTTAGTAGTATATATGTAAACTGGCTTGATGGTTTGGTCCTCACTCGGTTGCAGTCTGTCATTGTCATTGTATAAGCATAATCATGCTTAGCATGATTTGAGATGTTACTTTGTAGTTACTTTGAGTACAATAGCAATTTTTTTGCTTCAACTATTAGGCTAAATACAACCATAAGTAAGCGCATAGCAGTGAAACCAAAGGGTAAGCCCTTGTATTTTATATAGTTGTTGAATTTCATATGCCTTGTAATTCATCAATATTATTAGGATGGGAATCATGAAAGGCTATCACAAAATTGTTCTCAAGTTGAAACCTTCTGCTAGCGCTAGATAAAACTTGATGGTAGGAACTCATATGAACCCATACTTATAAAGCACAACCATGGAGCGTAATTTGCACTCATAAAATATCAGATATACTTGGTTCTGCCAACAATGACCTACACTAGCAAGAGTTTCTTATTGAGTTTGTCTTATTTTTAGTTACATAGGTTATAGTTATTTGTGGAAAATGGGGCCAAAACATCTTGAATTTCTCCATTAACTGTGTCAAGACCCTTGTGGCCTTTGAAATATCTGCAAGCATCGTGGCTGCATGAACTTCGTGCAATTGACCAGTGTCCACAACATGAGTTCCTTAATTCCAAATTGTGGGACAATCTCCCCTTCCCATAAAGTGTTGTCCTGTCTCCCCTGTAGTTTATGAATTGTTGGAATAAAGGTGATGTTTTATATTAGCAAACCAAGTTCTTTTGTAGAAATAATGGACATGTATGGCTCATATTTGTAGGCAAAATTGTGTCACGGCTATATGATGTTTTATATTAACTGTAAACATGGTCAACAGGAACACAAAGTTGTGTAGTGGGAACACTAACTAGATGTCGCAAGATGAGCGGCTCAGGCTGCCTGGTTAATGGTTTCGGTTTGAGATGGGTCGTTTATGGTAGTACATGACGGGTTGGCTAATTTGTTCTTATCAATAATTAATGCGATCATTATATATTGAAAAATGATACTATCACACACAATCTAAATCTTTGCTGACCTGTAAGCACTTTTTCTTGATTTCTTATCAGCAATTGATCTGTTTATTACACTGAAAAAAAGTTCTGCTCTACATAATGTCATAATCTAAATCTTTGAATAAATGATTTAGGAAGTTGTAATGTGTGTATTCTTTATAGTTTGACTATGGATCACCTTTAACACGATTTAGCTATTCCCCTTTTAGCTATATTTTATAATATTAACTTTACAATTTCATTCAATCCATCTTTTTGAGATAATCCACATACCCAAATCGACCTATATAGGAAAAAGTTTGCACCTCTAGCTTTATCGAATAAAAGTTTTGATTGTTTTAGTGTAGGGTCCTGATTGTTAAGTGCAAAAAAAGTAACTGCAGTTATATATATGTGCTATTGTTACACTCTTATCCCCGTCATGCCGACTTGATTGATTTTTATGTATTACATGTTGATGGATAAGAGGGTGCATTTTCAGGAAAAAAAGGGTGACATCTCATTGGAGGAAATTTGTACAACCTATTATGTGGCGTTGTAAATGGGCTGAACTACAGCTTAGAAAATTCCATTACCTTGGCATCAAGTTTGACACAGAGCTCGAAAAATTTAATCAAACAAAACATTTGAAGTATGGAAACTTTGCATTAGAAGGTCGCTGTGCAAGATCAGTGCCGTTTGTTAATGATTTTCAAAGAGAAAAACCTCTAAAGAGAAAGATAAGGAAAAGTCATGAAGATTTGGACCCAGGAGTTTACATGTCACAGCATAACCTGTTTTCATGGTTTGGTAAAGTATTTTTTTTACTTCATTCCTTGCATTAGGTAGTCATATAGGTGGCAAGATGGCCCATTATGTGTTTGGGTAACATCTCAAAAGGTGTTCAGGGTAAAATGTCATTACAATTTTTCTGGCCGGTTGGCTTGACCCACAGATGTTTCTTGCCTGGTTATCAAATTTTAAGAATTTCTTATAACTAATGGGTTATCGCTAAGAAAAAAACCATACATACTTTCACAAGATATGCTGATTCCTTATGTTTTTTGTGGTTTTTATGTACTTAAATTTTTATTTTATTTTATTATTTATTTATTTATTTATTTATTTTTAAGTGTGGACTTCATCTCTGGGAGTGATCAAGTCCACAACTTACTAAGTATGTTTATAAAGTTTAACTACAATATCTAATATTTGAAGGACTAAATCATATACTGAAATTCGGAAAACCGAATCAACCACGAAAACACATTCAGGACTTAAAGCCATACTCGATATCCTATAACTCTTGGATGCATTAGTTGTGATTACAAATAGTATTACCACAATCTAAATCTTTGAATATCAATTCAGAGTTTCCATGTGTTAAAAATAACTTTAAGCGCATTTGACCTATTTCCAGCAAAAACCTAACCCAAATCGACCATTTCATTAGTGATGGGTAGAGATTGCAACATCGTTATGAGATTGATATCTTTCATGTGCAGCTACTTGCAGGTCTGCCCCTCTTGGTCCAATAATGGATGATGATCAAACTAACCTAGGTAAGTACGCTTTTTTCTCTACACTCTGAATAATCTGATTTCATTAATTAGCTCTGTTTAATGCATATATGTTATTGCATACTATAGTGCATTTAATCATACATCATGGGTCTGAAAAGTTTTTGTTTATAGATGTTAATAAACCGTAACTGTTCATTAGCCTGGGAAAGTTAACTATAAGATGTTTATCAGCAGTGTTGCAAAACAAGGGCTACAAGGTCAAATCATATTTGGTCAAAACTCAGTCAAATTTTGGGGTTAACTCGGACAAACTTGGCCGAAACTCGGTTTGAAGTAGTTTAGCAATTTTGAAAATCTTTCTGAGCATATTCCTATGGTCCGACTAACATGTCATTCATATAATTTCGAAATCTATAGAAAAGTTCCAATCCCGCCTAGGCCGATTACAAGGTACATGGTAGTTGACCGCCCAACTAGCGCCTAACGTTTTTTGCAACCATGTTTATCAGGTCTATTATGAAAGATTATTATTATTAACCCATGGTAAATTACTTGAAAGGTCTTATCTTTTTTATATGCTCGAATCTTAGCAACATGATAATTCTCCAGTATGATAAGAAGGTTATACAAAAAATTTCCAAATTAGTAACATGACAAACATAAACAGCAAATAGTATATAAAAGTAGGCATAATTTCATGTATATCCTTGTAAATTTCAAAAATTACATATATATCCTTTTTACCAGTTTTTGATGCATAAAGTACAATGCTTTTAATGCATCAAAAGGATATATATGTAATTTTTGAATTTTGCAAGGATATATATGTAAATGCCCCAAAGTAATAGTAGTACCATTATATTGCAATGTGATTAGAATATTAGATTTATACTCTTGTTTGATTTAATTATAAATTTATGGATGCTTGGACTAAAAAACTTCATTTCTACTTTTTTTTCTTAACAGCTCCGTCTCCCGATAAGAATGCTGGTAACGAGTTTAGAGTCCCCGATGAGTTGTTATCTATGGAATTCAGAGATGATTATTCTTTTGAACAGTTAATCTATAAGATTGAAGTTTCGCAATCTCGAGTGTGTGAAATGAAGGACAGGCTCGACATATTAATGGAAGAAAATGAGGAAAGGATCGCATCTGCTGAGAACATAATCTTGCCGGAGTCTAATAATGGATTGGTGACATGCCCCATTAGGGAATCTAATTTCCCAACAAATATGGAGGGACCATCTATAGTTGCTGATTTGTCTTCTCAGCTAATCAAGTTAAACACGGTTAATAATATCAAATCTGAAGCTATAGATTCGGGTCAAGGAAAAGGGACTCATCTTCAAGATGCAAATGGCCCTATGGAACAACCTATTATTGCATCTAGAAAAAGAGTGAGTTTCTACGTCTTTTTTTGTACTTCCCTGCATAGAGCTGACAATTTCGACCCATTTACTTATGAATGCCTTGATTTGGGCTATGTTTTTTGGTTTACGTGTCCAGGGGGCACTTATTATTAAATTCAATTGGGATGAGTGAAACGGATTGTTGGAAAGTCATGCAGCGTGTGTCGGGTTATGTTAAAAATAATGTTCTAATCCAATATATGTAGTATTTGTTTGACACATTGCTTTAAAAAAAAGAGCTGGAACTTAGTGTTCAACCGGTCAACTTATATAATATATTGATTGACAACATTTATTTGGATTCAACTTTGTATGTATGCAGGGTGCAGATGGGATCGTTATGTACAACCGCCGAGCTAAGAAAGCACAAACAAATTCTGGGTCTGTAAAGGTTCATCCTATCGAAAAGCTTCTTCTGGTACCCAAAGAAGAAGAAGACAACACAGCTCCACATTCAGTTTCTGAAGATTCTAGCCAAAATGACCAACCGGCTCCAAAAATACGCTCGGTTACCAAATTAAGTTCTCCAAAAAACAAGAAAAAGAGAGCTGCTAGACCACGTCGCAAGACTGCTTCCAGCCAATGGACTCGAAGAATGTCAGGTTAGGCCTTGGCATAATCTTTGTACATCCCCTAACCAGCTTTCCTCTGTCTATTTTTATTTTTCTTGTGAATAAAAATGCTTTGGTAAATGGTAACTCGATACGTTATGTTAGATGACATGACTCTTACGATACCTTCTTTTGGAAACCATCTTTTGGAGATATATGTATATGTTTGTTAGTAGATCAAGTGGTGTTGCAATGGTTTGATTAATTTCAACTTGTATTGTTCAGTAAATGTCTTAAAATGTAAATTCTTGTAATTATAAGACACTTATGATGCCACATTTCCTAAGAACATCTTCTTGGAGAGCTTAGCAGATATGAGAGCCAAAACCGTTGCAGACGGAACAAAGAGGACATCTGGAATGACTTTGATAGCATTCAACTGTGGTAAGCTTTCACCTGCTCGTTTAGCAGCCATCGCCGCTGGTGGTGTCACTAGTCCGGTAATGAGTATAGAGTCGTCAATTTTGCTCATACTTACACTTGTCTTCATGAAATCAATGAACAATTTCTTCTTTTCCGCATCTTTTGCTCTTTCCCATTTGACAAAAAATTCCTGCATACAAGATGCACCCATTAGAAAATGGCCAGAGGTATCAAATGGGCAGTTTGACATGTTAGTGAACAGGTCAAGTACAAGTAGTTCTGGTCTTAGTTGTTGTCTTGGAACAGTTTGTCACCAGGGGTGTTCATCGGTTCGATTATCGGGTTGTTTGGTTTAAAAAAAAGTTTTTTTTTTTTTGATAAAACCAAAAATCAAACCGAACCGAATTCAAATTGGATTAAACCGAACTGAAAGCCGAATTTGAATTAGGTTTGGTTTTCGGGTTGACCTGAATAGCCTAAATTACATAACTTATATATATTTTTTTCCATTTAGTTATATGGATGTTTAGCAAAAAAAAATGCTCGGTTCGGTTACCAATTCGGTTTGATTTTATCCGATTTGGTTCGGTTTTCGGTTCCTTTGGGTATTACCGATTTGTGAACACTCCTATTTGTCACAAAATATGAAAATTTCATAGAAAAAGATGGTGCGTCAATTCTGATTAAAAGGGTACTGCTAGCACAGCTTGCTTTTTTTTTTTTTTGGGTAAAAGGATTATACCCGGTGAAAATAGCACAACCGAATTACTAATTATAAACAAAACTTTTGATTTTTACCTATATGATGATCTCCTAGGCTAAAAGCCCAAACCGAATGACTAATTAATGAAACTAATAATGTGTGCAAACATGGAAGAGAAAGTTTGTGACCTCGACTTTCTTCTGTGGTGGGACATCGTAATGTTTACCAGGCAATGCTGCGTTGATGGTACTGCATGTAGGGAGATGTTAGCTTTAGATTCGAGTGTTTATAGAAATCGTTTGATCACACAATGTATTGAATTCTTACTTGAACATGTCCAGAATGGCAACATGGAAGTCATCGAAGCTTTTGATATCTTTCTCCATGAATTTACTGTGAAGGGTACCCATCACCAAACTTAACATTTGTGTAGTCGGTAAACCTGTGAAAACATTGACCATGATATCATATCATATAATTATAGATAAAAATATAGGAAAAACCAGCAAGAAAATTGTACCTTTGCCCATGAAGCTCATTAGCAAACCCATTGTAAGAATACTATGAAAACTACTAGTGTTGGATTACAAAGGTTATATTGGAAAAGAATATGGAATAGCTTGATAGATTGGTAAGTTTAGAAACCTAAATACAAAGCAAGGTATCACTCTATTATGGTTGCTTTTGGCTTAACCAAAATGTGTATAAAGTACACTGTTGTAATGGTTACGAGTGTATTGTTTACTTCGGCTTTATAATTTTGAGTTAAGCGTAATCTCATTTTGCGTTTACCTATGGACCGATTAACGTTTAACATCTTTAGCCAGAAAAAAGTTATACATATGTAATGTTGATTAAGCAAGTACCCTTCCAGCATAATGATATCATGCTGAAAGCAATTGGAAATAAGATAAAACATATTAGTAGAAGTATTACAATTTTTTGGGGAGGGAACCAAGTCACCGAGACAGCTGAACATTGTTTGAAGATGGCCTTGAGGTTAATTGGCACCATGGGCGGAGCTATTAAGGGACCGGGAAGGGTCCCGGCCCCCTAGGCCTAAGCCCGTTAGTGTATTTTTTTCGCAATTTCATGTGTATTTTTGGAAAAAAAATTTATTTCGGCCCTCCCATTTAATGTATTTCTTGAAAAAAATTTGTTTCGGCCCTCCGACAGAAATTTTTCTAGCTCCGCCATATTTGGCACCTATGCATGTTGAAGAATATTATCACAATTCTAAGAGGGTAGGCTGTGGTAATTTATGGGGCTTGCCATTCTTATGTGGCAATGCAAATGGCGCCGCTATTTGCACGTCACCACACCACTGAGGTCGTTCTTCATTTCCTGCGCTAATAAACTCACAGCTCGTCCCATGCTAAACATTTTTGAAAATTTGGACGTTTGAGCTATAACGGCTAGTTTCCCTTATTTAAAAAAAAATAAAATAAAAAACCACCTTAATTCTCTCTATCACAACACACATTCTCTAAACCAAAAATGAATTCCTATGAAGAATATTTTAACCCTTCTAACGTCGACGATGAAACTGATATTTTTTATAGCACAAGCTTATCAATATCACCAATCGTTGCAAACTCAAGCTCAAAGTTCATTTACACTGATATTCCGTGAACGTGAAGTTGCTGAACGACATTTGTGGGACGACTATTTTGGTGATAGTCCAAAATACCCAAAGTATTATTTTAGACGCTGACATCGTATGAGCTGTAAACCATTTTCAAAAATAGTAAAAGATATTGAAACCCATGATGAACTTCCTAATCATTTTGATTTCTTTGTAGTCTGACCTGATGCTACGGGTCTAATGGGTTTAGTGTATTTATGAAATGCACTTCCGCCATACGTCAATTGGTGTACGACACAACACCCGATGCATTTGATGATTATTTACAAATGCGTCAACATTGTGCACGCGATTCTCTAGATCATTTTACTATGTGCATTATTGACTTATACTTGCCTGAGTATTTAAGAAAACCCGACTACAATGACATTCAAAATATATACGCATTTCATGAGAGGGTTCATGGGTTTTCGGGTATGCTTGAAAGCATTGATTGCATAACATGATTTTGAAAGATCAAAAGTATGCAATAAGAGAATTCAACAAGTTGTAGGTTAGTCCGCAACCACATATACAACAAGAATGGTTCGAGAGAAGCGAAGTGCAACATAGGAAAGTCAAATAAATACGTGATAACACAATATACATAAAGCTTCAACAAGATCTAATGGATCATATTTGATAATGACATAAAAAAGAAGAAGAAAATTTGGTTTTATGAATTTGAATTTGTACTTTTGTACTTTTTTTATTTTCCTACTTTGTTTATTTTTCGTATTGTATTTTGCAGTTTCTATATTTATGAATGAAAATTTAGTTTGTTTGAAAAAAAATGAAAAAAAAAGGTGGTGGGACCCAATATCAGTGCAAATGGCGCCCAAACGGCTTAGCCATGGTAAAAAGGGTATTTTTAGTGTGTGAATGTAAAATGTAAAATGCTAAGATGGTCCTGATTTGATACAAACGACATGTCATCTCCTCTTTATCACACCTCACGCTCTAACATTAAAAATCTCTTTTAAACCAAACTCGCAAAGAAAGTTTGAGGGAGGGGTTGGTTTGCACCTACACATGTATGCGGTAAAGATTTATCCGTTGATTTAAACCTTGTGAAAAATATCATCACAATTCTAACATTAAAATTGTATTTTAAATGACTAAACCTATTAAGAAAGTTTGAGGTCTTAATGTATTATTTAGTTCAACTAGCTTATAGCCCGTGGATTCATAGGGTATTTAAAAGAAATTATTTATTAAAAGCTTGAGTGTGTGAATAAAGTAATATACAACAACTAACGTAAACATGTTCCATTATTTAAAAAAAAATAATAAGTCAACGATCCTATAAATTTTTTTGCTTGTAACTATTAATATAATAAACGTCCATGCATCGTCGTCTCAAAAGTTGAATATTCACAAGCACATGTATGCAACGATCGTTAATCAAGTGATAAGCCAATGTCTATTCCGTGAGCACCTAATAAGTTTAAAAAAATTAAAAGTCTAAATAAAAGGAGTTTGTGATTTATAATACATGTAAGTTTAAGAAATGGCATAAAACATCTCATATGTATATTGTAGTTATAGAGTAAGATTTAAGGTGAAGATAGTGAAAATAAAGATGCTAAATTTATTATGAACTTCCAATAATCGGGAGACTTTCATTACGAAGTTCCAATAATCGGGATCACAATTTTTTAAACAATCAAATAGATAAGCATTTTGTTCATTATGAACTTCCAAAAATCGGGAGCACAAGTGTTTATTTTTTGCGAAAACTAATATTACTTCTTTATTAACACAAATAAACACATTTTATATAAAACTCGAATAGTTAAAAGGGGCTTTGAAGGCTTTCTAGATCATTTTGTGGCCTTAACAATGACATTTTTACTTAAAGTTACAGAAATAAACACATTTATATAAAACTCGAATAGTTGACCCTAAAAGAGGCCTTGAAGGCTTTCTAGATCATTTTGTAGCCTTAACAGTGAAATTTTTACTTAAAGTTGCAGCGATCTTTTATCTATAATGTTGGACACAATACCTTGTAAATGCTCTTCTTCAAAGGCTTTATCTAAGGCATCCTACTTTTCCTCCACTTCTTGAAATATTGCTTCAGTGTCAGTTGAAGACACAAGCCTTGGTTTGATAAATTGCTTCCTTCTTCAAAAGATTACATCAAAACCTTCATACATAAAGTATCTAAAGATTAAACGGGTCAACATTCTATGAAAGCATAAGAGTACTTATTACGTATTTCTAACTATTCTTCCAATGAACCTCCAACTCTTCTCTTATGAAATTATAGAAATCCTTGTTTAGTATGCAATGATGAACATGGAATAAGGATATTATATAAAAATAAGGAAATGGAAATCACTCAACTTATCATGTCATAATGCATAAACATTAACGTTGTATTCTCAAGTGGAGTGAAAAAGGAGGAAAAATAGTGAAAGTGAAAGTTGTGTTACATGGGGTATGGTAACACACACTCATGCCAAATCCTATGTGGAATGCATTTTGGTACCCTCAATGGCATGCCACCATACCCTCATCCTCTTATGTCAAATCTCAAGCCATTTAAGTGGCACATGCCACTTTCTTTTTTTCTTTATTTTTAATTGTTTTTTGTGTGTAAGTGTTTTTTTTTAATTGGTTATAGTGGGACCCAAATTACATGTGAAGAAGTGTTATGAGTGAAGGGGTATTTTGATGTATGAGTGTTAAAAATGGGAATGCTGATGTGGTACTGAGGTGACACTAAAAAAAAATTGATACGCCATGATACCCTATGCTCTAAGAATGAAAGTGAAAGTAAATGGAGTATATAAAGGAGGAACGAGAGTGAAAAAGGAAGAAAGAGAAAGTGAAAATTGTGTTATTTACTCCATTTAATTTTTACTACATTTCCTCCATTTTACTTCACTTGAGAACACAGTGTAAAGAAAGGAACATGCATGTCTCTTGTTGTCCATTTGTTGAATTTTTTTAACGTAAAGCAATGTAGACAACTTGTTGATAACTTGGCGATATCATAAACATTGAGAGATCTAACTAGACAATTTCGAAGTCGAAATCCTCCACGCTACAAATGTCTTACCCGGGTTTACCGCTTTTAATAATAACATATTTGTATTCTGCATAAAAATGAATATCATAGTAAATATGAATAAAAAGTGTTATAAATTTTCCATAATCATTAACCACATCTAGGAATCTAAGATTAATCTTTAGCTATGGTAGAAGGGGTATTTTTGGTGTGTGAATGTGAAATGCTAAGGTGGCGCTGATTTGACACAAACAACATGCCATTTCTTCTTTATCACACCTCACGCTATGACATTAAAAATCTCTTTTAAACCAAACCCACAAAGAAAATTTTAGGGTTTTAAATGGTCTTTGGGAGGGGTTGGTTTGCACCCAGCGATAAAGATTTATCCGTCAATTTAAACCTTGTGAAGAATATCATCACAATTCTTACATTAAAATTTTATTTTAATTGACAACCCATAAAGAAAGTTTGAGGGTTTAGTGTATTATTTAGTTTAATACTAATATTGATAATTGAGATAAGATGAACTTGAATATCTAATTGGTAATTTAGTTTGGTTAACTTTTTCTTTATAGATACCAAACCTAAGACGAGTCCTATAATGTGGATTACCACTTTTTAGAAGGTTGTATCCTCTTTTGCTGATCCAGCGGGTTAATGTAATTGTGAGTTTAATATAAATATACGTACCTCACTACGGCGGGATTAAGTATTGTTGTTGTGATACAATTGCCCGGGTGATGTATGTTATGCGCCATGTCTTGCTAGAAATTTGTATCCTAGAAAAACTTGTCATATTACTTCATATAAAAATGATTAATTAATGTGTCTTTGGAAGTGGAGAAATCGCCTTATTCGCTTGCTAATAGAGAGATATGTACCAAGTCATAGGAAATGCTCCATAACCAAAAGTTGCTGCAAAATGGTTAGTTATAGGCTGGAAGTTAAAGCTAGTTACTCTCAAAATTAGTTAGTATAAGCAGTCTATATAATTACATACAGTAAAACCTCTATAAATTAATACTCGATTAATTAATAACCTCGATAAAATTAATAATTTGTCCAGTCCCAACTTGGGACCAGTACAAATTTGGACCCAATCGATAAAATAATAAGATAATAATTTTTTTAAAACCCCAGTGTATATATATTAGTCCCAACGAAACTATAAATTAATAATTATTAAAAATTCAATATATATGTATATATATATATGTGTGCGTGAGAGATATACCTCAAAATCCTAAGATTGTTTAGCAAAAAATGAATCCATAGTCACTTGTTTTTTTTTGAACTTCAAATCCATGATGAGTTTATCTTAAAATTTCCTTATTGCACTAAAGAGTCGGTGTGTTATCTTCTCGTATTGCAACAAAAAGTGTTAATTTTATTTTCATAAAATGTGAATGTGAATTAATAAAATGTTAATGGACCTTGTTTTACAAATTTATTTTTTTTTGTCTCTAATAATTATCAGAATTCAGCTTATCAGATTAGACTTGAAAATTTAATGGTCATACGTAAAACCTCTTTAAATTAATAAATTATTAATTTATCGATATAATAATATTTCGCTAAATTAATAAAATATCCCGGTCCCAACACTATTAATTTATAGAGGTTTTACTGTAGTTGACAAACAAAATATGACTCATGAATTGTTGAAGTTCGACAACGTTGGTCCTTCGTTCTTCATAAAGGATTAATTAAGTGTTATTAGAAACCTGGAGTATATATGGTTATGCATCTTGTGTGAACACTTTTTAAAAAGAGACAAAATATTGAAAACAAAGAGACCATATATACGAGTGTTCTAAGAAGCATCGTTTACAATTTGGATTTTATCAACTACTATTAAAACCAAACGTGTGATATTTGTATCTATTTGACCTTTGACTTCAAACTTGTCAAAATATTATGTATTCCGATCTAATCTAAAAAACTAAGTACAAACCCATGTCTCATTTGTCGTTGAAATCTGATCTGACGGCTGCAAAAGTATTTATTTATGTAAAATTTTAACTAAACGTTTATTTGATTTAACAATAATGACCCTTCATGGAAATAGCAAGATGCATTGAACGTACTATCGTAGACTGGAGATTGAAGGGTTTTATAGTAATTGAACAATGTCAACTCGATTTATTTGCTTTTATCTAACGTGGGTTGTTGTAGCCGCCTAGCCAATAATTTTGAGTATGTTAACGACTTTCTAAAAGTTTCTTAGGAATTTTGGATAACGATATTCGAACTGTTTGCTGACTATTTTCTAATACTTCTCTAAAACCTTTAGGCTATTCGTATTTTCGTAGTAGTTATCAACTTATCAAACATACTCAGTTGGTGTCGTGTCATTCATTTCCCTCTGAGTCATTTACATATCAGAGTGTATGTCAAAATTCGATGCTCACACATGAAGGAGACGATGATGCAGTGGTGTCGCGCTTAATACATATGACTGAAAAATTTCCAATGCTTTTTAACATGTCACCCAAGTTTGTAGCCATCAATTTCACATAACAGTTTTACGAACATTATCGGTTTGATGGACATTATTGTTTTTGCTCTTACATGTCATTATCATTATTGATGATATTCGAGAAAAAAAGATAATAGTTTGAAACCACGTTATATAGTTCCACTAATTAAGGAGTAGCATTTTCTACATTTCGGTTCCCTATCCGCCTAAAGCAATAACATGATGTGACAACTGTTTCATTATGAAAATGATATGATACTCATATTAATTAATTAAATGAAAACAACTTACTAAAGAAGAAAATTCGTAATTTGCACTCTATATGCACGAGGACTGATTTAGTGAGATAGCCAAAATGGTCCCAGAAGGTACGTTTGTCTCCTCCAATATAATCTTTGTAATTAACACCAGCGTATATACTTTCTAGTATCTAGTCTTAAATTCAGTATATGTCATCTTCAAAATAGAAGTTACATTAAGGCTGATACTAATGGTAACTAAAAATCTTGTAGTCATTCTTTACACATCAACGTTATATCAACTTTCTCTCTTTAATATTACATCAAAATACAATTTGCTAATAAAGCAACCGCAACCACAACCACAACCAAAAACTACCTCACAAAAACTAATTAAAAAAATACACACACAAAAGAGACTGAATCTTTTGGTGTACAAACCGACCAAACCGAAGGATCAGTAGTCCGGTCTTGGTCCCAACTTTTTTCTTATTTCGGTCTCGGTCTGATCCAATCCGACCTACAAACCGATCATTTTGCCTTCTTGGACCGGACCGGCCGAAAGACCGGACCGGACCGTACACATTCGGTCTAATCCTCGGTTTAGGTTTTTGTGCTATTTTAATCTCGGTCTTGATCGGTCCAATCCGGTCTTAAACCGATGCTCACCCCTACTTAAAAGTATTTCGTTTTGCTAAGAAGGATGAGACTTTTTGTGAAATACTATTAGAATAACATAATGCATATAACATGACTGAGTAATGATCAAATAAAAAATAAAAGTAAAATGAGAAGAACAAGAAATAACTAAAATCGTATATTTCAGATGTACCTAAAAGAAAAAATACATCTCCCATGAAACTTTTTTTCTTCATTAAGAATAAGTGACTAAAAATATTTCTCATTATTCTTATTTTTATTTTTATTTTTAATGAATCCATTCCAAGCATGACTAAATGAGTTTGTACTGGTTCACTTGGTAACGCAACCAAAGAAATTATACGGATAAACATCGACATTTGACAAGTATGATCCATGGTGGCTAATTCGATACGCTCACGTACATTCCATTTTCAACCATATGAAGAGAAATTATGTTTTTTTCTTACATATTAGCTGTAAAGTTTCCAATAATACAATTTAAAATTTTAGTTGAACAGTTGTGCACAAATAATTTTACGACGTATTGATATATTACTTAAAACATTTGGTTTTGAGCTTTCTCTAGTAGTTATTTATATTTTTTAGCAGAAGAGCTAGTATTATTTTTTAGATGTATTTGTACACCGATATACTTATATACAACTGAGATCAATCTAACTTACCCAATAATCAGTTTAAGACGTTATAACGTTAAAAAAATTGATCTAATTCAAAACATATAATTGTTATTGTTATGGATAAATTTAGGTGTACGTTTTGATAAAAGTTCTGAAACTAGTAAAATGGTATGTTCATACGTATAAGAGAACTGATACATCATTCTACTATTTGTTCCTACTTATATTTTTATTCATAAAATCCTGACAAATGTGATGGTTTGTATCTAAAGTGATAATGAATGAGAAAAACATATAATATTATTGTATTGTATATATAAAAAAATAAGTAGACATATAATTTAAGAGGATATAAACATAACTAGAAAAGCAGAGCACTTAAAACAAAACCACGGTATTATCAACTTCAACTTTACCTAAGAATATAATAAAGACTCTAACCAATACATGCATTATCAATTTTTTAATCTAATTAAATAAAAGCCCATAGTCTTTAAAATCATTTTCAACACTAGCACGTTTATATAAACAAAACATACAATTTGCACTTTGCATAGTTGCATGGCTGACGAACCTTCATGGCAGTTGGCATAAATTATTACTTTAAATAATAAAATAATTTTCTTTTACTTTACCTTATATTCTTCTTACCATATATATATACACCTGATATCCATATAATTTCATATTCCAAATATTTCAACAAAATTTCACACCAAGATCACAAGTGAATCCAAAGCTACATCTAAAAGAATTTTCTACATAGCAAATGTTTCAAGAATCATTAATCATGTCGGAATCTGATCTATCTTTTCTTGATTCAATCCAACATCATCTTTTGTACGACTCCCAAATTTCGGATATCTTTCCAGCAAGTAGCTCATCCAGCAGCGGTTCGACACTACTGGATAACATGACACTTAACAGCGGGCTGAAGCAGCAGCCCGCTGTAAAGCTTGAGAAAATAGAAGAGGTGCATGAGATACGTGAGACTCAGCCTCACGCACCTCAGGAGTTCAGGAAATTTCGTGGAGTAAGAAGACGTCCTTGGGGTAAGTATGCAGCCGAGATAAGAGATCCAGCTAAGCGTGGCGCCAGAGTGTGGCTTGGGACATATGAAACGCCCGAGGATGCGGCTGTTGCTTATGACCAAGCCGCCTATAAGATTCGTGGCTCAAGGGCTTTGTTGAATTTTCCGCACTTGATTGGGACAAACATGGCGGAGCCTGTGAGGGTTACTCCACGTCGAAAAATGGTGATGGAGGGAGGTTCTCCACCTTCGTCTTCGTCCGAAGATGGTGGCGTGCAAAGATCAAGGAAAAGCAGTAGTAGTGGTACGATGGTGGATGATTACTTCAGGCCTTACTAATTGATTATGATGATTATTTGATCAATTCATTTGATTGCTTCCATTCTTTTAATTAATTACCTGAAAATTATTTTTCTTACTTCCAATTTTATTGATTATTTTACATCTTTGATATGATTCCAAAGCTCTTGTAATTTCTTACATTAAAGTGTAATTACATATATATTTCTTTGAATTAGAATAAATATTTCAGATTGAATACTTAAGTGAACGCTCATTATTGGTTTTGTGATTTGCTTTGGTTAGTTTCGGAAGAAATATTTTCTTAAGGTATGATACATATATATAGGATGTGTTTGGTAAAAGCGATCATTAGCTGTGAGTTGTGAAATGTGAGCGAAATTGTAAGTAGTAGCCATATTTTACGATTCACCGCCACGCCTTTTAAAAACATTGAAAAATGAGCGTTCATAAAAATAAAGAAAGCTCATCGCTCGCTTCGCTAAATGAACAATAAAATAAAAAAGCTCATCAGCTTCACCGCTAATCGACCAAAAAAACTCCAAAAAGCTCTGCTCCAAACATAGCAATAATCTAACTCAAATAAAATACTAACAACATTCTTAGTATGTACATGATTTCAGTATGTATATGATTTGTTCTTTATTTTATATATTTGAGTACACGTGTTGCTTCGGCGGGTGTCTTGTAATTAAAATCTTTAGCACTCATATGCACCATCTTTCGTGAATGCGGTAATAGAAATATCATAAAACTTAACCTAAACAGGAACGTTACACACATCATCTTTCATAATATTTGCATCCGGTGACCACTTTTTTAGAATTAGTAGCACGTTGTGAATTAATCACGAACCATTTTCAAGCAATGCATCCATCGCGTATTTAGAATTAAACTTGAAGAAGAATATACCTTTATAATTCATCATTGATTTAACTAGACCAAGCTTACTCAAAGTATTCTTTACATAGTTCTCGATTATCAGGTACGCGACACGTTAGCCCAAAAAGAATCCATACACAGTGCTACGAAACCGTTCATGAACAGTGTTGACAGAGTCCATTGAAACAACTACATTGGCGCCATTGCCAGCCGGTGCTAGCAACTTTTGAAAATTGACATTTTCCCACTCAATTCAACTTTAAAAAACTTAGCATACGAACCAATATCTTTAGTACTTTCATTCAAAATAGTTCCCTCATTTCAGTCGATGCAGTAGTAGTTTTAGACGAATCCATACTAGCCAAATCACCAACCCTTGTATTATCAGTGCTCTCGTCGTTAATGACCCCACATTAGGGGTGTTCAAAAAATCCGAGAAACCGACGAACCGAGCCGATCCGCTCAATCCGAAATCGTAGAAACCCGATAACCGAAAAACCAAAACCAAGAAAACTCAAAACCGGAAAAACCCGCTTAACATGGTTCGGTTTCGATTTTTACTTTTAGTTATCCGTGGTTACCCGAACCGAACAATGTATAAAATACATGTAGATTTCAACAAACCATTTATAAAAATGTACAAGTATTAACTATATTATTGCACTACTTTTATCGTATAACCTTTTTTTTTACTTACCTAATGTGATGATTTACTAACGTCCATGGATTACATATGATTAAAGTGATCGTAACCTATAAAAGTCAAATAAATAGTATTAGTTATTTTGTTACATATGATAATTTGAATGTTTTTATTCCGACGGAGCAACTTTACAATGACTCTAATCTCTTCAATGTTATTTAATTTTACTACAATGATGTATTACGTTCTAATTTTGGTTATCGTTCGTCCGATTTGATTCGATGAATTTTTTAAAATGGTTAACCGTGACCTGAACCGCGGGTAACCGCTCATTTCGGGTACCCGCATATCCGGTTACCCGCCTAGTACGGTTCAATTTCGGATAGTAAAATGAACTACTCGCCTCGTGATGGATAGTAAAAATCTTTAACCGAACCGAGCCGAACCACCCCGTGAACACCCCTACCCCACATGAATCATTCATCGTATTCAACATAGGATTGTGCCAGATTTTTGTTCCACATTCAAGTTCACATTACCAGAATTACCAACAGCCTTATCAACACGATTGTTACTCCTAACAGGATCATCCACTATAGACCTTTGTTTCTCCTTAACGCCATTACCTCCCCCTCTCCTTTTCGGACTTAGAACCCTTTCTCCATAACTAAAACATACAAATCACATTATACAAATCCAAACGATGAGCCAAATAAACCCTACCAGCAAAGAACCAACTAGAGCGAGCAGGTTTAGTATAAAAAACCAAACGACGTAAAGTCGATTAGGATTACCACAGAGGCACAGAACACAAAAACCTTGCACGCCAATCTTTTCCAAAACACCAGGAAGAATAAGTAGATTTTTTAAGTATGTAAACCCGAAAAAACGATTTGTTATTATAGAATAATTGATCGATCAGTATCTGTATTAAAAACCCTAAAAGCGATTAAAAAAAAGAAACCCTAAAATAAACGATTAAAACCCTAATGATTAAGACTGAAACAAACAAACGATCCTGTAAAGATATATGATTAACCACGAGTAAAAATCGTAACCCAAAAAGAACGATGTAAGTGAAAAGCTTCAACGATCAGGATTTCAGTCGTGTTTTAAGGTTGGAATGGGATGCCAAATCGCCTTAGGGGGGAGAGGTTTTTAATACGTAATTCAGTTATGTATACACAGAGGGGTAAGGATCCAATGAGAAGAAAACTTAAAATGAGAAGAATGAGAAATAACTATAACTGCATATTTGAGATGCATCGACTTGAATGAGATGCATCTCTATTCATTTAGATGCATCACAATTAGTTTCGAAAGTGATTTTGAAGTGCAAATGATGCAAAGTAGCACTAGCAAGAAATTTGACTCGCAGAGACTAAAAATAAATAGGATTTGTATAAACGATGAAATCGATCTAATATATGTATATGCATCTAAATTTTAGCTAGAAAATATATTGTGATGCATCTAAAAGATTAGGAATGCATTTAAGTCAAATCGATGCATCTCTAATGTGTAGTTATAGTTATTTCTCATTCTTCTTATTTTAAGGATTCTTCTCATTTGATCCTTAGTCATACACAGAGTTATAAACTTAGTATAAATTATTTGTGTTGTGTTGTGAGTTTAAGATATTTTTGCTTTCTTTAGTGGTACATGTAGCAATAATTAAGTGCATTGCGCTTAATTGTTTGAGCACGTGAATAGACCTAAACTCGTACATGGTTTGTGCTCTACGTTCAAGATCATTTATGAGGACCGAAATCTAGTTTGGAATCACTCGAGAGAGAAATAGATGCGAAACAATTTCTTGAAGGAGAAGAAACATGATGTTGCATCTCTTTCGGGTATCCTTTTATTTTAAGACAGTTTCTTACTCTTTTCGTCCTAAAAATATATGTCACTTGTGCAGTACGAGTGACCAACACAATCATTGCTATAATGTTTGTCACACTTTCTTTGTATAGCCATCGGTGGCTACGTTGGTCAAGCCAGATTTAAGAGATTATGTGATAGGAAAGGCAGTCCCTTTTAAGCATTTGTATTTTATGAAAATGTTATAATGTTAGATAGAAAATCATAGTTTCAAGTTTTATTATGTCCCAAAAAAAGTATAATAATGTTTCCTGTCAATTTCACCACTAGCTCTACCATCAGATGGCTAGATGCAGGTTCCATATGCCTTGTCATTCGACTTTTCCTTTTTGTCTATTTCCTAACTGTTTCTGTTTTTCTATTGTTTTTTAAACCAAATTAAACACGCAACTACTCTTTTACGATTACTTTAATTTTTAAAATTTCCTATAATATGTATTAAGATTAAGATATGACTGCCAGTTGATCATAAGCTAACATTAACCACTATTTGTCTAATGCACTAATTCTGTTTTATCTAATTTGGCATATTTATTTATACGATCTCGTCACCCATACGTGCATCCTTCTAGAAATTATATAAACAAGATTTACATACTACGTATATAATAAGATCGATCATCCATTTAAGTTAAAATTGTAACACTGAACTCAACGATCAAAATAATTCAATTAAGTGGTCCTCAATCTCTATTATTTGTTGTTATGACCAACATATATTCACTTCATTCTTCAACATGCATGAATGCTAGAAAATGACTAGCTAGCTAGCCATTGTTGAAAAATAGCTTATAGAGCGATTTGTCTTGATTTGGCATTTAATTTATTACGTGTCTTCAAAAAATGTCCCAACGTGAAAGTAGAAAAACACGATGCCACCTTCGATTTAGAATTTAACCAACGATGATGAAAAACTCTCTCTAGAACTCTATGTTATATATGCAGCCATGGAGATTAGTTTTGGTTGATGAGGAAATTAAAGTTAGAAATAAATACAATCTCAATTTTCACAAGAAAGGAACCATTGGTTGCATACATTTGCAAGCTTGGTCCTATGTATCCCATATAAATATTTAGTAATTTTTATTCGAATTATATGTTGCAAAATATGAAACTCTTCCAAAGTGAATCGCTATTACATTTCATTGCGCTCTTATAATGATATTGTGTGACTATGACATGGATTTGATGTGCATGCTCTATGTTAATTTTCTTTTTAATGAACGGCAATTTCATTAAAACTTGCAAAGAGCTAGATGTCAAAAAGATTACAACAAAATATTATAAGAATTGAAGTTGTTAAGTCACAAATTCAATCAAACCATTTGGGTTTAAAAGATCTATTCATGTAAAAAAATTGGCATAAAAACATGCTTAACTTAGGGGTCATTTTTAATTAAGGTATTGCACTTTTTTTTTTGCCATAAAAAGGCACCTATTTTTTTTTTTTTTTTTTTTTTTTTTACAAATTTAGGTATTTTCGTTAAATAATTAACGACCATCTTTTAAGTTTTACATTTCAAGTTTACCGCCGCTGCCACCACCACCAATCTTCGTCGCCACCCCTAACTTTGCCCACCACCACCACTACCAAGCATCGCCTCCACCACCAACCCTACCCACCACCGTCGCAAACCACCAACCCCATCCACCACCGCTGCAAACCACCAACCTCACTCACCGCCACCACCAACCCCACCAGCCAATACCACCACCAACCACCTTCGCCACCACTAACCCCACTCATCATCGTTTTAGCCTAATGTCACTCAGTAGTATCATCATAGCCGATGTCATCCTATAACTAACACCGTCGTCATTACCAACCTTGCCCACTGTCGCCATCACCAGCATACCCAACCAACAACGCCATTCGTGGTTGGTGGTGGTGAATGGGTTGGTGATGGTGGTTGAGATTGGTGGTTTGCGGTGGTGGTGGGTGGGGTTGGTGATTTTTCAGCGATGGTGGGTAGGGTTGGTGGTGGAGGAGAAGGTCTTTGGTACTGATGGTGGTGGCAGGGTTAGTGGTGGCAACAATGATTGGTGGTGGCAGCGGCGGTGAACTTGAAATGCAAAACTTAACGGATGATTGTTAAATGTTTAACGAAGATAACCAAATTGACGAAAAAAATAATAATAAGTTGGATACTTTTTTATTCAAAGAAAAAAATGCGATAACTTAATTGAAAATGACCCCTAAATTAGGTACTCTTTTGTGACATTTGCCAAAAAAAAAACACAAATGTTATTGTATAAAGGCATACATTTGTGTTAAAAAAACATATTTTTTTCCTTCCTCATAAAAAAAAGAATTAAAGTAATGCTTAATTCGTTAGAACACATTTTGGCGAATATATCAACATAAAAGAGACTACTTTTGGACACCGGTGAACATTTACATAGCCATATATAGACAAGCTTTTGTCGAATAATAAGATCCCTAAGGCTTGCAGAGTTCATTAGTCACTTTGTATGCTCCAGATTATTGGGGTGTTTATAATATTCATGAAAGCACTAAAAATATTGATACAATCATGTGAAGGATTTGAAATGGAAAAGATGTGAGATTAGAAAAAGTAAATGGAAAAGTAACATAGTCGAGGTTTGAAACAAAAGGCAAATGATATATAAAAAGCAAATTTGCCAAACATACGTACAATATAGTTACCATTGGACGTATGCCTAACCAAAGACGCTTGATAACTTTGTGGTCTCGATTACTTATAAATCGTTCTTATATTTGTTCACTCACCCATGTGGGACAAACCAAAACTCATTTCCATCAAGTTTTTGCCTCAAATGCCTCGGTTCTAGCTCTCATTTGGTAGAATGGTAATGATAATGATTGATTTGATTGATTCTACTGCAATTACATCGACATATATATATTACACAATGGAGTCTTCTAGACTCGGGCTTGGGCTTGAGCCCGATGACATATCTGACTAACACTCTCATGATTCGAAAGAAATGAAATCGCGAAAGTTCTGACCGAGATGAAAAGCTAATAAACGATAAATTAAAGCAAATAAATAATTGTTGATGAAGACATTCGACAGCAAGCGGAAGCACATCTTCAGCAGCATGCAAGAAACCGGATAAACCAAAGTATCCGTACGAAGTGGGATAAACCAAAGTATCCCTTACCAAATAGGATAAACCAAAGTATCCTGACCAAACGGGATAACCCAAAGTATCCCATACAACTAAAATTGGATAACCCAAAGTATCCCCTACAACTAAAACAAAGGAAATTAAAACTAATATTCATGAACTAACATCAAAAGAAAAGATAAAAAAACGAAAGTTGGTTCTAAAACATCAACCCCCAAAGAACCTTCCGAACAAACGGGGCATGTTTTTCCCTTAAAAACATAAAGATCCACCTCAGAAATAAACATCAAAACCTGAGTGGGGCCTAATGTTGCCTCAATTTTATTTTTATTATTATTTTTTTTTAATCAACTTCAAGCACTTAAAAATTAAAACTTACATATAATATCACTTGGATCTCAGCTTTAAAACTCACAAACAAAATATCCAAACCCACGTCTAAAAAATAACAAAACAACGGCTAAGAATATATGGTTTCTTGTGGTCAGACCTTTCATAAACAAAAGACAGTCTATAGTAGCCGATAACTTATCATTTTTCCATGTCAGATCCGGTGCATCTTGAACAAATCCGGCTATAACCACAAAAAAACCATTGATTACATAAACTAAAACCATTATGTAAACTACCACTTCCAAAACCACCATCTAAAACCACCAGCCTAAACCTCCTAATTCAGATGGTGTTGGTTGCAGTAAACCGATCAACAAACAAGCATGCAAACGTAGACTGGTAACAAACAATGGAGATAAGGATAAACGTGATCCGGACCGCCGGCCAAAGCCGACGGCCGGAAAAATTAAAGTGGCGTCTGAAGAGTAAAGTGGCGGAAGTTTAGGGTTTATGGGATCGATTAGTATGGCTATGATACCATGTAGAATGGTAATGATAATGATTGATTTGATTGATTCTACTGCAATTACATCGACATATAAATATTACACAATGGAGTCTTCTAGACTCGGGCTTGGGCTTGAGCCCGATGACATAATACAGACTAACACATTCCACATTAACTGGCTCCATGTTCAACACATTCAGCTAGTTAAAGTCTATATTTTGAAGTCGTCAAAGGTAAACCCGCTTACGACCATAGATAAATGAGTAAACCTGGTGGAAGCGTAAAGTTTTCATGTAAAAACTAAAATCAGTGGACCAATATTTAGCATAAGACCAGTAGATCACCATAAACACAAACCGACTATATAGTTCAAATATTACTTGGAACACGGTTGTTTCTTACAACACACACTTTTTATATTGCTTGTATTAATCAAGTAAAATATTTTCTTTTTCATATCTAGTGCAGAAGACCTTAAGGCTTATACAGATACGCATAAACATGATATCTGAAAGCTTATGGCCAAAAATTCTGAATTTTATGAAACGATTATCACCAATTTCTTATTAGTGGATAATTAGGCCTAAGCCCGGTTTGTGGGTTTTGGGAATTAGGGTTTTACCATTATAAATAATGGTCATCAATAAAGTTATACCGACTGGGGTTTTATGAATCTAACATGGTATCGGAGCGGGTTTGATCCTCAGACCTAAATGGCTAAGTTGAGCCGCCTCCCCCTAAGCCACCCAGTCTGATATGGGTCAAAAGTGCAAAGTCAACAGAAAAGTCAAACAAACTTCTCCCAACAGTTTCTCAACAGTTACTCCCGCCCATTTTCAGTTTACTAATTTCTATATAAATACCCATTAGATGTTAATTTTCATTTTCAGCTTTTGACTGTAAATCTCTTTTCTCTCTTTCATATCAAGTGTAATCATTCAGTTACAATAATCCAAGAATCCACATTTCGATCTTGATTCTAAATTCGATAGATCCTAATTGGTTTCATAATAACTTCGAGAAATCCTGGTTATTAATCCTATCATTGTGTTTTGGTACATATCATTTGGTACCAGAGCCTCTTTCCTGGCCAGATACGTTCAAGAATGTTACATTGACATTCTTGATTTTCCAGTCAACTTTTCCGTTTCAATTCCGGCAAGAAACGGTTATCTTTCCGGCGAAGTTCGTTATTACGGGTTTAATTCTTGGTTGATTCTTGTTCAATTGGGGTCAAGAAATAGTTACTTTAGTCAAGATTCTTGTTGGGTGTGAATTCCGTTACTTTAGTCAAGCGTCAAAGGTCATCAATGGCGGTTGCGGCTATGGTGTTTGATGAATTGTCAATGGAAGAATTTTTCAAAAAATATGGTACGATTACAGAGTATTATGAATCCTTTAATTCAGCATTTATTAAAGAGGGTTTGAAGGAACGATATCTAGTTTACTATTTTTGGCGGGGGTTACCATCTGCAATTATGTATGATCATAGATTTTTGCCACCCAAAACCATCTCGGATGCATATCGTTTGGCAAAGGTGGAAGAAACAATCTACCGTCGAATCAATGGAAAAACGAATCCACCATTACTTCTTAGTCCACATCCTGAAGATTTAAGTGAAATCAAGAACAATAGGAGAAGTTCATTTGATTCGGGTTATGGGGTTTCAGAAAAGGAGGAGTTAGTTGCAAATGGTGGAAATAATCAAAAAAGTGCGTTGACCAGGTCAACCACTATTCAGAGCCAGTTGGATAGTTTGAAAAGTGCTTTGGAAGCATTAGAGGAAGGAGTAAATAAGCTAGCAAGAGATCTTTCTCGTGGTAATAACAAAATAAATGGAAATGGCAAAGAAAGTGAGTATGATGAGTTGACTTCTCTTAATGAATGTTGTGGAGAACAAGTTGAGAGTGGAGAAAAGGCTGATGGAATTGAGATTCTTGTTGGTTATAATGGATTTGAAAAGAATAAACACAGTGAGAGGTCATTGACTGATGAACATGAAACACGCATTGTTGAAGTTGATAAGGAAAGCGAGGATGAAAAAGAATCAAGTGAAACATATAAAGCGAATGCTGAAGTTAAAGGAAATACACCAAAGAATGCAAAGGTAAATGATGTGAAGCAAGATTTTAGTGTTGTTGATCTAGGAAAAAGGAAGTGGTTCTAGTGGTGTTGGGAAAGAAAATGATTTCGGAGGTGCTAGTTTGGTGGCAACTACAATGATATTTGAAAAACGAAAGACTTTTGTTGAAGTATAAACAATTACACCTTTGAAATTTGACAAGATGTTTGTTGGTTTTGATGTTAAAAGGGATGACAAGGTTATTGAAGATTGTGATATTGAATTGTCATATTTGGTTGGTGGTATGACACATAATATATGTGGAAACAACCAGAGGACACCTCATGGAGATAGGGGAAGGTTTGAGAAGACAAATGTGAAGAAGAATGGAACTGAGGTTGTGGCTATGGAGCTTAGTGTAGAGGAAATAATAAAAGACGGATTTGAGGATGGTAGAAATAGCAATTGGGCTAAAAGGAGGGTTGGCTATATGACACGAAGTAATAGCTTTAGCACTCAATGTGTAAGAGGAATTGGAGTTGTGCAGCTTGATACGTGTAAGTGGCCGAAAAGGAAAAAGAAATGTGTGACCTTTGACATATGGAAATGGCCTAAGAGGAAGAAAATAGGTGGCAAAAAGTGCAAATTGAAGTATGGAAAGTGGGAGTTTGGCATATGGAAATGGACAAAGAGGAAAAAGAAAAGAAAGGTAGTGTTCGGGTACGGGAAAGTTATGCAAAAGTGCAAAGTTGTTTGGGTTATATTCATCAACAGGTTAATCGTTTCAAGTAGTTGGTTCTGTGAATTTGAAGTAGAATGTGTTGGTGTACAGCCTGATGTGAATTATGATAATGGTTTAGTTTAGGGGTGAGCAAATGGACTGAGAATCGAATCGGAACCGAGAACCGAACCGGAACCGATCCAACCCGAACTGCATTTTAGAACCGCGGTCCGGTTCTCGGTTCTTAAATATTTTAAGTTTCGGTTCTCGATTCGGTTCGGTCCGGAACCGCGGATATCGGTTCCGAAACCGAAGAACCGCGTGAAGTATAAGTTTATGTGCATCCTCTTTGTGTTTTCTTCCTAGACACCCAATAAACAATCCATTTTATGTAGTTTCTATTTTCCTTATTCGCTTAACATATACAAAGATTTTCTATTCGTTCTTTTCATAACCATATCCAACATCTAGTAAGGAAAACAAGTTCAATATGTTTGTTCTCCTTCATGCATGGAATAATATATGTTTTTAATATTATGCCACCATGTTCATGGTGTTTAGGCCACACAACCATCTCGAGTAAACCGCTATTGTTGTACAAATTTACAGAGAAAAACATGTTCAAAAGAACTAATAGAATCACTGGTTATATACCAATATGCATGTAGACAAGGTACAACATCAACTTCGTTATTTTTAATTCAATCTCTAACCATCTCATTTTATATATGAAAATCTATTTTATCATGTTAATATATAGCAAGATCTCTTTACATGATACTTATGTGTAGTCTATTATTATGTATTAAACTATTGGTTCGAGAATTATCTCAAGGCTAAACGTACATGAATAGTGTTGAAGTAAAAGTCTGATTACTCCAAGCAAGCGAATCCTTCGGTTAATCCTTCGGTGAAACTCTTCGGATTAATCTCGTCGGACCTGTGAACACGAAAACAACACGCGTTAGCCTCGCCTAGGGTTTTATCCCTAGACCCAGCTCCGGCGTGAGAATGAGTATAATGGTATGTCAGAGTAATGTGTGTAAAAAGTGAATAAGAAATGGTCTACCTTGAATGTTGTTGCTTAGCTCCTTTTATAGATGAGGAGCTTTTGTCCTCACCCGAAGGTCACGTGGGCGACAGTGACTCTTTCAGGCGGGAGTTGACTTTACCCTGTTTGGATTCCGTCTGGAACGGGTCAGTAGTCCTGACTAAGATTCCTTTCCTCTTATGTATGGTGATGTCAGGTGTCCGTTAGGCCGAGGATTATGTTTGACCCCTCGGTATATGCTGGTCTAGGTTTGTTTCGTCTAAGTTGGTTTGCATGCTTTATTCGGAGGATTGCATAATGTGCCGGGCAGTTTTACTAATCTGCCGGGGAGTTAGGCTATCCGGCGGTTTGCTGATCTGCCGGGGAGGTGTATGTTGGGACATACGCCAACAAATAGATCAAAACCGAAACAAGAACACGAACACTAATATCTAATGAAATATAATCAGCACTCAAAACCCAAGCACGAACGTTATCATCCAGCGGACAAAGCCAAATTACTCTAATAGGGACACGAACCCAAGATCCAGATTTTGCCTACCCTTGTAAACTCACTTTTGTTGCAGCTTCGTTTTAATAATTAAATGTCATCATTTATTTAATTTTTGATAATCTATACATCAAGATATATTTATGCACCGGTCCTTTACAATATGGGTTTTTAAAAATTTGCGGTTCCAATCGGTTAGAACCGAGATTCCTGAACCGGACCCGAGAACCGAACCGGAACCAAAACATGTTATGCGGTCCGGTTCTCGGTTCTTAAATTGTGAGTATTTCGATTCTCGGTTCTTGCGGTTCCGGGTCGGTTCTGTGCGGTTCCGGAACAGGGATCACCCCTAGTTTAGTTATGTGTAATTAGCTAGTTCAAAAATGTGGAAGACATGAGAACGCTGAATCAAGTACATACAAATGGTGTAGAAGCTTCGAGGAACTAGGTTTCTGTTTAAGGGATGACCGTTGGTCAATGAAAAGAGGTGCCAATTGTATTCTTGAGGAGGGTATTCTGGGTATGTCACAGTTTAATCATCCTACAGCATCTCACAGTGTGGTGGAAGAAGGAAGATCTGAAGTGGACACTGAACTAGTACCTGAATTTGTAGATAATGAAATAGTACCTGAACTAGTTTAAAGCTGACACTCAAGAAAGAACTGAAGAAGGATCTGGCTCTGAATCACACACTGAAGTAGCCATTGGACTAGCAGGGCACTTATTCGTCAGTGGCAACTCATTCAAATCACTGTTGGCAGAGGGAGTGGGTGGAAATGGAGCAGGTTTAAATGACACATTCATTGATATTGCTACTGGTATAGAAGTTGTATTTTATACTCAAGTCAAGTCTCTGTGGGCTAATGAATTTCGAGATAAACTAACTGATCATGGTTACAAAATGAGTATAAGTGTAGAAAATCATATGAGTACTCGTGAAGGGATGACTTGGTTATGAATTTTCCTAGATGCTTGAGGACAAGCATCATTTCAAGTGGGATGGATTGATATGGGTCAAAAGTGTAAAGTCAACAGAAAAGTCAAACAAACTTCTCCCAACAGCTTCTCAACAGTTACTCCCGCCCATTTTCAGTTTACTAATTTCTGTATAAATACCCATTAGATGTTAATTTTCATTTTCAGCTTTTGATTGTAAATCTCTTTTCTCTCTTTCATATCAAATGTAATCATTCAGTTACAATAATCCAAGAATCCACATTTCGATAGATTCTAAATTCGATAGATCCTAATTAGTTTCATAATAACTTCGAGAAATCCTGGTTATTAATCCTATCATTGTGTTTTGGTACATATCACAGTCAAACCCTAATCTCAAAATTAAAAAAAAAAAAAAAAAAAAAAAAATTGCCGTCATTTTCACCATATCTTTTCATTTATCCCAATCACCATTGTCTTGTTATTGTATTGAAACAATACACGTTGCATATTCTTTGTAATATCCAAAAGTTAAAAGAAAATATTCCTTGGTAAGATTTTGATTGGGTCATTTAATAGGGCACCGTTGCTACAATATGAAGACTCAAAAATGGGTATTAATTACTGAGACGATTTTTGTTGGTGTCGAATATAGGGTTCTTATTCCCGAGACGTCTTGTGTTGGTGTCGAATCTAGGATTCTTATTCCCGAGACGACTTTTGTTGGTGTCGAATCTAGGGTTCTTATTTCCGAGACGACTGTTTGGGATACTTTGGTTTATCCTTCGGATACTTTGGTTATCCGTAAACAAAAAAAATAGAATAGGGGATACTTTGGGTTATCCCGTTTTATTTTGGTTATTGTTTTATTTTGCTTTCTTAGTTTACTACTCCAGTTTGAGCTTTCGCGATTTCGCCGCTCGAACTGCGAGGAGTATTAGTAGATAATTAAGCCCAAGCCCGGTTTGTGGATTTTGAGAATTAGTGTTTTACCATTATAAATAATGGTAACCGACGAGGGTTTTATGAATCTAACATTTCTATCCCTCACTCCTTAATCGCGAGCCCAAATTCTTCTAATTTTGATTAAATAAGATCTGCTAAAGGATGTAAAGCATCCCCTGCAACAAATGAATATGTTTTGTTCTTTGATTTCAATCTAACTGTAACCGGCTTCTTTCTTCGCCTTTCTCTCATCCTTAAATTTCCTAAGTTTTGATATATCTTGCCAGTTACCACCAGATGTTCGTATCACATGCTATTTTCCAGTTTCTAATTTTTTTTATTGATACGACAAGCTGCTAAAAGAGACCACTATACTTTTGCACCAACAGAATATGGAATGTTGTTTATAAAAGGAGTAAATTACACCGTTCGTCCTTGTGGTTTGCGTTGACCGCGGCCTTTCGTCCTTTGACCAAAAAAAATGCGCCGTTCGTCCTTAAATGGCAAACGTTATGCGCCGTTCGTCCCTTGACCAAAAGACGTTAAGTTTGACTGTTAAACTCTCCTCATGTGACTTACACATGAGGGTAAAAATGTCATTTCATATCCACCTTATATAGTTTGTGGTCAATACTCTTCCACATAAACACAAAACATCATCTTCTTCTCTTCATCTTAAAACCTCTCCACATCTCAGCCGCCACCCACCACTCTCCTGCTCTCTCCTCCGCCGTCTGTTCACCATCACCTCCGACCAACCAACACAACCATCCACACCTATCACTCACCTCTCTCTTGATGATAACCACTAAAACGCGAGGAGAAGGAGATGAATAAAAACGGAACAAACATGAACCCACGATCATAATCACCAACCATGAAGGCACGAACCAAAACCCACACTGTTTCTTGACCAAAGGAAGGGAAGGCAACGGCTGCACATGGTGGTGATGAGATGGTGATTGTGGTGTCGTGATGCACGACTCAAACACGGATACCAACAAGTTTTATACCACATTTTATTATCAAGAAATCATTTCCCATGTTTTTAATATCAAACCCGACATGTGACCGAGTCATCTCGTGACTCATCAACGAGTTACCAAGAAACACGAGTCAAAACTCGTGGGTTTTAACCTACCTTTGCTTACAACACAAAAAGAGAACCGGTGGTGGCGTTGTGGTGAGGTGGTGGTGGCGTGAGTGTATACCAAGAGCGGGGAGGGTTTTAGCGCGTGACCTAGTGGATCGGAAAGAGGGAGAGTGGGGAGTGTTTTGAGGTGGGTGGTGTAGTGTGGTAGGCGGCGGTGTGGCGGTGGTGGTGGTTTAAGGTGGTGGTGCTAGGTTAAAGAGAGAGAGAGAGAAATGGTGGTGGTTTTGAGGTGATATACCACTTTGGACGATTTATGTAATTTTTACTTTAAAAATTGGTATAATTTCAAAATTAGATCTTTCGGTTTTTAGTATAAAGCTTCAAAATTAATGTTTCACTGTAAAAATGAAATGTGAAATTAGGTTTCAGGAAATAATAAAAAGGAAAACTGGGTATGTGGTGTGTTTTGTTTGGTTGGGTTGTTGTTGTGTTTATATTTATTGAAGATGATGATGTTCTTTGTGTATGTGGTGTGTTTTTGATTTTTTAGTTTGAAGAAGATAAGGAATCTGGTAAAAAGTGAGGAGACATTTTGTTTATTTATTTATTTATTAGTGATTAAAAAAAGATAGGTGTAGTTAGAAAGTAAAAAAAAACTGAATCTTGCGAAGTATCAATTCAATATTACTGGGTTAAGATTCACACTTAAATGGGGGAAGAAGAAGATGAAAACTTGGGTTAGTGTATGCAAAAGTTTTACACTTTGGGAATTAATCACAACCGATGGGGTAGATGGGGTAATAAATCTTTAATTCTTGAAAACGACGGATATACCCTTTAAAACGTTAGTTAACGGACGTTAGTGGGGCCATTGGATGGAGGACGAGCACAGATAACGCTTTGCCACTTAAGGACGAACGACGCATTTTTTTTGGTCAAAGGACAAAAGGCTGCGGTCAACGCAAACCACAAGGACGAACGGTGTAATTTACTCTTTATAAAAGCCAAAGCTTTTATTAGTAATCCCGCTTGGATATACAGATCAACCATACAAGAGTGATGTTCTTATGTTTGATCGATACAATGATTTTTGACCATCATATTGAAATCTTTCACATACATTGACTAAACCTGCGTGCGTACACGCAGTAATCAAACCTATAAATATTATATCATCCATTTCCATGTCCACTTTTCGTTCTTTTTCAAATATATATCAAGAGCTTTTTCCTTGTAATCGTGTTGTGTGTATCCCGAGATCATCCAATCCCTTGACACCAACTATCGTCTGGGATGTCCTTTAAATACTTTTTTACTCTCGATGTTGCCTCATTCTGCATACATGATAACAAGAGCTCTACTTACACATAACAAGTAACTATAATTTCTTTGGGGCACCTGTGTGAAACCACGAATTCTGCCATAGGACAGGTACACGCGTCATGCCTACTCTGATACTCATGAGTCATGAACCAATAATTTTGTTTGGTCTCCCCCATGGTTCGCTATCCGGGAAAATACTTTTACAACACCATTAATGTCTCCTGATTGTGCACGTCCTGCTAAATAGCCAACCGCACAAAGATATCCTTCTCTTCCACTTGTTACTGTTCAACTTAGGGATGCATTTATATCAAAAATATGATTTGGTATATTTAACGGAAAATCACGAGTACCTAAACTAGTTTTAAGTTATAATTTGGAGTTGAAAAGTGACAGTTTACTACAAATTAATTTATCGGTTTATGTTGTTTGGAGTGCCCTCAAGGAGGCTGGATGTTACCACGTCCAGCTGGCTTAGGTGGTAACAGTGAGTGTATTATGTGGTTGTGTTGTTTATCAATCAAAAAGTTACATCAGAACTTAAACTCTGAAATCAACACAAAATGTATAGAAGTAAAAGAGATACAAATGTTATTGCATAAACCTAGTCACGATAGCACATATTTGGAACCAAGCACAATTCAAGTTTGTGTACAAGATACGTGTTGTTCTGCCTGCCTTATACAGTAATGAAAAAGAAGCTAAGTAATGCTTTATTCGTTAGATCACATTTTAGCTAATAATATCAACATAAACAAGACTAATATTGGACACTGATGAACATTTGCAAGCCATAGACAAGCTTTTGTCAACTAATAAGATCCGCAAGGTTTGCTCAGTTTACACGGGTGTTTATACTGTGTGAATTTAACTTTCTCTGTGAAGTGAACGTGCATAACAGCACCGGAGTCTCTTAACACTATCATGAGAAGGATCTGAAAATAAGTAAAATATATCTTTGAGTAGACTGCTGATTATAAGGTTCACGAGTAAACAACATGTATCGTTTGGTTTGGTGTAAATAAGTCCACATCTGAAAACAAACTCGCAAGTTGCATAAAACTTACTGGAAGGAGAAAAGGAAAGTTAACCACCAATATGTATCATTGGTCTATTTGGCGTCTTGGCAATGTCAAACATTCCGGCATGAGACGCTTTCTTTCTTTTGACCTGAAACAGTCAGTAACAACTTTCAACTGATTATTTAATCACCATCAAAAATATTGGTATATGTTACCATGAAAGTTAAAAATTTAAAAAGCAACATTGTAGATACAGATTAATACTTTGCATATTGTGCATAAGAGACACAATAAAACATACCGCTGCCCCAATAATTTGCCTCAGCTCATTATCATCAGCACCATTACGAATGGGATCCCTCAAGCTAACCTGGAAATGTATTCAGAAAAACCCGCATAAGAGCTAATTACAAGACGTATGACAAACACCACTTTAAAAAATTACTAGAAACAAACAATTCATGCCATCAGCATAATAACAATATCCACATCAAACACAATTTTCACTTCTATAGCCTTGGATCTAAAGTTAAATAGCACCTTAATTGTAATTCACGTTTTCACATGCAAGCTTCCTTACATGGAGATGATGCATAATATATATAGGTGGCAAATTTTGGGGTCCCTAAACTTATGAATGGATCAAAATTCACCTAATGTTTATGTTTGGCCTATGAATTTTAGATTTTTTTTATTAATTAAGTTGTGTTGTAATTATATTTTTACAGATGTATTTCAATAAATTCCTATAAAACTTGACCAAAAAGGTGTTAAACCCGGCTCGCTAGCGCAATACTATTTTGTCACAAAGATACCATTAGACAGGAAATTTTAATTGTTCAAACATGAGCGTGAATATACCTCTGATGGCCCAAACAGGCACACTTTTAGATTCCCATCAGCTAAAAGTCGCAATCTATTGCAACCACTACAAAAGTGATTTGTCATTGATGTGATAAAAGAAACTGTGCCCCGATGCCCATCTATTGTGAAATTCTTGGCGGTCTCTGTTGGGTGATCTTGGATTCTCTTTAGCCCTGTATACCGTTTTCCCTGTTTATGGGGATAATCAGTAATGAAAACTATATGAAAAAAGCAGCAAGATAAATTGTGGGATTATCTGCCAGAGTTGTACCTTACCACTATGTCCAGCATCTCAGCATAGGATACAAGTTTCTTGACATTCCAAACATTACCGTCAAAGGGCATGAACTCAATAAAACGTACATTAATAGGTTTGTCTTTTGTTAACTCCACAAAATCACAAATTTCATCATCATTGAATCCGCGCATCACTACACAGTTTACCTGATAAGAGAAAGGAGAATAGAACATTATACATGCATAAAGAGTTGATCATGGTTGTGTTTTATTTCTAAGGCCCGGGTCAAACATGTAAAATGACAAACTTGTCTAAGGAGAAACAGGTCAAATTATTCAAAAGGTCTACCAAAATGTATTTTTAATGCATAAAACCTTCCAAATTATTTCCTTGAAGAATTAGATTATTGTTAAAATGAGTATAACTTTTCTAATAATGTAATCACATTTGACAAACTAACTGATTACAGATACTTAGAACCATAAGTTTTTCGGGTCAACCCAACCTGACCCACTTTGAACCACACCTAAATTACCAATACCCCGCCCACCCAATTTGCCTAGGCAAAACCATCAGAAACTATTCGACCTTGAAGAAGATGCATACCTTAACAGGGTCGTATCCTAGGTCTACTGCTTTGTAGATCGACTCCATAACCCTTTCATGCCCTTTACGCCTTGTCATAAATTCAAATTTTGCAGGAACAAGAGTGTCTAAGCTGATATTAAGCAAATTAAGTCCACTTTCTTTCAGCTTCGGAAGCTTCCTTGCTAGAGCAAGCCCGTTTGTAGTCATGGCAAGCGTTTTTAGTCCTTTTAAGCTAGAAAGCTGTGAACAAATTTCTTCAATATCCTTCCTAATACTAGGCTCCCCACCAGTCAACCGAATTTTATTCACTCCCGAGCTTACAAATAAACTTGCTATGCGTATAATTTCATTTTGTGACATAATCAAGGAACCAGGTGTCAACTCCACACCTTCCGCTGGCATACAATATTGGCAACGTAAATTGCAGCGTTCTGTTAAGGATATTCTAAGATACGTGTGTACTCTTCCAAACGAATCAACCAACATATCAGAAACGTGCTCATCTTTTACTGCATCTTCTGGGATCTTTTCGGGCATAGTTGCATACATCTTTGACATTGAACCTTCCACATTGCTGCTAGTCAGAAGCTGGCTATGATATATTCCAAGTTGAAAATGCGATTTTATTTTAGACTTGACCTGCGTATTAAATGTATAAAAGTAAATTTTCGTTTCTTGGAAATAATCTATAGCATTTCTATTACAGTAACAACGTAAAACCTAGATAGAAATGGATACGCATAGATAATCTCCGATTTCTATATATCATGCTTCATAGGTTCATACAGGGTAGCTTCCACCACTCATGTGTCTCTGCCTCTCGTTCTAAGTGGGTGTTTCGCCATAATGTTTTTAAGTGGTAAATAATTAGTTTATACTGTAGTGTTTAGCCATAGTGAAACTGATCCGGGCCATCTGATTACAGAATAGGTTTTGTACAATCAACTTAGGAGTAGCTGCTACAAATTAATACCGTTTATCTAAGGGGGGTGTTTGTTTCAGCTTATATAGCCGGCTTATGGCTTATTTGGTTTTGGGCTTATGTTTCATAAGCTCACTTTTTTATGGCTTATTTTGAAACTTTCTGAACTTATATAGGTTTATTATGACAGTTATATAAGTTCGGAAAGTTTCAAAATAAGCCGCAAAAAAGTGAGCCTATGAAACATAAGCCCAAAACCAAATAAGCCATAAGCGGGCTATATAAGCTGAAACAAAGCACATACAAACAGTATCTTTTGCATCCCATATAGTTACAATTGATTATCTAATTGACCTGTATACCATATGTTATGCACTTATGCAATAATCAAATCACTAGCAAGATAAAAACAAAAGAGAAGAAAATAAACAAACCGAATTGAATCTTCTGAAACAATCAGCAGCTCCAAATAAAAAGGGCCGCATGATTTCCTAAGCAAGATGGAAGTGAAAGTTGAATAAGTATGAACCCTAGGTTTGATTAGATTCTATGTGTCTAACGCATGTAGTAGTAGTAGTAATGGAAAATTACAATCTGTTGATGAACATGAGTCAATAAAGTTTGAAAGAGATAGAATCTGGCGTCTTATGAGCGGTGTCTAATTTTGGTAATTAAAAATAGTTTAGCTTTGCTAGTGTCCCAAAGGCCACTTGACCATTTTACAACACCAAAAGCTTTTCATTTTATCATTTCGGTTTAAACTTCAAGGGAGGTTTTGGGTTATGGTTGGTTCGGGTGGGACACATTTAACCCATTCGTTTAGCATGTCGTGTTTGGATTCAAAGTAGTTAAAATTTAAGTTGACAAGAAATTTAAGAAAACTCATATAGGATAAACTTTTAGCTTCAATTCAGTCTTTTCAAGTGTAGAACTTATTTTAATATAGTTTTAATCCAAAATTTGCAACAAAAAAAAAATTGAATCAATGTTAAAAATTTAACGATTTTGTGATATAAATACCTACAATTTTAATAAATCGTTACCATAACTCGATTTTTACAAAAGTATGTGAATCAAATTTGTGACATATTAATTCGATTCACTATTAATTGATGTGTACTAGTGAATCAAATAAAATTTATAAATTTAATATCTCAAACTAAGCTTTATTAGTTTACTTTTCAATGTAAGTCTTTTCAATAGACCAGATCCTTTGTAGGCTTACATATCAAAATTCTATTAGAAATTCAAACTTATAAATGGTTTAATTTCGATTATGTGTTGTGTTCGGATTATATATAAACATGTTAGAGTTTAACAAAGTTAAGCCATTTAGGGCCCGTTTGGTTGAGTGGTTTAGATTGGGTTTTGAATGTCAAAAGAAGAATTCGTTGTTTGGTTCATAATTTCACTGTAGGCTTAGATATAAAAGCTAAAAAATATGTACTCATTTAAACACTAGCCATATAGGTTGGATTTGTGTTGGATTTCTGACATTGTGGGCCTCTCCCTCTTTATGCAACTGTTTTTTATTATATTTAAATTAATAAAACTTATTTTAAATACATTTATTAATTATTAAATTATTTTTTTTTTCAATTTAATTATATTATTTTTTTACATCATCATTTTTTTCTTTCTCATACATTAAATCCAAATCCAAATCCTAATCCAAATTTAAATCCAAATCTAAATCCTAAACCCATCTATATACCAAACGGGCCCTTAGTTAAACGTGTCGTGCTTACGTTGAAGTTTTCTAAATGGACCCAACATAGTTATTGTTTTATTAATGACAAGATATTTGTGTCCGCTCATTGCAACGGGTGTAAAAAATTTGTTTTGTGCTACGAAATAAAGTTTAATATATTTCTTCAATAAAAAGTGTTAACAATAATAAAAAAAATAATGTAAACGCATGAAATTGCAAAATTTATTAGGTTTATGATTAATTTGTTATCTTACTAAGGGTAAAAACGATTAAAACACGTATTTTCACCCTCACTTGATGATGACATGAATTTTGTAATTCGGATTTAACATACATCATTGAAGTATGGGAATTGATTTGCACATTTTGGTAATTGATTGGGACACTTTATCTATGCAGTAAATATTTGTACAATATTAAACATCTTGCTTCAACTCCTTGTATCTTGAGTGTGCAAATATATTTTTTGAGTGTGCAAATCATTAGCCTTGAAGTATATATATGTAATGTGTGTTTAGACTTTAGATGAAGGCTTTTGAGAATGGGAAAAAGGGGTGGTGGTGATATTTTCTTCTTCTATTAATTGCATGGATTTAAAAAGCGCATTATGGTAGCGCAAAGGTGCTGTAAAAGCGCGAGGCGTGACCTCCATGTTATGCAATAGATCAAGGCGTCGGCTTAAGGCGTGACGTGAGATGAGACATAGAAATATGTGACAATGCACGCTAATATGTGAGCCGTGACGCCTTTTTAAATTCAACTATGATCAAAAAAGTTTTCTTTTCTTTTTTTTCTTTTTTTTAATAAAGAAAAATACATGTAAGGATAGTTTAATTACTTAGTTCTTTATGTATAACACTTTTTGTAAACTCGATATATATGAAATATGATATATAATATATAAATTTATAAATATTTTCATATTTTTTGTCGCTTTAAGTCACGCCCAATGTTGCAAAAATCGCGAATCGGTAGTCGGGCGGTCAACCACCCTGCAGCGAGTAATCGGTCAAGGCGGGATTAATCGAATTGGCATTTCCTGCAAGTTTTGGGTATTTCTTGAGACCAAACTAAAGATCTAAACTGATTCCAAGCCTATTATGTTTCCAAACCTCAATAAAAGACTCCAATTCTGATTATAAGGCTCATTGTGCGTTATAAGTGAAATAAACGATCCCCATTGTTCGTTATAAGTGAAATTATTATTTTTTTAAGGTTGACCGGTTCGGCCGATTGACCGATTCGGCCGATTTTTTACCCATTTTTGGCTGAATTTTTTACCTGACCGATTTTCAAAATTCTATAAGGTTTATGGCCGATTACCGATTAATCGGCCGATTCGGCCAATTTTTGCAACACTGGTCACGCCTTAAAAACGCTAAGGTTTTGCCATAGTTCTTAAGGTGTGAGGCTTGACCATGCCGCCTCCCCACGCCTCATGCTATCTAGAAACTTGATTAATTGTCGTTAAAATTGTTTTCTGGTTACTTGTTTATTTCCGAATAGAGTGACAAAATTTTGATAAACAAGGATGATTGTGCGTACTTCAAATAGTTTATTTGTTAAGAGTTATTATCAAATGAGAAGAAAAATTAAAATGAGAAAGGTGAGAAAAATCACAACTACACATTTCAGATACATCTAAAAAATAGATGCATATCCCTTTTAAATTATCTCTCTTATTTGAAATGTGTCACTAAAAATTCTTCTTATTCTTCGCATTTTAGATTTTCTTCTCATTGGATCACTTCCTTATTTGTTAGAGCGTTAGGTATGGTAACGCCCCAACGCGCGTTACGTGACCTGGCACTTGCGTTGCCGGCGTTGCCACACCGGGGGCACCGCGTTGCCAATGGCGTTGGTGGTGCTGGTCTTGATATACCAACACACGCTGATTTGATTACAAAAAGAATTATCTTTTTCAAAAAAAAATTGAATCCCAACGGCTAGTTTACTTCTTTTTTTTTTTTTTTTTTGTAAACTAAAACTAAATACTTTTAACACTATATTTAAACACATTTAACCAATCATTTTTCACACGCAATCACAAACACTTTACTTCTATTCTACATCATTTACATTTTCACACATAAAAATAAAAATTGACTTAATGGAACAATCCGTTTTTTGACCATTCTCATGAACATGTCCCATCCGGGTTCGTCGTCTTCGTCAAACCCTCCAACACCTTCATCCAGACAATCAATATTGTCTTCTCAATTTGCTTTCTGTAGCAAATACGGAATGCCAAACTACACACCCGAACAACTTTATCATCAACAACAACTCTATTAACAACTACAATGAGACCATATGCTTAACCAACAATTCCAAAATCTAAAACAAAATCCACCACAATCACCAACACTCACGGCAGAAACATCACCACCACCACCGCCATTCGAACCCGAAAAGTTCAAAAGAGGAGGAAAAAGAATGTCAAAACCTCGAAAAGCCCCGAAACACAAAAACCGAAAACAACCAGAAGTTGTACCTGAAACCCAACCCGTAACCCAACCCGACACCCTAAATTGCACCCCTCGTTGGATATCGTCAGAAGAAACGTTATTAGCCACGTGTTACATTGGCGTGTCCGAGAATGCCAAACCCGAGCCAACCAAGCCGGAGAAACGTTTTGGTAAAAAGTTCTCCACGAGTTCAATAAAGTTAATTTCTAAAAAAGAAACAAGGAGCTAACGAGTAAATGGCATACGAACCACCATTGTCAAAAATTCAACACAATCTTTAAAATTTTCCAATGTTTGGGTGCTCGTAGTGGGGAAAACGAGGCGGATTTTATGAATCGTGTTAGGAACGCGTATCGACAAGAGGTTAATCCACCACCATTGCCATCCTTTGCATCAATTGAGCGTATTGCTCATGAACCTACTCGTCCGTCATTTGTGTCGGATCAAAGGTTTGTAGACCAACCTCAACCCTTTCTTCCTACCTATAAGGAACTAGATGACTCACTGTGGACTGAACCTCCACCACCAAACACACAAGAACGCCAACAAATCATTCAAGAAATAAATGGGCTCTATGCGTCACAAATATGGTAGACTCGCACATCCAAGATGCATTGCATCTCCAACAAACATTACACTCCACCACAACCGTTGCATCACCAACTCCGCCAACATCAAATGCTCCAACAACCATTGCACCACCACCAACTTCCCATCATGCACCACCATCCACTTTCCATCCTCACATTTGTGAGCACTGTGAAAGAACCCGAGTCATGCTTCATGAGTTTCGTGATGGGATGAGGTTGGGAGTTTGTCAAGTCGCTTATTTCTACCATATTAGGACTATTTTTTTTCTAGTTTATTTTACTTTTATTTTATTTTTCACTTTTTTCAATCAATCAAGGACCTTTTGATTGGATGACTTGTATGAGTATCGTGATCTCGCCTTCGTGAATGACCTAAAAGAGAATCACAACAAAGAGAGAAGAACTACAAGAATGATCAAGTGATTTGAGGTTAGAAAAGTGAAATAATGTATGAGAGAGTTGTAAGAAGAAGTGTGAGAAATAATGGAGAAATGGCTCACCATTTATAGAAATTATGTCTACATTTAACTCGGATCCGACGGATCCCTTACCCAAAGGATCCGGCCAGTGTAATCTGAGGGATCCGGCCTCTAGGTCAGTAAGTCCGGATTTTGGATACCAAACCGGGTTATGGGTTCCGGGTTATGGGTTATGGACTTGGATCATGGATACCCAACAAGATACATTGTACCTAGTCAATGAGTCATGGGTCATAGACTTTGGGTCATGGATCATGGATAATACCCAACATGATTTCATGCATGATGTCATGCAATGGGTCATGGGTTATGCAGCAAGCGCCATGGGTATGGGTCATGGGTCATTGTTTTTACCCAAACTATTACATGTTTTATTACAACACATTTTTATTACAACATATATGTAAATAATCAAATGTATATATTTTACAAAACAACATGTATTCTTAGAATTATACTTATGATAACTTTGTATTTGTTATCAACAAAACTTAACGAGATCGCTAAATAGAAACAAACATTTTTACGGTTTATTTGTATTAACAAGATCTTCAAAAAACTAAGCACGAAAGAAAGAATCATCATAGACCCAAGATGTCAACACTGAATATGAAAAGGAAAGGACTCAAGATCTCAGTTTATCTCTTTCTATTATATACGGTTCTTCTCTAAAAGAGAACTAAACAAGAGACATCATCACAGATCTATCATTACCCTAGACCAAATACCAACAACAGATCCTATTCTAGACACAACCATTACCCTCACCATCACTCCACAACACTCACAATGTCACAAACAAGACCCGTTCTTTAAAAAAAATCAAATAATCTCAAACTTTCTTTCGTGTTTCTCATGAACATATCAGACCTTGAAGGTCAATTAAACGAAAGAAAATAACCATCACAAATTTTGTTTAAGCTTAGCTTCCTGTAATTTGTACGAAACTCTTAAAGAGAATGGATAACAAATCTATTACACTCCTCCTTATGTTCGACTATAATAACAAATAACAAAAAAAATACAACAAAACCTTACCCGAGACCATTCTAATGATCTTGAAGCCGATACAAACTGTTAAATATGGGTTTTGCTTGTTTATGTTATTTGGGTTCGAAACCCACTTTATCATTCAGATATGATTGATGAATCGGATGGAATAGGAGATGAACTTGTGATGGAGATGAGATGAGATTTGGTGTTTGAGATGTGATCGGTTTGTTAGGTGAGAGCATATTTGGTGAGTGGGGGCGGATTAAAGTATCATATTTATGTTTTAGGGTTTGATTAAGTGTGACTTGTGAAGTCATACTATAACCGGTAATAATTTTTTATATTGGATCAAATTATGATTTGTGAAATAGGCCCATATCCGATCGTGTTATAATGGGTGCACAATGCCTTGTGTTGGACATATTTGGTTTTGGATTAGCATTGGGCCGAAAAAAAATATGATATTACTTTGTTGTTGTTTGAGGTTGACTGAGCTGTAACAATAGTTGAGTGGGCTTAAGTGTATTATCTGAAATGTATATTAGGCTGGGCAGATTAATGTCAAATGTATTTTTCATGCATTGTATGCAATTAGGTATAAGCTTTGGCAAAAAGAGTAGTATTTTTGGTTATTACAAATTTTCACGGGGATACAGTTTTGACAAGATCGGAAAAAACCATTATCAAAGTTCACTTAAACCATCAAAAGTGTGGAAAACTAGAAGGGTTTACCGATTAAAAACTTTGTTTTGAAACTTATTGAAAGATCAATTGATATTGATATATGTTAGTGAATGATAATATGCAAACAATATATAAAGAGTAGATAAGGAAAGAAACAATCAAACCACGACAAGTTGTTTATAGTGGTTCGGTCTACAAGGACTATTTTTCCTTGCCCTACTCCACTCCCCGAGTCTCACACTCGAGAGTTTAACTTCACTAGTCAACAAGCTCCTTTCACCGGCGGAGAAACCTTTACACTTCGCTTACACACTATTTCTGACACTAAGCTAGATGTCAAGTTCTTTTCAAGGGTACAACCACTCCCACACATAATGTATTTTAAGGACTAAAATACTAACCACTCACACTCACAAGATTATGATGGTTTGGTATAACAATGAAGTATGAATCAACACTAGATCATACAACGACAAACAAACAAGACTTCAAACAACTTGTTGAAGCTTGAATATCCCTTGATCTTCTTTGCTACAAAAGAGATCACTAATATTTTATGAAACTGAGTTAGAAATGTTAGAGAGAAGGAATGTATGTGAATATGATAGAAAGGGATGAAAAACAACCTGGTTTGGCTTTGCTATTTATAGCCAAAATACTCAGCAGGCACAACGGACCACAGATCCCTCAAAAGGGTTCCATCCGTGTTAAGTTTTGGTGCGGCCGGGGTCTGACAGCAAGATCACCAAAATCTTACCAGAGTCAACCATATCTATCCAAGATTGTGTAAGTTATGTAGAGTCTAAGTCTACACAAATTATCTAGTGAAATCTTCTAAGGATTTCAATGATGCACTACATGATGTCAAGTGTTTGTTTTTCTATTTTTAGAAATATGTTAAAATGTAAATACATATGTAATGTTTTGTTTTTAAGAAACTAAAACATTCTTGATTTAAAAATATTAACATACATTATGGTTTAGAGTCATATCAAAATATGATTAATCAAAATGTAAATGCTTGAGTGATGAAGATGTTATTTGAAAAACTTGTTTTAATATCTATTAAACTTGACAATCTTTAAGCTTTATAAAAAAATAAATTTACTTTTGTCGTTAACAAAACTTAGGTAAAGATCATAAAATATAAATAACGTTTAATGACGATATTTGTATTAACAAAAAGGCTATTTGTTTTTTTTATTTTTTGGGTATTAAACCGGAAGAGATGACTACAGAGTTAATTCATTATTATTTATTTGAGCTTGAAGTTGAATTTCACGGGTGCGTGTACTTAGTATCTCAAGATATCGAGGTTGGTTGGATGTATGATTCTTCGAGATCCTTGTTCAAGCTTTTATTTGTACGAATGAGAGAATTGATTTGTCTAATTATTCATGATGTAAGGAGTTACTTTGTTGTGCTCACAGTGTATAACTATCACTTTAAAGGAGTTACGTTGTAGTACTCAAGTGTCACAAAAAGCTGTGGACAAATTCAAGAGATGTTCATATACAGTTAAGGATGGTTGGATGGGTATATGATTCCCTACTTTTATTGAAATTCTCAGTATTGGTTGTTAGTCAAACAATAGTGCAAGTTTAAGTCACAAGTTCGGGTTATTTTACTTTAGTCTCAAGTTCGTCACATTGGGTTTTCTCCATCAGTAGTCACTACAAAGAGCCGACAAAATGATAATGGGGTTGGTAAAGAGTTAGCTACAAGGAGTATGAAAGAGTAGTGATGTTATCAGCAGTTGATTCTCATTAGATATTTATGGTACTTCATACTTTTTCGATTAATTGGACATACACGGTTACGGTGCTTCCGATTGCATCGTAAACATAGTGGGTATGCTTCCGACTCATTGAAAACATCGTGGGGGAAGAGAAGTGGGTATTCTTTATACTTTTTCGATTTTTTTGCGAAAACTCTTTTCCTCCATGAGTATTTGCAATCAGGGGGAAGAAATGAGACGGTCAGTGGTTCAAACGTCTTACTTTGGTGTTATCGTCTCAACTTTCACTGGTTATTTTATGTGAAGTTACACTGTCATATTATCGAGTATTCATATATGTACAAGTTATTATTATTACGATAGGCCGCAACAATCAGGGGAAGAAGTAGTGTACGTGTTGTACTTGTTATGTGTTTGAGTTTATTGGTTCAAAGAAGAGGGCTTTAGACATATGTACCATTGATTTTTCTGGTAGATTCGTGTCGGGTATTATTATTTCGTCTTTCGTGGTTTGTTTTGGGTGAAGCGTCTACATACGTGAGAATATCTTGCTGATTTATTGCATGTACCCTCGAACGAATCTTCCGCATTGAGTATAATTGTGATTATGTGACTAGTCAGATTTGCTTGGTGTGGTTTACTGTTCTGTCTACAAATTCCGTTGCGCGCTTATTACTTACTACATCAAGTTTTCGAATATGTTGAAGACAGTTGTCAGTTTGGAGGGAAGCTAATTCAGAAACTTCGCCAAAAAGAAGTGTACGGAGAAGCTGCTAAAGACATGCAGTATGAATTGGTGGGAAGTTAACCCAATTCATACATATTACATCATTTGCCTACAAGTGAAGAAAAATTCTCAAGCCGAGGTACAAGATGAAGACAAAGAGCATCAACTGCAGTCATCCTTTGCATCTGAAGAGCTTATTAAGACTTTACTTTACTTATATTTATACTTGTAGAAAATATTGTAAGTAATCCTTTATGTCGTCCCATTGGGGGAAGATTGCTGGGATCGCTCCTAACACTTAAATGGAACGACAATTACGGGATTGCATTAGTTATATTGTAAGCCACATACGCAGGTACTAAAACCATCATTTTTGTAAAATAGTGCTTATGTTAGGCTATATATACCCCTCCATAGTTCCATGGAGGGGTGAAGATTAGTGTGTAACATTCACTTTCTATTATCAAAAACAAATAGTTTTCCCTTCTCTCTCTACTCTCTCTCTAACTATGGATGTTCTTTACTTTCATCATCCCCGACATCCCGAATCACAATATCAACCTTAAACATTGATCCTACAGGGGAGCTAATTAGCTAGGGCCCGTTTATGCATTTTGCTTCACTTGTTTTTTTATTTCGACAAAAAAAGGGGAGAAGAGACTTTATACTCATATTATTAAAACTTATACACATTTTTCTTTACTTAACACTAAAGATTAAAATACGTTTATAATGTTTATAAAAGAAAGATTAAACTTATATTTTTAAAACTTGCACATTTTTACCTCTTTGCTTAAAAATAAAATTTATGTTTTGTCCTCAACAAAAAAGGAAAAATTGTTAATACAAATATCGTCTAAAATGTTATTTATATTTTATTGTTTTTGCTAAATTTTATTGACGACAATAGTAAACTTCATTTACGCAAAATATAAAAATTGTCAAGTCTTTTATATATAGTTTCAACACTTCTCTTATATCACTAAGTTATAAATACAAATCATATGGTGATAATTTAATTGGACATACTTTGTATACAAAGTATCTTTTGTATAATACACTTGTTTTTAAAAATGTCTATGCCATAACAAATTGGCTTTGTATTAGAGCGCTAGGTACAATTGGTGCCGTGGAAAAAGTGATGCCACCTCATCACCTTTTTTCCATGGCACCAAATTTCTCTATAACACAAAACACCCCTCCCTAGCTATAACTTGGTGCCATCGATTTTTTTTCCATTTAATATAAAAAATATATATAACTAAAATTTAATTTCATTAATTAAAAAAAAAAAAAACATTACATAAATTAAAAATACAACACATTAAAAAAAAAGACATCAAATTAAAACAATACATTAAAAAGAGAAATAATCTAGTTTTTGAGAAAATATTCGGTCCGAATCCTTATTTTTTCCGCCTCGATGATAGCCGCGTCTTCCGGATCCATATCATTTGTTTTGATTTTCAAGACCTTCAAATCTTTGGCCTTTTTTTGGGCGTAAAGTGCTTCGGCTTTCAACTCCTCGTTCCTTTTTTGAGCGTTGATTAATTCAACTCTCGCCGCCGTCTCACGCTCCAACTTTCCAATTTCGCCTCACTTCAAAGTAGTAGGAAAACAACATACTATCGGCAGTTGAAGCATAAATGCTAAAATACTTCACTTTAAATGCTATACTATCAAATGCTACAATACTTCACTTTAAATGCCACAATACTTCAAAATCCTACAATACTTCACTATAAATGCTACACTTAAAAGATACAACATACTATAACTTTTTTCAAATTTTTACTATAAATGCTACTACGTGGCTTTTTGTTTACCATAAATCAAAAGATAGTTGTCACTCATATCCATACACGTTCACAAAATATCTATATTACCTTGTCATGACCCATCTTCTTCCTCGTTCACACGTACACCTGCAAAACTTATACACACACATAAAAAAAATGAAACTCGCAATATCATCACACAAACACAAAATATCATAAACACAGAACATCACAAACACAAACAAAACGAAAACAAACAAAAAAAAAAAGGAAAAATATTGCTTTGGCGTGGGCTGGTGACCACGGCGCCAAGCCTTACCAGCCCAGCTACGGTATGGTATGTCGTGCTATAGTCTAGCGTCGAAGGCTATGGCTCAAGCCATGAGCTACTTTACCCGGGTCTCTTAGCACAAGTAAACAAATCATTTTTACTTATACAAAGACTAACACATAATTACATAATAGACATTTTCTTAACTAGTTACATTTATACGTTAACTAGTTAACTTTTATAATCCATTAAAAGCAAAAGATAATGTTTTATTACATCATACATTGGATCATCTCAATCTAGCAAAATCTGATAATATATTTTGGTTAGATTCTACGAAAGATTTTAGAAATATCATGTAAAAGATTTTGGATAGATCTCAAAGATTTTTGAGATTTAGACGGACCCCTTTTTTATCAACCCTTTTTTTATAAAGGGCAAACCCCTTTTAAGGGGTCCGTGTGATCCATGAGCCAATTACAATTACAATAATCTGTATACACTCTTATTTGTTCATAATCATCATCATACTCTTTCAAAATTGTTTTAGTAATTATACACTAACCTTCTTAATAGCAAAAAGATCATCATCATCATCATCATTCAAGACTTACTAGCTTTAAGAAATTGTTGCAAGTCTTCATTTGTACATTATATTGTATATTGTAATATATAATACATCATTGTTGTAAAACCATCATAAACCTTTTGTAGAGATCAGCTAGCAATTTAGTCTTCAAAATACACAGTATGACAGGAGTGGTTGTACCATGTAAAGAACTCGACATCTAGCTTAGTGTCGGAAATATTGTGTAAGCGACGTTTAAGGTTTTCCCCGCCGGTTAAAGGAGCTTGTTGACTAGTGAAAGGATACTCTCCGGTTGAAAACTCGGGGAGTGAAGTAGGGCAAGGAAAGAAAGTCCTTGTAGATCGAACAACTATAAATCCTCGTGTCGTGGTTTGATCGTTTATATCTTTACTTGCATTTAACTTATTGTCATATTTGCTAATATATATTTGGTGATCTCACATTAGGTTTTTAAAGAAAATTACTTAAAAATCGGTAAAACTATTCAACCCCTCTTATAGTTTTTCACAGTTATGATATGTTAATAGCTCATAATGATCATTTCACATAGAAAGAATGCACTTAGATGATCACGGATGCATCTATGATTGATGTTGGATAAAGATAATTCAAGGCTTTTTATTATATTTGAAATGTCATCTTATACACCATTCGACGGGGACAATGTCTTAGCGGTACTATTCCTTTACCGCAAATATTAACTGGTCAATGAGACAATGAAGGCTTTGTAGAAATAAGTTACTCCCTCCTTCCCAAATTTTAAGTTCAATTTGACTTTTTGATTCGAACTTTGACTTTAAATATTTTTGTTTGTATTATAAAACACTTGATGAAAATTATACCAAATGAAAATATATTTAAACCACAATCTATTTATACATTTTGCATCAAGTATTATATAATACAAACAAAAGTTTTTAAAATCAAAGTTTGATTTAGAAAGTTAAATTGGATATATAATTTGGGACGGAGGTAATATGAGTTTAGACGTTGTATCACATAAGATGATAGGAACCTAATATATGAAGATCTTCGGATGAAGGGAGACATCCTCTAACAATATCGAAACGACCACTAGACAATATTTAAACAAGCGCCTTACCTAAAATCAAGTAAATGTTTAAATATGCTTAGGGGGTGGCAACACATGCGGCATGGCAACGGTATGGCACCATACCGCACGGCAACACCGTTGCTAGCCGTGCGGTATGGTTGGAACGGCATGGCAAGCGGCATCTCAACCCGCAGCGGCATGGAGGAGCGTTTGGTTTGTGTTTGATTTTTTTTACCGTTTACTAGCATTAAACATAAAAAAAAAAAAAAAAAAAAAAAAATTCCCTTCCCTTTATAAATAACACTCCTCACAACTCATTTCAAATCACATTATTTTTACACACACAAATCAACTATAACATTAAAAAAAAATGTCTTCATCATCCTCTTCTTCGTCCGATGACGAATTAATTTTTCCCGAAGAGTCGTCCGAACTCATTTTGTCCACCGGTAGTACTCTAGAAACCTATTTCGCTATGCGCGATTCCCTTCAAGACACCGCTAGCTCAAGCAATACTCGGGGGCATTCTTTGACCCGCTTTCGTGATAAAGCATTAAAAACTTTAATGAATGACTATTTCGTCGAACGACCAAAGTTTCCCCACAATGTTTTTCGTGAAAGATTCCGAATGAGCAAAAGCTTGTTTTTAAGAATTGTTGGCGATGTTGAAGCGACATTTGAATGGTTTAAAGAGGGCCGAGACGCGAGGAAGAAAAAAATTTCACGGCGTTACAAAAATGCACATCGCCATTCGGCAACTCGCATGGGTGAACCTCGGATAGATTTGATGACTATTTAAACATGTCACGAAGAACGTCCGGTATATATATATATATATATATATATATATATATATATATATATATATATATATATATATATATATATATATATATATATATATATATATTTTATATATTTTATATATATATAATAAATTCGTTTTTTTTGTATTTTCGTATATATATTTTTAATATTTTGTAGGAGATTGTCTTGATCATTTTGCCATGCGGTAATTGCGTTATACGGTCGAGAGTTCTTACGCGGTAAACAACCCATGACGTTGCGGTTATTCGAGGCACATCAAGAAAAACATCACATTCTGGAATGCTTGGTAGCATTGATTGTACACATTTCGTTTGGCGAAATTGTCCTAGGCATTTGAGAGACCAATATAAAAGAGGTGATCACCAATACCCGACTATTATGCTTGAAGCCGTCGCTTCAAATGATTTGTGGTTTTGGCATTCGTTTTTGGACCTCCCGGTGCGAATAACGATATTAATGTTTTGAATCAATCTCCGTTGTATCTTACTGAGCGAAATGGAACGGCGCCAAACAGTTCATTCACTGTAAATGGACGGCTTTACAAACGTGGATATTATCTTACCGATGGAATCTATCCTACATATTCAACGTTGGTTAAAGCATATAAGTTTCCCACCGACCGAAGGAAAGAGATTCAAAAGCTACAAGAGTCGCGAAAGGATGTCGAGCGAGCTTTTGGGCGTGCGAAGGAAAATGGATGATACTCGATCGTCCTCTACGGGCTATGTCGGTCGAAAAGAATCGACTCCTCGTTTATCGTGTATTATACTATGCATATCACCGGTTCATATAATGGATCGGTAGGTAGCGTTGGGTTCACGATGACGATCTACTACTGAGGAGTTACTGAGACGAAGATATCCATAATCGCTCACGATTTGATCTTCACGGAGCATTTGGCGGCTCTGACTTAGCATCGCCGATGGTAGTTTAATTTTCTTTTTATTTCAACGGTGATGTAATTTTTTTTTACGTATTAATGAAATATTATGTTTTTATTTAATTGTTTAATATAATTATGAATTTAAAAAAAAAGAAAAAAAGAATGAGGTATGGAATGAACATTGCCACTAAAAAACTATGGTGAGGTATGAGTGAGATATGAGATTAGGTGGAATGAAATTATTGGTGGGTGATGAGGTATGAGTTTAGACCGTTGACAACCCTTATGAAGCCATATGACGTCGCAAAATATTAAGACATCGTGGCTTTTGAAAAAGTGACAGAATAAAAAAGTTATGCTAATTATTTTATAAACTTTTGTGTAATGTTTTCTGTTTTCAAGTGGAAATGATTCCCATTTTTTCTAAAATTTACGAACATTTAGACAAATGATATGCATTCTGTTAGAAATGATATAGCGGATAAGTATTAATTAAAACTTATTTTCGCTTAATCCGGGCTGATCTAATATTTATTTGATTTTTATACATCCACAAAAGGTCATTTCATTTTATCACTTTTCTTCCCAATATTCCCTCCTTCCACCTAATAAATATATACTCACACCTGTTTCATTCCACCTCTTCGTTTATTCGAAATCAAAGGTACATCAGCAATTTTCAACTCTTTTATTCTTATACTAAACTCCATTTAATTGATCATTTTAAATATCTATTCTAGATCTATAAATAAATTAACTCCATTTTATATCTTCAAATTATAGGCTTTGATCATGGTGTTCTACAGAAGTGTTTCGCTGCTTTCTAAGCTTAAAAATCGCGCTGTAAGTTTTTTTATTTTATTTTTATACATATTTTGTTACTACTGTATAGTCACTATTTGTTGTAACGAAATGCTTATAATTCGGAACATTTTATCAGGTTTGTTATAAATGAATAGTAGGTTTAATTAGATAAAGAAATGAAAATTATTTATATTTGTTTCGAGATTTGTTAGGACTCATATAATTTGTGTTTATTGACAGGTTCAACAGCCGAGTTTGAGTAATTCGGTTAGGTGGCTTCAAATTCAGACCTCCTCTGACCTTGTGAGTTTTCGTTGTTTATATATTGCCTTAAGTTTTATCTTCGTGAAGTTTGATATCTATATTTGAATTGGTTAGTGTAATGACCTATATTATGGATCAGCATATCTGTTAATCAGTAAGTTACATGTCCCGCGGCTCATAATGATTGGCTGCTTTTAGGAATTAGAACATCTGATATGTAGACATTTGTATTTCGCTTGAAATCCCGTCTTTCTTGTTTAGAGAAAGGCGAAAAAGTTAATAGCATTGTTGTATAAATTGATTCAAAATACTATGTGACATGGGGCAAAGAGTGTTATGGAAGTTTGATGTATATGTAGTTTTGACTCAGTCATGTAAAGTGTCTTCGTGGCCCCGGCCCCAAATTATTGTTCATTTTTCTATTTTAGTTTGTCTCAAAGAAAAGGTAAAAAGTGAGGATAAAACCCGTATTATTTACACATTCCTAACGCTGTGTGGATTTTCATTATGGACAAGTTTTTTTGAGATGGAGGGACTATGTATGTAATGCTCAAGGTGACTCTATGTTTACTTGCCTTCTCCAACTGACATGCTATTGAATGATGGCCAACAAATTCGTCTGATGCTTTGAACTCCCTTACATTAATTTTAAAGAGAATATCATCTGATTCTCTCTTTTTTAAAAGAATCAGATTCTACTTTTATGTCACCTTTCACTCAACTTTCCCATGGTATTGTCTTTGGTTATGGCTGGATAAATTTTCATTTTAAACTTAATGCTCTGTACGAAGGAAATGAAAGTGGAATGCCTTCAGATTCTGTCATTTTTATCTCTACTTACTAGTACCATATAGCGTCTTGGACTTTCTAAGATTGTTATGATATACCGTTTTTACAGCTGTAACAAGAAGTGTAAATAGTCTTTGTCTAATGTTGTTTACTCTTTACTGTAATTTAGTTATATTATGCTTGGATGACTTAATATATGATTATTTGATCAAGAGTCTTAATAATCTCTTTGTCTTTCTTTCATGTAGGACATCCGTTCGCACCTTAAGGAATTGATTCCAGAACAGCAGGTGCATTTCTTAACATTAATACTTCAAAATTTTCATTTAGATGTTTTAAGTCTTTCATTATTCATTTATTCTTACTGCCTACCTTGTACTTGTACAGTCCTAGAAGTATCAGTTTCAACCTGATATGTGGCATTTATTTATACTTTATTTCTTGTGCAGGAACGCCTGAAAAAGATTAAGTCAGAATATGGAAAAGTTCAATTGGGAAACATTACCGTTGATATGGTAAATTTTTGTTTCTTTGCTTTGATCAAATTTATGCTTTTAGTTTCACCATCTATGTTCATGTTTGCTATTCTAGCAAATTGAATGTTTCAATATCTCTCTGCGTGTCTATATATGTTTAGCATAAATTTATTCTTTTCCTAAGTTAAAGTTTACTTAAAACATTCATTATTTGTAAAAGGAACCATTTTCATATCTGAAGATCTATTGTTTCTGTTTTACAAATTTAATAGGTACTTGGTGGGATGAGAGGAATGACAGGGCTGCTGTGGGAGACATCCTTACTTGACCCAGATGAGGTATATCTTTTACTAACCTAGCGATTGAACCCTTGTCTACTTATAAAAAGTAGCAGCTGCAACTAGCTGATGATATTCATATTAGCATATAGCACAAGAAAATAAATTTGTAATTCAGGAATTGAAAGTGATTTTTTTGCTGTTATAATTTAGGGAATTCGCTTCCGAGGTCTTTCCATACCCGAATGTCAACAGGTGTTGCCTGCAGCAAAGCCTGGTGGGGAGCCATTACCTGAGGGCCTTCTCTGGCTTCTTTTGACCGGCAAGGTGAAATATCTTCTTTGTTTGACACCTTATATTTTTTTTGTAAATCTTGTTTACAAAGAGTGTCATTGTTAGTTTATCATTATATTCAATGTAAATTGACATTTGTTATATTTGTGTTGACCTAGTTTTTTTGTTTTCTTCTTTTCTTTCAATAAGGTTCCCACTAAAGAACAAGTGGATGCTCTATCTGCAGAATTGCGCAGTCGTGCCAATATCCCAGGTCCCATAGTTAATTCCCTTATAAGTTAATCATATAAGAACAACTTTCATTAGTCGCTGAACTCTTTTCATTTTTGCAGATCATGTGTACAAAGCAATCGATGCGTTACCTATAACAGCTCATCCAATGACTCAGTTTACAACTGGTGTTATGGCTCTACAGGTTAATTCTAACTGTTATTGGTGCTCTGCATGTAAACCTGAATAATGGTTTATTTCATATTATTTGATAAATATATCGACTGTGTCAGCATAACTTCATGACTTGGTGGTGTACATATACCTTTTTGATAAATATTTCTTAAAGATTGCACTGTTATTCCCGGTGTGTATTTATATACATATCTGCACATATGTATGTGTACATATGTGGATATCCCTACAGCCTTATGTACGCTTAAATATATGAAAATGTATATGTATAATATCATGATAAATTAGAAGTTTCTTGATCTTGACTCTTGGCTGTTATCCTTCTTGTAGAGTTCAACTGCTAAACTCTTTTGTTTCAGGTACAAAGTGAATTCTCAAAAGCATATGAGAAAGGAATCCATAAATCCAAGTATGTTGCTTCTTATTATTATTTTTTTTTTATTTAATTTATGCAAACATGACAAAAAGTATACTTGCTAATCAGTATAATCATTATTCTTGAAGATACTGGGAGCCGACATTCGAGGACTCTCTTTCATTGATTGCTCAACTACCAGCTGTTGCTGCATACGTTTACCGTAGAATATATAAAAATGGTGAAATTGTACCAGCAGACAACTCATTGGATTATGGTGCTAATTTTTCTCATATGCTTGGATTTGATAGTCCCGGCATGCTAGAGCTTATGAGGCTTTACGTCACTATCCACAGGTCGGATAAATATCTACAACACAGATTGTGATTTATGATTACAAACTTGTTTTTTAATCCATGTTTAAGGAATCTGCAACTTTTTTTGGGTAAAAGGGCTTCTTACCCCGGTAAATATAAGGAATCTGCAACTTTAATCAGTATATAATTTGTTGCAGTGACCATGAAGGTGGAAATGTCAGTGCTCATACGGGTCATCTTGTAAGTACTTAACCATTCTCCAGATGGCAACCCTATAGGTGATGAGTGTGTTCTCTGATCCATACCTTTCATTTGCTGATCATTTCAGGTGGCAAGCGCGCTCTCTGATCCATACCTGTCATTTGCTGCTGCATTGAATGGTTTAGCTGGACCCCTACATGGTTTGGCTAATCAGGTACTTTGAGATGTATTTTGTTCTTGTGAAATTATGGATTTATTAAAATATATATATTCATTTCAGTTCGTTCCTGACAAGATATAATTTCTGGTGCAGGAAGTTTTGCTTTGGATAAAGTCTGTGGTAGATGAAGTTGGAGAGAACGTAAGCAAGGACCAATTAAAAGAATACGTCTGGAAAACCCTGAATAGTGGGAAGGTAATGTGAAAGTACCTTTGAAAGCTCTTAAGTTTTTACCCATTTATCATCTTGTACACATCATAACTTCATTAGCCTTTCTCAAGCAAATTTGAAAACATCAAAATTTTGTTATCTTTATGCCAATTAATCATCTTGAACACAGCAAAACTGTACTACCCTTTTTCAAGCAACCTTGGCAGACATCAAATTGTGACTGTAATTATGATACATTCGATGTAACTACATTTTTACCCACCACAAATACTTTAATGTCGTATCACACTTTTGTGGCAACATCAGCAACACCTATTTGAAGTGATCATGAACAGGTTCTTTGCATTACATCATTGTGCCAGTTTCATTCTGACTCCTTATTTCGTGACACAGGTTGTTCCAGGATTTGGGCATGGAGTTCTACGGAAAACAGACCCCAGATACATGTGTCAAAGAGAGTTTGCTTTAAAGCATTTGCCTGATGATCCTCTGTTTCAGCTGGTTAGCACCTTAATAGCATCTCATGCGGTCACTTGTTTCTAGAGGTGGCAATAACAGCCCTTTTACTTAAAAATGGTTGATTTGGGTTATATTTTATCCTACTGTTTGAATTTATAATTTTGAAAACTTGGTTAAGTATGGAGCGACTTAAATGGGTTGAACAAAACTGCTTTAATAAACAAACTGATTATTAACTATAGTAACTAAATCATAATAAAATATATAATTTCCTTTTAATAATTCAACTAATCCATATTAAACATTAGTTGTTCTGATGCTAATCTGTTTTGACATAGTTACCGGAACCGCCCATTTTGCCACCTCTAGTTGTGTTTATGTCATTAAATCCTGATACCAGTTTAGCTGACTCTTGAATTTTGCTTTTTTACTAAAATTCTTCAGGTTTCAAAGCTTTATGATGTGGTGCCGCCAATTCTAACAGAACTTGGCAAGGTAACTACTATGTATTGATTCTTAAATATGTAATTATCTTTTCTCTCTCTTTCTTATGTTTTCTGTCATAAAGAAACATAACATCCCTTTTATAAGATGTATGAACTTAAATGGTTAAAGTGGGACATGAAGGCGTGTGGCATAACAATTTAACCTACAGAATTTGGCTTCTCAACCATAATTCGTATGCTAAAGTAATGTGATAATAGTTGCACGAAAACAGTGTAAATGATTTGAATATATGATCCTGGGAATGTAAGTATGTGATTGGCAATTATTTTCTTTTGCCTAAAAGTACATGATTCTTATATCACTCTTGCTAATACAATTAGAACAGAAGAATCAACAATACCTGAACAATGGACTCAGTTAGACAGTTGTGTCTTCTTTATGCTCATTTGGTGTGGGTCAAGCCTGTAGACGTCCTCTGCAATCCCTTTAATTATTAGTGCGATAGACCTTATAAGGTTTCATCAAATGCATCCATCTAAACTGGAGTTATGTTTTTGCAGGTGAAAAACCCTTGGCCAAATGTTGATGCTCACAGTGGGGTGTTGCTTAACTATTACGGTTTAACTGAAGCAAGGTAAATGAAACTTCTGCTCTTTCATGGGTTTCAGTTTTCTCTGTTTCTCGAATTTGCTAGTGTAAAATGGGCGGGTTAACCCAAAACACCTACTTTACAGCAGATGAGACCCAGAGAACCATAGCCTCTAAACTAAAATAATGTTTCCCATTTTTTTTTGCCAGATATTACACTGTTCTCTTTGGTGTATCGAGGTCCATTGGAATTTGCTCTCAGGTATTTCTCGCACTAATAATACCTTCAGTTTGGATTTATTGCAGCAGTTAACTTTGTCCTAATCATCGAAAGAAATGGCCCATTGGTGATGAAAAATGTTTGACTGTTGATCAAAGATTAATTTTACTTTCTGAACATCGTACTTGGTTTTTATAGCAATGAACAAATCATCTTTCTTGCTGGAAACGCAAAATGACTATTGTAGACAAAAACTCCAAATATAACAGTATTTTATACTAGTCATTATGTGGCCTACAGTCATGATGAACAGTTCTTTTCTAATGACAAGGCTAGATTACAAGAAATCAATGTTGCAATTTTCATAAGGAATTGAAGTACTATTATTTGTCATAGCATTCCTTATATTCTTATCATCTTCTTGATTCATGGTTTTACAGCTCGTATGGGACCGAGCCCTCGGTTTGGCACTAGAGAGGCCAAAAAGTGTTACAATGGAATGGCTTGAAAACAAATGCAAGACATCTGTCTGATTTTGCATAACAAAGGTAACACATTTATCTCTTTTTGCAAATAATAATAGTTGCTCGACCTTTCATGGTGGCATTTCATTGGCGGCAAGTTGTGGTGAACAATGTTTGAGGTGGTTAAGCTAGTCACTCGGATCAAGTAGAGGGATAGTTTCTACTTCATGAGTTTTTATTGATTGTACAGAAAGTTTGTATTTTGATGATGCCGTTTTGGTTGCTTGACTTGTAGTGTTCTCTTTGTCGTTCATATCTATATTGCGTCTGAAAATTTTAACTAATTATGTTGAACATACTCATTTTTCCTTGCTATTCATCTGCTGCGTTAAACCATGCGTAAAACTTTTGATGATTTTTACATAGATAATACTCATTTCAAAAAATTCAAGTTGTTCGTAAGAGCACTCCTAAAAAATCAAGTTAATTACAAGCCGGCGCTGGTTAAAAATTATCTGGCAACAAAATAAATAGGGAAACCTGGATGTTGAGGTGAACGTACAAAACAAAACGCTCACTGCACCCTCTTGACTTTAACCTTAGTTCTTTACAGCTTGATCAATTATTATACAGTATCAAAAGTTATAAACTTATTTGAAGTCATCACCAAGTGTCAAACTTGTTTATAGAGCGTTGCTTTCTTAATGTTTGTTTATGTTTTGCTTCAAGTCTTGAACCGTAATTTAGAAATCACTAACCTATTTGAATTTTTTGTTATATTTGTGAACTCTACAAATTTTTATATAAAAAAAGATTATTTCATTTAAATGTCAAGTATGACAAATCATTATCTTCCAACCGTGACTGTTTTTATATGTGGGTTTCATACCTGTCATTTTTCCTTTGACCATGCAAAACATGAGTGAATTTTTTTATGTGAGTGGAAAGTCTTTATATAATCGTGTAAAGAGACGATAAAGAAACTTTTATTATTTTCCAAAACCTTTTTGATTATGACAATAATTGCATTTTAAATCATGTATCAAGTTGTTAGTCCGGTTTGAATAGATCAAAATATGGAAAACAATTAATTGTGACGCTAACCGGGTACAATCTGTCATTTTGGACACATGTATGTCTAGTCACCTGCTTAATATGATTTCAGTTAAAAAAACAAAATAGTGATTGGCGGTATATGTAAGAAGAGAGATTGTGTAACGTACAAGGGTGGTTTACGGGGTTCACGAAAATAAGGTGAATGTTTGCGTATAGTATAAATTTTTACCAAAAGTCATGAATTTTTTGAAATGAACTTGGTTTCAAGTTTTTTTTTTCACATAAATACATACATTGTTTAGTTATTCCACAATATGTCACAAGAAACACACTTTTTAATTTGTTTACTTGTTTTAATGAAATCATACATTTTAGTTTATTTTTATTTCTTTTATACTTGTAAAAATAATTGTGCAGCTGATGACCTAAAGTATTGAGTCTGCCCCTGTGTACAACAATGAATGCATAAAAATTGTGCAATCTGTATACAACAATCAACAATGAATGCAGTAAACAATTAATTAGTCATGTGGAGTAGACATCCAATAATTTTTCTCATAAAACAAATAAATCTTTTTAGTTACACGAACCGAACATCTTTTAAATCCCTTACTTTTTGGTCACTCTTCTCACACTCACATTTTCACTCACACACATTTAATCTGTATCATAATTTTATCTTAATCGAAAATAAGTTTGTAAAAGCTACAATATCAGCGAGAATTTGAATGAAAGAGAAAAATTGTTCATGATATCCATTTTTATTTTATTTATAAAGTAATTTTTACAATACGCTATATGATAGGTGACACTGTTTCTATCGACCGTTATTTTGTATGACTTTGACAAATTATTACTCTATATTAGTCATATGAATAGACTCACCTGCGACATATTATGCATAGGGGTAGTTTTAGTCGATCAAATTGTTATTTAGTATTGTTGTAAGATTCAAACGTCTTGCTAGTATTAACGGTTTTATTAACTCGCGTCACGATGGCAGAAGCTCAAAATTGTTATTTATGTTTAAGTAAGGTGTTTGTGGTGAAATTAGTTGTCTTATGCTTGTTGGTAGCGACATTAGTGGTAAAGTGAAAATGTGATATGATGATTACTGATCGATAGTAACTTGTAATATCCAAAAGTTATAAATACAAAATTCATAAATCTCATGCACATAATTACACCCCTGTATAAAGAAATAAAAATCACACAATTAATTCTAAAATGAAAAAAAAGTATATTTATTTTAATAATTTGGACAAAAAATCGAATAAAAAGGAAAGAAGATAATATTGTAGTATCTCAATCAAACAAAATTAAACACCCACTCCAATAATACAATACAATCATTAAAATACAATATCTCAAAAGTCAAATAATACACTTCGTGGAGACATCATAACAACAACTCACTTACCCGATCATTCCCAAACATCTCATCTCTGTGTTTTTTTTCTTTCCCAACCATGACGAAAAAGGCAGTTTTAATCGGATGCAACTACGCAGGAACAAAAGCCGAGCTTCGGGGATGCATAAACGACGTGAAAAGAATGTACCAGTGTCTAGTAGAACGTTACGGTTTTTCTGAAGACGATATAAATGTTTTAATAGATAGCGATGAGTCGTATACGCAGCCAACGGGTGCTAATATCCGTAAAGCGTTGGCTGATTTAGTTGGATCAGCTGAAAGTGGTGATTATTTGTTTGTGCATTATAGTGGTCATGGGACTAGGTTGCCTGCTGAGACTGGTGATGATGATGATACTGGTTATGATGAGTGTATTGTTCCTTGTGATTTTAACTTGATTAATGGTATGTGAGCTTCTATCTAGAGCTTTATTTTTAGTTGACTGAATAACGTATTATTTTAGATTAAAGTAATTTATATAGCATTATAAAGAAAAGACGTTGCTATAACTAGAACTGTTGGATCTAGACATTTTGATTTAGCATTATCAGATCTGATTATTTCACCAACAGTGTGTTTAGTTTAGTAATATAATACACTGCGTCAATGGAATGTTATGTTTAGTTGACTAGTTGTGTTTGCTTCTAAGATCAAGCTCAATTTGCTGGATCAAGTTTTATTACATTTTGTAATTTTTCTCTAATGTTTGTGAGCTTAACTAATATAATTGGTCAATGCGTGATGAGGGGACAAGGAAAAGAAATATGTAATGGAGAAGTTAATTGGTTTTTTTTTGGGGCCTTTTGGCTTTATATTACATATATTTTTGTTGGATTGTCTAAGTGGAAACAGCGTGAAATGAAAGGAGGGTAGTGTGTTCATCTACTTTTCCAAAATCTATCGATTTTTCCCAACTTTAATGAAGGCAATCTGTCATTTCCTGATCTGTTCTATGAAGACAATCAGTCTTAAATTTCATTTGTCGAATTGTCATACCTTGTTCTGCTCTGTTTTTCAGTTTGTTTGATCCTAAGGTACTTACACAAACAACTTCTGAAAAGTGATTGTCATCTTCATGTGTAATGATCACTCTGCTGTTGTATCAATGTTGATACTTGCAGATGATGACTTTAGGGACCTTGTTGATCAAGTGCCTCATGGTTGCAGAATAACCATTGTATCAGATTCGTGCCACAGTGGTGGACTAATTGACGAGGCTAAAGAACAGATTGGTGAAAGCTGCAAAAATGATGATGATACGGAAGAACAGGAAGAGACTGGATCGGGATCCGGATTTGGATTTAGAAACTTCTTGCATAAGAAGGCTGAGAGTGCCTTAGAGTCCCGTGGCATTCATCTCCCTTCTGGATTACACCATAAGGATCGTGAGGCAGAAGCTGAAGAAGAAGTACAAGATACCTATGTAGGAGATTTACATGTTAAGAACAAATCTTTGCCTCTTTCTACCCTCATTGACATTCTTAAGCAGAAAACCGGCAAAGATGATGTAGATGTTGGGAATGTGAGGCCGACATTGTTTGATATGTTCGGCGAAGACTCCAGCCCAAAGGTGAAAAAGTTCATGAATGTCCTCTTAAACAAATTCCAAGGAAACAACGAGTCTGGTGGTGGTGGCGGTGGTGGTTTTTTTGGAATGGTTGGGAGTCTGACTCAGGAATTCCTAAAGCAAAAGCTGGAAAACGACGAAGACTATGCAAAACCCGCCTTGAAAACAGAAGTTGGGAGGAAGGAAGAGGCCTATGCTGGATCAAACAAACGGGAGATGCCAGAAAATGGTATTTTGATCAGCGGGTGTCAGACTCACGAGACATCAGCTGATGCCACGCCAGGTGGCAAACCGGATCAAGCATATGGAGCTCTTAGTAACGCGATTCAAACAATCCTTGAGTCGAAAAGTGATGTTAGTAATTACAAGCTCGTGACTGAGGCGAGGAGGCTGCTAAAGAAACAGGGGTTCACTCAAAACCCTGGTCTTTATTGTGACGATAACCATGTTGAGGCCTCATTTGTGTGCTAAGCGGATGGTACTACTGGAATTGAGCTATGGTATTTGTGAGCTTTATAAGTAAGCGTTTGATTATTTTCATATATTTTCATTTGAGTGATGGTTTTGGATTATAACCCTGGACGTATATTGGTGGTTTGAGTTGTATCATGTATGTTTAAATTGTGTGTTCTATTTCTTTTTGATATAAACAGAGTTGTAATTTCTGTTTGACAATAAAATGGAAACTGTGTTATGTTTATCTCAGAGTTTAAAGACTTTTGTTGACTTGTTTCAGTAAATAACATTTGTGACTTACTGTTTGAATCTAAACTTTTACTGTATTAACATAGTATTTTGGCCATTTTTTGATCTGTTACCGGTTTGACCGGTCACTTTGTGCGAGGATTTGAATTTCTAACCAAAATGGTCGTTCCTAGAAAAAAATTACATAAAATGGCCATTTCGAAAACTTACCTGAAAATTGGGAATCGCAAAACCATTATGCGATTTTGGAGTATAAATCTGGGTAAATGTCTTTAAAATGCGTAACAGGTAGAGGTTCCACCCTCAAACGGTCTAGATTGAAATTCCTGTGGTGACAGTCACTTTCATTAGCTGGAATAAAAATTGTCATCTATCATAATATTGAAGATTTACTGTGCTAAAGAAAAATAAGGTTTATGTTTTTGGTGTGATTGCAATGTAAAACAGTGTATTAGATTCATGCCACAATGGGAGCTAAGTACCAAGACAGTTTACAAAACAGTGTATTAGATTCATGCCACAATGGGAGCTAAGTACCAAGACAGTTTACAAAGGCATTAGAATCCCAACCTTCACCTTCTTTCTGCATTATGTTAGTTTGTGGGAGTTATAAACACACGTAAACGACTAGAAGTGTGTGTGAGTGAGTGAAGCACGTTAAACACGAATGCGTGTCGAGCGTTATAATTACTTGAATACGTTAGACCCGATTTGCATGCATGTTACCCGATCTCTTTGGACGACCCATGGACTTGATCCATTTACATCTTGGGTCGGTTTAGGAGTGCCTTGGGCCTAGTCTTCTAAACGATCGGGCTATGGGGTGTTTGTTTTATTGTGTTGCTTGTCGACCAAGTCTCAAGCCCATGTAATGGGTCGTTTGAGATATTATATAAACAAACAAACCATGCATTAGAAAAGTACGACAAAAACAATAATATCCCTAAAATTACCTTAAAGTAATCGATTTATCATAATCATCATATGTACGTGATTGGTTTTTCATATGAACCAATTATTGTTTACTTTGGTTTTGATATAACAACCTTAACTTGCATGTTCTCTTATCCAAGTTGTTAACGTTTCTATTGGTTAGTTCTTGCAAACTTTCTGGTCAAAGATAGTTGCAAGATAATGGTGGTTTTTCTGTTTGTTTCTCGGACAGGAAGGATACAAGGATATCGGACATATCTTGTTCGATATCGGGTGTGATGTAAAACTGTTCTAGGACAGTTTGTGATCTCGGGCAGAAATAAGAAGTGGTTCTTGGGATTTTCTTGTTCGTGGTATTCAAGTTATTCAAGGTGTTGATTGGTAAACGTTCTCGACTAGCATCTAATCGAACGTACTTGGTTTAAGTGTTTGTGTGTGATACTCTTCGAGGTATCTATTTTAGATACTTACGGTTTCGTTTTGGTTTCTTGTTCGTTACTGAGATCAATTGCCAAGCAATGTTAGCCTTTCTATATCCCTTTTAATTAATTAATATTGTATTAATTATTTGTTTATTAACTACGTGCTTAACATAATTGCATTAACTAGATCCAATATCCGCTTGCGTGGTCGTGAGGTTAATGGTTAACGGTTCTAAAATCCCAACGGTGGCATCACGAGTTAACTCGTTTTGCGATTATGGGTTACACGTTTACGAATTAATAAACATGTTTTAAAAGGTGCATGAAACCTAGTTTAGTTATTTGTTTTATTTTAATTTTGACGATTACATGCAATACTTGTCAATTTTTAATAAATAATAACTAGTCACACACAAATTACAATTATATTGATAATTAGAATTAATTGTTAATTGGAATTAATTTGTTAATTAGAATTTAATTTACATGTTAATTATAAATTAATTTGTTAATTGAAATTAAATTGTTAATTAAGAATTACATGTTAATTAAAATTACTTGCTAATTAGAATTAAAAGTTAATTTGAATTTATTAATTGTTAATTAGAATTATTATGATAATTAGAATTACATATTGTTTATTAAATACATAAAATTGCGTAATTTCTTGTTAATTGAGATTGCCATGCGTTTATGTGTTTTCCTACCACAAGACCCACTCAATTGCTTTTCTTAGTGATGTATGGGCGATCTAGGTATTACATCCTAGTGACGGTCTTATGGTTCTCCGTTTGGGAAGACTATAAGAGAACTCGGAACAATATGTGGTTATTTATATTGATGTTTATGCTTGTATGTTTGTGATTCCTATATATGCATTATTACTTGCTTTGACACCCAATTGTATGCAATATGGAATAATACATATCGTAACCATAACATTAATATTGGTCTTTATTTACACGCCTAAATACCATGCTCATTGTGACCTGCTATTTGATTCGTGGAAAATTGTTTTTGTAAAATAAAGTGACCTAATATATGAAACACGTTTTTCAAGAATTTAAAAACTAGACGCTATGGACACTTGGGATGTACGGCTCACTCACTAGAACAAACTCAAAGGGGTTCAAAGAGGTGCGCAGTCATCGCACCGAAAGGATGTCTAAGGTTATGCTTGACGCTTACGGTCCTCTGCCTCCCCATGCGTTCGATTGGAGCTACCGTGAACCATGATGATCACTACGGTGTCATTACCAAAGTTTTAAAATTAGTGTTACAAAGTTGTTTTGCATGCTTCTTTGTACACGACTTTTACCACATTTATATGTGCATACCTATTTGTTAATTTTAAGTCTATGCCATCCAACTACGAACACGTGCACTTGGATTGACTTCTGCAGTCGGACCTAAGGGCCTTTCCAACCCATGGTAATTATTTCTCACTGGTCAGACCTCTGGTTATTTTTACACGTTCATACTTGGTCGACTTATTTCGAGTTAGCTTGGTCAGACCTTGAACCCGAGGCATAAGATGAGAACTAAACATGCTTTTGACATTATTACTTGATACTAATGCCTTAAATGATCTCATAAATCTAAGAGTTGCATTATGCAATTAACGCTCGTAGCTTACCTCTTGTCCTATTTTTTATACAATCGGTCGGACCTATAGTAATTAAGTGGGGTTGCAAGATGGATCTTAGTCTTAATTAGTAATTAATTGGGTAGTTAATTCTTTTAAGAATGTAATTATCGAAAATACTAGAATTGAATTTTTTATGTTCTGATTAATTGTGTTATTGCAACATAATTCGTAAACAAATTTGTTTTTCTTCAAAAGACAAACTTAGTCTCTTTTCCTAGTAAGAAGAGTGAGACTTATTCCTATCTTTTCTCCTTAGTTGACTAACTAAGATAGGATTCCAAAATTGATAAACTCATTTATCATCTTTCATTACCCTTTCGTGGTCTAGAGTTAATTGAAAGATAGAATATTTTGTGTAACTGGAAACATTGTGTTTAGAGCTACCAAAATAAATAACATCCTGCACTTGTCACGATGTATGAGTTTAAACCGCAAAGAGTAAAGTAATTACTAGCATATTTGCTAGGTAATCTTCTTGGACTCTTATTATTCCTAAAGTGCTAAATACCCTTGGGGCTTTGTAGACGATAAAGGAGGAATTACATGCTAAAGATTCAAGTTAATTGAATAAAAGAATGGCTAGTCCATTGTTTACATAAGTAAAACTTCATATACTCTGTTCAATACCTAAGTACATGCTACTCATAGGCATATGAAGATAATAGGAAAGTATATAAAACTGCTATATGCTTTCTACTGGAAATGTAACACTTACAATGTTGACAAATCCAGTGGGAGTAGTTGCATTTTATTACTGAAATATCATTAATGTAATGTTGTCAATTTCAGTGGGAGCTACGAGATTAATTTCCTGTTAGTCACCCATATAATTTCAAACTTGCTTTGAAATAATTCATTAATTTCCGAATATGAACAACCATTGCTTAAAGGAAAATTGCATTTTATTTTATAAGATAACACGTTGCCTTCCTGCTGTCGCTTCCTGAAGTGTTATCTATAGAATAATAATCCACAATCCCTTATTAAAGGTTATGGTTCTAAAACTACTTATGATATCTATGACATTATCATATCGTTTGAACAATCAATCACGTGTTGTTTGTTTTCATAATATGATGTTGTACCTTTCACAAGTGGGAGAAATCTCAAAGTGTGTGCAAGGAACAACAATATTATTGGTATCTCTTGACCGCAAGGTAAAGGAAACTAATAATTCTACTAGGACTTAAACACGTTAGATGTTTAATGTCCTACTACATGTAAATAAGAATTCTACTAGGACTTAAACACATGAGATGTTTATTGCCCTACTACATTCTAATAATGATTCTACTAGGACGTGAACACACTAGATGTTTGTTGCCCTACTACATTCAAATGTCATAATATAGTGTAAAGATACTTCAACATTTGACTACATGTTTTAGTCAACATAATTATAGTTATATGATAATGATCATAATTCTGAAGTATATAATTAACTTGAAATTACTATAGAACTCAATAGTTTGCGTTCATGATTACTTTTGTTAGTATAATTATGCTTACATGTTAAGACATAATTATAAAGTCCTCGTGTTAATCAATGACTTATAACATAAAGTATATATAGTAAATGTGTTATGTCTTCTCGTTAACACATAAACATGAGGCTTTGAATTATTCAAAGACTGATAATGTATTATTGAAATGTTATGTTTTCTTGTTAACACATGAACATATAATCCTTGAACAGTTATGTCTTCTTGTGAACATGTGAACATAAGGTTCTTGTATTGTTCAATGAATATACATTATTGCATGCATTTGGTTCGTGAATACTTTATATGCAATTTGGCTTGACCCAATTGACAAGTATTTGGTCCAAAGAGAATTAAGTTATCTATAGAATTCTGATATAGTTTCACAATTCTAATAACTCATAGGATACCACTTCATTATGTTATGTCTAATGTGTTGGATCAAACCTTATTCATATTGTTTGGTTCATGATAGCTTTAATTGCTCTACCTCCAAAACATATCAAGGTTAGAAATTGCGTGTGTCATGGATACACTCAATATAGTTCAAACCTAGAAGGTATTCAAGACAACCTATAACTGAAAACCCTAATTCATTAGGGATTTGAGGTTTTACCACTCAAACCAGTTGAATCATAAACCCTTTTGGATTTTTGATTTTCTACACTTCCTAGCTTGAAGATTGTAGTTTTGGTATTCTTCCTAGCTTGACGAAACACAAAACCTGTTGCTAGAACTTTTGGTTAAAGAGTGATACTAAATTAGAGTTTTTCTATAAACCCTAATTTGAGTTGTTGGAAGGAATTCCATTATGTCTTGATTTAAGTTCTAAATTTGTTAAAATCTTATGAAGCATTTTATTAACAAATTTTGAGATGAGAACTTAAAATGTATTTTGTGGTTCTCCATAAAGAATAATTTATTGTTGCTTAAATACTTAGTATTTAGAGAATTGTCTCTACTTACAAAAGTAAGTGGGAGTATATACATATCTCAAATTTTTTGAGAAAAAAATACTTAACCTTCTAAAATCTACTTATTAATGTCGTACTAAGGTTAACCTTGGAATAAATGTTTATCTGGAATAAACAAATGCGGAAAATAAAGTCTAACACAAATGCAATATATTATTCAAGCAAGTCTTCAATAATACATTTCACTTGGAATAATTTACATGGATGGAAACCTTGTGTTTTTAAACTAAGGGTTTATCATGTATATATTATATTGTGTATAAGACTAGTTGTTGCTTTTGTACAAGAAAAAAATGAGCTGACAACAATAATATCTAATTGAGAGTGTTTAGATTATTGTTTTTATAAATGTTTACGGATTATAAAGCATAGTGTTGTATAAGTACAAATGATGCTAGAGGATTATTAATACTAGTTGTAGTAGGATTTTATCATTTATGAAAAATCTGCTAACTAGTTATGCTCAACATAGAGCATTGTTACATTACACATTAATGAATGAGAATACTTTACACTTTTGGAAACTGTAAAGATGACTGTCAGTATGTCGTTGATTTCTAAATACCTCATGCAAGGTAAGACGACATCTCCTTACTATAACTCTTGCAATAGTATGAGCATATGAGATAAGACACTCATCTTATATTTCAAATCACTCACCATATGTGACATTTGAAACAAGTATTCAGAAAGTTTACTCAGATGACTTTTTAGTTTTTCTTGTAAAATAAAGGTTGATAATGTTGGAAACATTAGGCTTCAACTTACTAAATGAGTTTCATGCATATCTGTTTTAGTATTTGGATAATTGGGATTGATAGACAATTTTTACTTTATGATGAATAAAGATACTTGGTATTTGTTATTCATTCATATAATAATTGTTATCCTATATTTGCATGTTTAATCCTTGAATGATTTTATTATTCTAAATATGTCTATTGTCGGTTAACAATATGAGAATATTGTTATGTAAGGTAAATGTGAGTGTTGGTTATATTCTAACGAGAATTTGGATTGTTCCCGCCAAACTCATATGTGTTCACTAGAGATGCATATCGGATTCCCCAACTTTCAAACATTTATTTTTGGATCCTTGTCATAAGCAAAATATTGAAAATGTCTTGTTATCTTCATCCTTAGACTTGAGATGCAAGTAAGTTCTGTTATGTGTGGATATCATTTTTTGTAAGTATACGCAAAACGCTATCTGAACAAGGTAGTTATAAAAGCTATATTTCGGAGTGATGTGAAGCAGCATCCACAACACTTGTAGTCAATAAAGGATTTGTTACTCCACTTGATATGTGCAGAAAGATACCATGGCGCCTCTCCAGAATTAATAAGATAATTGTTCGGCCGAACCCAAAGAGTAATGCAAGATGATACTTGATTACATTTGGTATATCTAATTAAATTCTATAACGAGATTCTAAATGGTTAAACTATATGGAATGATTTGAGATCCATAATCCATGGTTTAACGGTGTCTATAACAAAGGATGATTAGAGCAAGAAATTGAATGACCATGCTACTGAGAAACTTTTACGAAACTATTCTCTAAGACACTTTTAGTTAAAAAGCGAGTGAGAGCGTTTGCTAGGCGTTTCTGTCGTTAGTTTTGTGTGCCATTCGACACTCCAACTCCCAAGTGGGAGCTGTTGGTTTGTGGGAGTTATAAACACACGTAAACGACTAGAAGTGTGTGAGCCGATGGGGGTACACACGTTAAACACGAGAGTACGTGTCGAACGTTATAATTACTTGAATACGTTAGACCCGATTTGCATGCATGTTACCCGATCTCTTTGGATGGCCCATGGACTTGATCCATTTACATCTTGGGTCGGTTTAGGAGTGCCTTGGGCCTAGTCTTCTAAACGATCGGGGCTATGGGGTGTTTGTTTTATTATGTTGCTTGTCGACCAAGTCTCAAGCCCATGTAATGGGTCATTTGAGATATTATATAAACAAACAAACCATGCATTAGAAAAGTACGACAAAACAATAATATCCCTAAAATTACCTTAAAGTAATCGATTTATCATAATCATCATATGTACGTGATTGGTTTTTCATATGAACCAATTATTGTTTACTTTGGTTTTGATATAACAACCTTAACTTGCATGTTCTCTTATCCAAGTTGTTAAGGTTTCTATTGGTTAGTTCTTGCAAACTTTCTGGTCAAAGATAGTTGCAAGATAATGGTGGTTTTTCCGTTTGTTTCTCGGACGGAAGGATACAAGGATATCGGACATATCTTGTTCGATATCGGTGTGATGTAAAACTGTTCTAGGACAGTTTGTGATCTCGGGCAGAAATAAGAAGTGGTTCTTGGGATTTTCTTGTTCGTGGTATTCAAGTTATTCAAGGTGTTGATTGGTAAACGTTCTCGACTAGCATCTAATCGAACGTACTTGGTTTAAGTGTTTGTGTGTGATACTCTTCGAGGTATCTATTTTAGATACTTACGGTTTCGTTTTGGTTTCTTGTTCCGTTACTAGAGATCAATTGCCAAGCAAGGTTAGCCTTTCTATATCCCTTTTAATTAATTAATATTGTATTAATTATTTGTTTATTAAATACGTGCTTAACATAATTGCATTAACTAGATCCAATATCCGTTGCGTACTCGTAGAGGTTAATGGTTAACTGGTTCTAAAATCCCAAAACATTACCCAATACGCGTCAGATATTGCGGCTTTTGACATTCACATACGTAATCAAAAAACTAAAGATGATATGGATGCTGGGAGAGGGATCAAGGCCAATGTTGTGTGATCTATTTGGTGAAAATTCCATTCTAAATTAAAGGTGAGGAAGTTCTGACTGTCCCAATGATTGAAAGTCTGGCTCAAAAATTCCTAATTATGCAAAAGCTGGAACATGATTCAGGCTATGCGAAAGCTTCTATTTTTTTTGGTTGTTGTTGTTGTTGGAATGACAGGCTATGCAAAACCTGTAATGGGAACTGAGTTGGAAGCAACATGATTTAAACAATTTTTGAAGAAACAAGGGTGTTAAATTTTGGGGTAATAATCTGTGGCAAACATGTCATTCTATCAATTGCTAATGGTTTTCAAGTTATGTTCATTGCAGATATATTACAGGGGTTAATCATGGTCAATATATAATTGGTTCAGAAGTTCATTCCTGCTGAAGCTTGTTTCGTTTCTGCTGATGAATAAATTATAACCGTTGAGGGGGTCTTTGTGTATCTTAATCTCCTATTTAATCCATCCCCAATCTAGGGTTAGACACAACCGTGTGCGATCATTGTCTCACACTCTTCTTTTCGATCATTGCACCGATCTTGCTTCCTCTTTGTATTTGTCTGGTTATTGTCTCATTGATATTAATCTAACCTTGTATCACTTTGGATACTATTGTTGGTTTAATCTAAGCCGACTATTGAGACTTAGGTTTGAATAAAGTATTGCTGTGAATCTATTGTTGCTGATACTTTCGTACATGGTATCAGAGCCTCAGGCTCATAATCATTGTTGATTCACCATCCAAGGGTTTCTTCGTAGAAACTTGGGGAAATCTCTTCATCAACTATTGGTGGTTTGGGGTTATTGCTATTGGCATAATCACTGGTTATTTTCTATTCACAATTAGCCCTAGACTAAGTGAATCTATGGTAATTGTGATTTGTTCTTTCCGCTGCATATTGCTCTGTAAGTCTAAGTCTACTATCTTCTTCAAACAAACAGTACTTAAGTCTTTGTGGGTACAAACGGGTAGACTAACATCTTGATCTGCCACCTCTGAGTGGTATGAATACCTGCTCTGGTTTACCCCAGTCCACAGGCTTGGTGCTTGTTGTTTCTTAATTACAAAGTCTTACTTATTTGTTTTATCTGTTTATCTGCTCTAGCTGCTATCTTTGTCTGTGTTATTTGCTTGTCTTATTGTTTGCTTTATGGCTGTTGGTGATGATAATACTGGTGGTGGTGGTGGTTCTTCCACTGAGAAAAGCTTATCCTTTGGTGATGCTTTGTATTTACACCCTAATAACACCAATGGCACTCCTATTATATCTATCAAACTCACTAGAACTGAAAATTATAAAATATGGAATATGGCCATGACCTTTGCCTTAAGGAATCATAATAAGTTAGAGTTTATTGACGGTACTTGCATAAGAGATGACTCAAACCCTAGTCTTGCCAATCAATGGGATACTTGTAACTCTGTTGTGGTTACCTGGATTCTTAACTCTCTCAGTCCTGAATTATTTGTTGGTGCTATCTATGCTAAAACTGCTTATGAAATGTGGAATGATCTTAAAGATACTTATGATAAAGTTGATGGTTCAGCTATTTTTAATTTGCATAAAAATATAAACTCTCTTAGTCAAAGTGGGTCTTCTCTTGCTGATTATTACAACAACCTTAACTCTTTATGGAAACAATTTGATTGTATGATTAGCTTACCTCCACCGCACTTGTGAGGTCGCAAAACATTTTGAAAAACACAATCGACTAATCAAACTAATGCAATTTCTTATGGGTCTTGATGACACTTATGTCCCTATCGAAGTAATATTCTAACCGAGACCCTACGCCTAATGTCAAATCCGCTTTCTGTTGTCTCGGAGAACAATCTCACGAAATGTGTCATCCGGGAATAGCTCGCTAAACCCAATGCCACCGCTTTTCTTGCAAAAACTTTTGATAATGGAAAATTTTTGATAACAAAAAGTATCAAACAACAACAATTTCAATAAAGGTACTGGTTTTAATGCTGGTAACAGTTCTAATAACAGAGGACCAAACATGAATCTCAAATGTACTAACTGCAAAAACACGGTCACACTTGTTGATAGATGTTATGATCTTGTTGGTTATCCTGCTGGATATGTTAAAAGAACTTTAATGCTAAACCCTTCAAGAAGAACAATGTTTCCATCGATACTAATCATATCACCGACAATAGAACTAGCAACTCTCTTGTCTCTTTGTCTAATGAACGACTCTCCGGACTTATGAGTCTTCTTAATGACAACAATGTATCTTCGCTAATGCTAACATTGCGGTAAAATTTTCAGAACCTTCTTTAATGGCGTGTCAAGTTTAACATAAACTTCAACAAATTTTTAACAACAACACAAAAACCTTATATGGAAACATCGGTCTTGGTTGGATTGTTGACTACGGTGTAAATCGAGACATGATTGTGTCTCGCCAATTTTTAATTAATATTGTTGACATTTCAAATCTTGGTCTAACTGTTGGACATCCCAATGGTACTCAGGCCCTAATTACTAAAATTGGTGATTTAAAGGTCAATAATGACCTAACTCTTTTGATGTTACGGTTGTTCCCGAGTACAATGTCGGTCTGCTGTCTGTTCATAAGATTGCTAGAGACAATAAGATGTTTGTTGGGTTTAATGAATCTAATTGCTATATCTGAGTTTACATCAAAAAGGATTGTGGGGATTGGTAAACAATGCAATGGGTTATATATGTTTGATATTGATTCTACATGTAAGATTACTTCTAATAACCGCATTTACTTTGTCATGTTTCTAGAAATCTCGGCATCAAAGACTTGGTCATCCTCCGACCAAGTCCTACATATTCTTAAATCCACTCTTAAACTTGATAATACATCCGAATCGACCATCTTTGTGATACTTGCAATAAAGCTAAACAAACCGGGGAACCATTCCTCTAAGTGAACATAAATCAACTAAAATTGGTCAACTTGTTCATCTAGATGTATGGGGACCATATAAAGTCACTAGCAGAGATGGTTACAAATATTTTTAACCATTGTTGATGACTATTCTAGGCGATGCGGGTTTATATGCTTAAGGAAAGGATGATGTTTATGTTTCCATTGTTAACTTTACTCATATGCTTTCAAATCAATTTGAACACAACGTTAAGATTTTCAGAAGTGATAATGGGACATAATTTGTCAATAAAAAACTTCAACACTTCTTTCATGAAAAAGGAATTGTACATCAAACTTCTTGTGTTCATACACCACAACAAAATGGTATTGCAGAAAGAAAACATAGGCATCTCCTTAATGTGGCTAGATCCCTTATGTTTGAGGGAATTACCTCTATATCTCGGCTTTGAATGTGTTCTAATCTGCATATGTCATAAACAGTTTACCTCTTGATGTTGTCCAGCAAGTCTCCTTCTCCCTTGTGTATGGGCATGACCCTTCACTCTCTCTTTTAGAGTCTTTGGTCGCTTATGCTATGCCACCATTCTCAACATCTCGATAAATTTGGTAGTAGGTCCGAGAAAAGTGTCTTTATTGGTTACTCGAATGAAAAAAGGTTATAAACTTTTAAGCTTAGAAACAAAAATATCTTTTATTCCGGATATGTCAAATTTTATGAAACTGTTTTCCTTCAAAATGAAAAATACTTTGTCAAAACCTTTTCTTTGAAACTTATGTGCCTAAAGATTTAAACCACAAAACTTCTTTGACTCACAAATAAGTCCCAATGATGAAGGAGAGTGACATCCTATGATGATGGCACGGTGTTGGGTCATCCTACTAGGGATGATGAACACATTGCAACTTCTATAGATGATAATACACACCACGAGGGCACTAGATCACATGAATCACATCCCGCTAATGCATCTTCGATTTTCTTGATACATCTTCCGATTCAAATCGAATTCGAACAAGAAGAAGGCTTGCCGACCACCATGCTAGAAGGTCAACGAGTTTCAAAATTGCCCATAATCTTAATGACTTTATTGTAGAAGGAAAGTTAAATATGGTGTTGAAAAGGTTGTTAATTACTCTAACCTTAACAAAGATAATTCTTGCTTTGCTTCTAGTCTTAATAAAAGTATTGAACCTACATTATGAAGAAGCTATCCTTGATAATAATTGGGTTGATGCTATGAACTCTGAAATTGAGGCCTTAAATGAAAATCGTGCTTGGGATATAACTGATCTCCCACCTAATAGAACTCCCATTGGTTACAAATGGATCTTTAAAATCAAATATAAAGCCAATGGTGAAGTTGATAGATACAAGGCTAGATTAGTTGCTAAAGGTTACAACCAAAGGGAAGGAATAGACTATGATGAAACCTTTTCCCCTGTTGTGAAAATGTCTACTATTAGATGTCTTATTGCCTTAGCTGTGAAAAACAAATGGCCTCTTTTCCAACTTGATGTTAACAATGCTTTTTTGTATGGAGACCTTGATGAGGATGTCTATATGACCATCCCCAAGGGGTTCTGTAATGAGAACAATAAGAATAAAGTCTGTAAACTTGTCAAGTCTCTATATGGTCTTAAACAAGCTCTCAGGAAATGGAATGAAAAACTTGTTAGTGTTTTAAAAGAAAATAACTTTGTTCAATCTGTCAATGATCATTCTTTGTTCACCAAAACAGAGAATAACAAGTTTATTTCTCTGCTTGTTTATGTGGATGACATTGTCCTTACTGGAAATTGTATTGATGAGATAAACCTATTCAAAGAGTTTCTAAAATCAATTTCATATCAAAGACTTGGGAAACTTAAAATATTTTCTTGGCATTGAGGTTCTAAAAACTGGGAATGACATATGTCTCACCCAAAGAAAATACTGTCTTGAACTCCTCAAAGAATTTGGCCTTCTTGGGTGCAAACCTGTGTCCACTCCTATGGAACCCAACTCTGTTCTTCCATACATACCCACTGCGATGATCCATTACTTGTCGGCATCATTGGATATCGAAGTTACTTGGGAAACTTATTTATCTCACTCATACAAGGCTGGCATCTCATACTCGGTTCATTGTGCGGCACAATATATGCATTCTCCTTGAAATCTCATCTAGAATGTGCCTCAATGTTCGAGATATCTAAAAGGAGCTCCGGAAAAGGCCTAAGGTATAACTTCAAAGAACTCGAAAATCATCTTGAAGGGTATAGTGATGCGGTGGGCTAAATGCAAGAAAACCAGAAATCATCACGGGTTATTTTGTTTTCTTTAATGATTGTTTGATCTCATGGAAAAGTAAAAACAAAACACTATTTCAAAATCTTCCACGAAGCATAGTATAGATCAATGTCTCTCGCTACTGTGAAATTATATGGATTCAAAAATCTTAAAAGATCTAAAAGTTGATATCAATCTCCTGTTAATCTTTTTGTGATAACAAATCGCTTTGCAACTTCTTTGTCAATCCTGTTTTCCATGAAAGATCAAAACATTTTGAAATTGATGTTCACTTCATCAGGGAAAAAATTGCAAGAGGGGTTATAAGTGCCTAGAAGATTGGTTCTTCAAACGAAACTTGCAGCATAAATTCTTGTGTGAAAAATTGATATTGTTTGATATGTTTGCTCATCAGATTAAGGGGGAATGTTAAATTTTGGGGTAATAATCTATGGCAAACATGTCATTCTATCAATTTACAGGGGTTAATCATGGTCAATACATAATTGGTTCAGAAGTTCATTCCTGCTGAAGCTTGTTTCGTTTCTGCTGATGAATAAATTATAACCGTTGAGGGGGTCTTTGTGTATCTTAATCTCTTATTTAATCCATCCCCTAATCTAGGGTTAGACACAACTGTGTGTGCAGTCATTGTCTCACACTCTCTTCTTTCTGATCATTGCACTGATCTTGTTTCCTCTTTGTATTTGTCTGGTTATTGTCTCATTGACATTAATCTAACCTTGTAACAGTTTGGATACTATTGTTGGTTTAATCTAAGCCACTATTGAGGCTTAGATTTGAATAAAGTATTGCTGTGAATCTATTGTTGCTGATACTTTCGTTAAAAGGGGTTATTGTAGCAACAACCATGTTAATTCGTAATCATGGTGTTTCAAGTTTCAACGTACGGCAAGATTTTCTGTATTTCTTAAAAATTAGTATCACTTTTTAAAAACTGTAGCTGATTATCTTGTAAGGGAAATTTCACAGAGTACCAACGTACTCATACCGAACAAAATAGTATGTACGTTAGTATCTTGTGGAATTTTCTAATCTTATCTTACAACTTCAAGCAAACATATTTACTTAAACATACCAAATACAGTACTATTAAGCAATACTTATGTTGTCCAACATTTGAATCTGATTGTTTGGTATCACTTAATGAAGTTAAAGTGCAATTCGAAACACCCCGTTCAACCCCTATGAACCAATGGAAAGGAACCTTATTAATAGGTATCATTTATAAACTCTTTGCCATACAAGAAATAACAGAAGTACCAGTAACTGAGAAAAAGTCATAAGAACAGATAGATAATTAACAACCACCAGAAATTTAAAAACTTGAGTATCCACAATTGTGGACTTGTGTACAGTTGATTAAGATCAGTTGTCTATCGACCTCATGTTTTGTTGATGACCCATGGTAATGTAACTATGGCTAACTAGCCAGCGAGGCTAGACAGGCTCGCACCCAAACCAGCCATAAACTGGGCTTGCTGTCGAGCCATTTCCATTTGAAGCTGAAGCCTTTGGAGCTGGGCTTGTGCATCGATAATGCTATACTCTTCACATTCTTCACAATCCACACAACCCAAATGTGTGGCATAGTCACATGATTCACAGTAGTACGCCCAACGATCGTTTTGGACATCCCCATGACACACGTCACATGAAACCGTATGATCTTCGCTTTTTACTGGACACGAGTAATATAATTTAAGCACATGCTCGTGATCGCTCCGTTTCACTGTTTCTGGCAAACTTACACATTGGGTATGTAGATCAAATGTACAAATAGAACAATTATAGGTAAAACCTGTCCCATCACTAAAGCACGCATTACAAGTAAATTCACCATTGTTGTTGTTGTAAGGTGCTACTGGGAGGAGGGTTAGAGGGTGTTCCGGGTGTGACTTGTGTTGGATCACTCTTTTCAGATTAAAACATGTTTCATGAAGATGGAAGTCACACTTTGGTTCGACACATGAATAGCCCTTGCCAACTAGTGTGTCTTCACATCCTGAACAAATAACCTCGTTTTCTTCATCTTCGTCTTCTGGTATATCGACTTTAGATAATTTGTGTGGGTGGCTGAAATGCGTGATTCCTTTATCTTTCATTTCATTTTGAGGGATTAAAAGATCTTGGGAGCTAGTAACGGGATTAGGAGAACTAGACGGAATGGAAATATAGGCTACATTTTGAGGAATTGGAGAATCTTGGGCTTTAGGAATTGGATTAGGAGGATTTGTGGGAATAGAAACAGAAGGTTCAGTTTGTGCCATCGAAGCATACTGAGTACTAGCAGCTGGATTCTGAGAAATCGAGTGAATGAAAACAGAAGGTTCATTTTGAGGCATTGGAGGATCTTGGGTGCTAGGAATTGGATTTGGTGGATTAGTAAGAATAGAAACAGACGGTTCATTCTGAGAAATGGAAGGATACTGGACACTGACAATCAGATTCTGCGTACTCATCGGCTTGGAAACAGTCGGTCCATTCGGATCCATGGAAGGATCATGGACATTAGGAATTGGATTCTGAGAACTCATCGGAACGGACACAGAAGGTCCATTTTGAGCCATGTATGGATCTTGAGCAGTAGGAATTGAGTTCTGACGGCTAGGTGGGATGGAACCATAACCTTGATCATGACTCGTGGAATTATATTGTGTGCTGGAAACAAAATTTGGAGTCACATTCGGATTCTGTGCACCGGTGAATGGATTTGGAAAACTATCATGAGCAGAAACAAAAGGGATGTTGTGGCTCATGCTAGTATGTTGTGATTTCCAACTTGACGGAACTAGTTCTTGGAACAGATGAGCTGTTTGAAAACTTGTAGTTATGGAAGTGGAATAAGCGCACTGAACATGAAGGTCAAATTCACAATCAGCGCAGGAATAGGAGAATCCGGTTCCCATATCTTTACATGAATTGCAATAAAATGAATTGGAGAGGTAAGTAGGGTAAGGAACCAAAGTGAGGGGATGAAGAGGGTGGGACGGGTGTGCCATGGATCGAGTGGCGTGGTAGCATTGCTCGTGTAGGTAGAAATTGCATGGCCAACAGATGTAGATGGTTCCGGTGCTTGAGGAGTTGCAACCGGAGCACGGGAGATCAACCCCTTGGGGTAATTGATGCATGACTAGATTGTGCGGGTGGCTGAAATGTTTGTTCCCTTGATCCATCTCTCTTTTTTCTTGAATGTGTGTGTGGGTTCAATGTGAAAGAGAGTATATGAAGATAAATTTATTAAATTTTAGTAGTTGTTGTGCAAGTAGCTGGAAATGGAATTGGTCAGATTGCCAACTATTCCTCATTTTTGTCGAGAAGTTGACTTTGTAATGTCATGAATATGTCTTTGGTGGCCAACGACTATCATCATGGGAAAAAGATGATCATATACTAAAAGATTATTATAAATTCATTGATTAGAAATTTATAATAAGGATGGAATGGTTGAAACAGTTTAAGCTCCTTGAAAAAGTGGTGAAGCATGTATATATTTTTATTCGACAATATTGCTCTGATCCGGTGAACATAAACCCTATCCGTATTAGTAATACTTTGATGTATATCTTAGTAGTGTGTTAGTAACTAATAGGCATAGTGATGTTGAGTGTAATCCCAATCATTGGAAAAAAAAGAAAGGCATGCGTACATAAAGTCTGCTGAGTTACTCCCTCTACTGCAAAGTCGCTAGTGACTTATGGTTATTGGTTACCAAATGTTGGAACCTGGATAATTGACCACTGAACTTAGATAACTTGATCAAATGGGCCGATTCTACCAATCTCCCCAATTCGTCTAAAGACTGCCTTCAAGGAGTCATCCAAACCGTCATGTGGGTAATAAGGAGATACATGAACAAGTTGTACTTCGAGGCAAAACCGTCAAGGAAGGACACTCTAATGGATCAAATAAAAATGTTTTCTTACTCTTGGATTGTTCATAGGTCAAAATCCTTAAGGCCGATGTGGCTAGATTGGATTTCCGATCGTCTTAATGCTTGTAAAATCTCTTTGTAATTCCCTGTATCTCTTTGCTTGTATTTTATCTAGCTCCTTGCTAGGGAGAAATATAATTTTCCGCAACAAAAAAAAAAAAAAAAAAAATCCTTCTATTGCCAATTAGTTTTAGAATGGAACTGGAACAGTGGAACCTCACGGAGATTTATACACTCGGCATGTGGCCATAGCGATCCTAACAAGTAATGCACTAAAAGAAGCTATGGAGTAGCAATGGATATGATGTTGGCTTTTAAAAAAAAAAAAAAAAAAAAAAGCACAACTGAATCGAAAATTTTACGCGCCACGATAGAACTTGCATAAATCTTATGGATCTCTGATAATTAAATCGTGTCAATCAGAAATATTGATCCACCGCTACCTTATTGGACATATATATACAGAGTAATTCGGTTATCTTTTGATTGAATTTGAATTACTAAATATTAGCATAACATGCCCACAAAAAGAACTCTCAGTTTTACTTTTTGAACTTATTATGCAATAGTTATCTTTTGCCACCTTAAATTCTTTTTGTTTCAACATTATGTATAGAGCTATTATTTGCGCAATTATATATCCACCAGCTAGTAGATGTATATGATCATGAGTAATTGAGTTCAGAAAAGCATGTAAAAAAAGATGGACATTATTACCTAGAAGACAGTATGAAAGATTGATTATACTCATCCGTACTAAAATTGCTGAACAAAACATATGAACATCATACAAATAGAATAATCTGAAAGTGAAAACTTGACACATAATGAAATGAACAGAAGTACATTTGAATTTAGAGATAGCAACAATCAACAAGTGTGGTAGCATCTTCCCATGGAAATCGAAAGTCCATACCCATTAGTTTGCAGCTAATCAAGAGTCAAGACTCTTCCCTTATGATAGAGCTTTTATTCAATTTGAATGAGTTCATAATCCCAATGCATACTTGAACTACATCCATCCACCCTAGCTCTTTAAGAATATTGAGGGTTATGAGCACTAGTTTGACCTGAAGGAAAGCCCATATGCTGACCATGCATGTATGAATGATGACCGCCAGTATTTTGATTGTGAGCACTTGTAGGAACATAAGCATTTTGTGCTGGATAAGAATTTGGGCCACTTTGTGATACGGCTTCATGACCATGTGAGTAGTTGTTAGCTAGGGTGGGTTTTGAGTACGGCTGAGCACAAAGGACATGAAGGTCGAATTCACAGCTGGAGCAGGAATAGGATAATCCGGTTCCAGTGAGTTTACATGTATTGCAGTAAAAAGAATTGGATGGATAAGTTGGATATGGAATTAAAGTGAGAGGATGAGCAGGGTGTGATGGGTGTTTCAGGGATCTGGTTGCACGGAAGCATTGTTCGTGCAACACAAAATTGCATTGCGCGCAAACGTACATGGTCCCATTAACCAACATGTTGCAGCCAGAACATGACATATTAGCAGCTTCATGTGCTTGGTGCATAGTGAGGTTATGCGCATGGCTAAAATGTCTGTTCCCAGAATTCATCTCTTTCTTTTCTGATTTGGTATGTGTGCTAAAAAAATTAAATGGAAGTAAATATGACAGTAGTTGCCAAGTTGCAAAGCCTTGGCAATAGTTTAAGACATAATTACATAATTGAGTAATGGGTCAGAAATGGGAATAGGAATCAGAATGGGTTTCGTCAACTATGAAAATGTCAAAGTCAGCTCTTTCCAGTTGAAATAGTTTATGGGATTGAAATGGGGCTTGGTCAAACAATAAATGTCAACTTGTTCCATCCAAAGATTCTTTTCTGCACGTCCAGATCGAGTTCAATAATAGATTTAAACCAATAAAAATTTCCACCCATATAAAGTTAACTTATAAAATTAGATTTAGCAGCAATTTCTGCAAAGGTGTCAAGTTGCAAAGCCGCTAATAATTGAAAAGATTCCAAAAGGAAATTATGCACTTACAAACACGAAATATTTAGTTGGTTTTACTTTATGTTTAATTGATCTCTAGTATCTATTTGGGGCCTTAAGCACCATTACATTTTCTAGCATTTAAGGTCTATGAAGTTTTTTTGTTTTTTGTTTTTTTTTTTTTAATACTAAACAAAAAAAGATATTTAATTTTTCTTCTTCTTCTTCTTATATATTAAAATACAAACATTTTAAATTTCGATACTTTTTTCATATATAATAACCATTTTATTTCATTCGATGCTAACTGAGTGGTTAAAAACGTAAGGGTAGAATAGTCACAAAATAAACACAAATGTCAAAAATTGAAAGATTGTGGTTTATAATAATAATAAAAAAAGCTACACGGAACAACAAAAATGAATAAGCAGTTACATTTTTCTTTTGTATTATTATTATTATTATTTTGTTTTTTTTGAACATCACTTTATTAAAAAAACATAGGATTTACAAGAAATTAGTGGTAAGTCGAGATCATATTGGGGCCCCACTCCTAAAATTTGAACCATTTCTCGATTTGTGCGTGTCATCCTTGCGCAAGGGCCATGCTAATCTTCTCTGTATCGTCCCAATTTTATCGGATGTCCCCAAAGGGGCTATGCTAATCTTATTATTATTATTATTGTTATTATTATTATTATTATTATTATTATTATTAGAGACTAAACATGTAAAGTTAGCATTAAAATGTAGATTAAGTGATGGCTATTCTTTATGTAGGAACCTTGTACGTTGTCATAGTATATGTAATAGATTAGTAAATAGGTTCGTGGATTGAGCTAAAGTAATAGTTTAGTAGTTAAAGAAAGCTAGTCCCTATGTGTGTTGTAATCCAAGCCCATTCCACAAGACAGACCAAAGCCCATAAGTATAGCACCATTGGAAGTATAAGGGTGCGTTTGGTATCCCCTATGTTAATGAGGGAATGATAGTATTAATGATTTTAAGTGTTTGGTTAAGATGAGGAGCCCATATTATATGGGAATGAAATATGGATATTGTCCATACTTCATAGAAGTCCAAAAGGGAAGGAATTTTATTTTAATTTGCAATCATGAGGTTACAAATAAACTTGTCATGTTTGTAACCATGGCAAAAGTTTAGATCACAATTTGTCCATAGATCAAGTGAATAGATCATCACCCTTCATTATCTTTTGATCCAATGATTTACATTATTTTTAATTTTTAATTAACACTTAACCAAATAAATCTGATATTAACTGAAGGGCAAAATTGTCTTGTCGTCAAACCCACTCAACTCAGCATCATCTCACAAACACACGCACTTACACACACAGACCCCAAATGCTCTCATTTCCCACAATTTCACACCTAATCCCCAATTATTTCAATTTCGTCAAGTTACAAAGGATTTACGAAGTAAATCCGATCAATCAACATTCGATTTAAAGCTTAAATCATCATCTCCACAACCTAATGATGCATACACGAATCTACTCACTTGTATACGGTAGTTTTTGTTTACTTGATTTGTTGTTTTTGTTCGATTCTACTATTGTTGATGTTGTTTTTTGTATTTTGGTATATTATTGTTGTAGTGAAGTTTGTTGTTGGGACTTTGGTTGCGAAGATTGTTGTTGTGACTGTTGTTGTGGTGGTAGTTGATGCTCACCATGTGTTCGATGAAATGTGTAGGTAATAATAATAACATGTATACCATAGTAAAATCATATATTATTCTAGTTGAATCATATATGACTCTTGTATACCATGTGTTCGATGAAATGTGCATGTAATAATAACATGTATACCATAGTAAAATCATATATAACTCTTGTATATGCTATTATATTATTATTTTTGTTAAAAACTAAAAATTTATATTGGCTTTCTTTATAGGTTGTATTAGCAGATGGATAGGTTGTCAAAACAACATCTTGTGCTTGAAAAAGATGTTGTCAAAATAACATATGGCACTACGGAGCTCTTGAAACATGTTAATGGTCTCACGAATAGCCGTGTGCTTATACTGATGTTTTTTTTATATATAGTTGTGCTTATACATTTTCATCAACATAACTTGAACAAAGAGTAAATCACAGTTAATACTTCCTTTTGTATATTTTGTGAACAATTGAACAACAACATATGATTCTAATAAAATCATATATGATTCTAGTATAATCATATATGATTGTGAATAGATCAACAGCTTCACAAAATCATCATCAAAAGGTCTACTAGAATCATATATGATTTCTGAATATACGTAACAAACTTTCTGAAATTAACAGATATACGTAACATACTTATTTTATTCACAAGATACGTAATATACTTTTAAATACTTACCAATGTACGTAACATTGACGATTACCATTTTATAAAGTTACAGTTTTGGTCCCTGTTGTGTGCGTTGACTTTCATCGTTAGGCATTTGACATTTTTTTTCATAAAAAAGTTACAGTAATGGTCCCTTGACATTGCGTTGACTTTCATCGTTAGTCCTTTGACATTTTTTCATCCGTTTTTGTACGTTTTTGTCCGTTTTCTTACGTTTTCATTCGTTTTTATACGTTTTCATACGTTTTCATCAGTTTTATCCGTTTTCATCTATTTTATACGTTTTTCATACGTTTTTTCGTTTTCGTACATTTTTATCCGTTTTAATATGTTTTTATCCATTTTCATACGTTTTTATCCGTTTTCATCCATTTTAATACGCTTTCGTCCATTTTTCTTACGTTTTCATCCGTTTTCATCCATTCTCTACGTTTTCATACGATTTTATACGTTTTTATCTGTCATTATATGTTTTTCGTCCATTTTTCTTGCGTTTTAATCCGTTTAACACGTTTTTATATGTTTTCATCCATTTTTCTTACGTTTTCATTCGTTTTTATGCATTTTTGTCCGTTTTATACGACTTTGTCCGTTTTTATACACTTTCGTCCGTTTTTCTTACGTTTTCATCCATTTTTATACGTTTTCATACGTTATTATCCGTATTTATACGTTTTCGTCCATTTTTCATACGTTTCATCCGTTTTTATACGTTTTAAGCCATTTCCATCCATTTTTATATGTTCTCGTTCGTTTTTATACGTTTCATACGTTTTATCCGTTTTTATCTGTCTTTATACGCTTTCGTCCGTTTTTCTTAAGTTTTCTGTTAATACAATTAAACCGTAAAAACGTTTATTAATATTTTGCGATCTCTTTGTATTTTGTTGATAACAAATATAATGTTATCTTAAGTACAATTATAAGGATACATGTTATTTTTGTAAAGCATTTACATATAGTCATCTAATACAAAAATGTTGTAATTAATCATTTGTTGTAATAGTTTATTAGGATGGGTAAAAATCACAACCCATGGATCATATCCATAACCCATGGTATTGACCCATACCACAAGACTAGATACAATGTACTCATTAGATACATTGAATCTAAAAGAATACCCATAGACCAACCCATAACCCATGACCCATGACCCATATGCAAAAACCCATGGGCAAAGAGGAGCGTCCACGGATCCCTAGGATTACACTAGACGGATCCTCGTGGGAGGGATCCGTGGGATCCGGGAACAATGGCGAATTTGCCTATAAATAGAGAGCCATTTCTTCATTCTAACTCACCCATCTTCTTACTAATTCTCTCATATACTCTCATTCTCTTCTAAAAAGATCACTTGATCTAGAGAGTACTTCCTTCTTTCTTTCTTTAGTGATTCTCATATAGGTCCTTCTCAAGGCGAGATCACGAGCATTCTACAAGTCATCCAAGCAAGGGTCCTTGATTGATTTGTTCCTCATAAGATTTCTATAGCAAAGATCTTGTATTTGATATTTCACATATTTGTTGTGTAATAGTCGTGTTGGTTTGGTCCACCGTGTTACGGACTCGGTATTTAGCTTTGTACCGGAAAAAGGTGTAAGCAACGTTGTGAAGGCTTCTCCGCCAAGTTGAAGGAGTTTGTTGACATAGTGCTTGAACTCTCGATTAGGTGACTCGGGGAGTGGAGTAGGGCAAGGAATGTGTCCTTGTAGCCGAACCACTATAAATCGGTTGTGTCATTTCTATCCCTTTGCTTTACTTTATTTACTTGCTTTATCATTAGATCTATACTTTCTCTACATCCATACGATCTCACATATTATCGAATCTAAAGTTTTTGAAACTAACTTAAAATCGGCAAAACTATTCAACCCCCCTTATAGTTTTCCACAATTGGCATCAAGAGCTAAGTTTATAAAAGTTTTAAAGTAAACCATATTTTAAAAACTTGTCGATCACTATGGGTTCTGAAAATTACAAAGAAGAGCAATCTATGCAACGACCACCACTACTTGAAACTAATGGTTTTATATATTGGAAAAATAGATTCAAAACTTATGTGAAGTCTAAAGATATTAATCTTTGGTACATTATTGTTGAAGGCAATTTTGAGGCTACCTCAAAAGATGATAAAGGAAATTTAGTTAACATACCTCATGATAAACTAAGTGATGAATTGAAGAAAAAGCTTTCTAAAAATAGTGAAGCTAAAATGGTTTTGTATAATGCTTTACCCAAAAAGAAATTTGAAAGAATTTCTATGCTTAAAACCTCTAAAGAAATTTGGAATTCTTTAGTTGTAACACATCAAGGTAATCAACAAGTTAAAAATAATAAAATTGATTTATTTGTTCAACAATATGAATAATTTTCAATATCGGATGAGGAAACTATAGATCATTCATTTGCTAATTTTAATACTATTATTACATCTTTACAAGCACTTGATGAATCTTTTTCTAGCCGTAACCATGTTAGGAGATATCTAAGGGCACTTCCATCCAAGTGGAGATCCAAGGTGATTGGCGATCGAAGAGTCAAAAGATTTGACGATCCTCACCCTTGATGAACTCATAGGCAACTTAAAAGTCTGAGCTTGTCCTTGCTAAAGATTCCAAGCCTCAAAGGTGAAAGAGAAACACAAATCTCTTGCCCTTAAAGCCAAAAAGGCTTCAAGCAATGAAGAGAACTCCTCTTCGGATAGTGACGACGAGGAGTATGCTATGGCGTGAGGACTTTAAAAGTTCTTTAGAAGGAAGGGAAGATACGTCAAACAACCGTATGACGACAAGAAAGGATTTTGGAAAAGTAAAGAGGACGAGAAGCCAAGGGATGATAGTGCTTGTTTTAAATGTGGGGACCCAAACCACTTTATTAGTAAGTGTCCCAAACGGGATGATCAAAAGGCGTTCGTGAGCGGCACGTGGGGAATGAGCGACGAGGAGGACGAAGAAATTTGTCTCATGGAAAATGACGAGGTGTGCTTAAGGGTCGACCTAGACCCGGATGAATGGGTCAAGGATAGCGGGTGCACGAGGCACATGACCGGCAATAAAGATCTATTCTCCACATATGAATCCTTCAATGGAGGTAATGTGGTGTTTGGAAATAACAAAAGTAAAATCATCGGTAAAGGTACGATTTCTAACAAATCTCTAACCATTAACGATGTGTGTCACGTAGAAAACCTAAACTTTAACCTCTTAAGTATAGGACAAATATGTGATAAAAAGTGCAATGTATTTTTTACCAAAACCGGTAGTAAGATATTAAAAAATGGCATAACCATAGGAAGAGGAATTAGGAAACATGGAGTCTATGTCATTAAAATCGGTAATGAACCTAAAGACAAACTATGTCTTACCTCTATGGATGATACTTCGACCTTATGGCATCGAAGATTGGGTCATGCCAATATGCGACTTCTTCAATCGCTTTCATCCAAAGATCTACCTAAGTTAAAATATGAACATCACTTTTGTGATGCTTGTAATGTAGGAAAACAAGTTCATTCTAGTCATAAAGCTAAAAACATGGTGTCTACAACTAAGTGTCTAGAATTACTACATATGGATTTATTTGGTCCATCCGCTATCCAAAGTTATGGAGGCAACTACTACACTTTGGTCATAGTGGATGATTACTCTAGGTACACATGGACAAAATTCTTAAAGAACAAAACGGAAACGTTTAATTATTTTGAAATATTAAGCAAGAAAATCCAAAGACAACTAGGAAGTCCTATAGTGTCTATTAGAACGGATCATGGTAGGGAATTCGATAATGAGGTGCAATTTGGAGCTTTTGGTGACGCTGATGGTATTACTCACAACTTCTCGGCTCCGCGCACTCCACAATCGAATGGGGTAGTTGAAAGAAAGAATAGAACCCTACAAGAAATGAGTCGCACCATGCTTAATGAGCAATCCATACATCAAAAATTTTGGTGCAATGCCGTTGATACTTCAACGTACATACTCAATCGAGTCTTAATTAGACCAATCTTAGGTAAAACTCCATACGAGTTACTCCGAGGCAAAAAGCCTACGTTAGATCACTTTAGAGTCTTTGGTAGCAAATGTTTTCTTCTTAATACTAAAGATTACCTTACAAAATTTGATCCTAAATCAACCGAAGGTATCTTTCTAGGTTACTCTCCAAATAGCAAAGCTTACGTCATTTTAAATAAAGAAACAATGAAGGTAGAAGAGTCATTAAATGTAAAATTCGATGAAAGTCCACCCAAACCCTCTCCACCTCTTGTCGATGACGAGATTGTAGAAAGTGAAGCTATAATAATAAAGAAAAAGATAAATGAAGAAGAAGAACCCTTAAATGATGAAGTCATTAATATTAAAGAGTCCAAAGATCACCCCGTAGATAAGGTCATAGGAAAGCTAAGCGAAAGAACATTAAGGTCTCAAGTTCAAAACCAAAGTAGCTTATTTTGTTTTGTTTCAACCATAGAACCTAAGAATACACAAGAAGCCATAAAAGATGAAAGTTGGGTAATGGCTATGCAAGAAGAATTAAATCAATTTGTTTCTAATGATGTTTGGACACTTGTCCCTCCACCTAGTAATCAAACCATAATAGGAACCAAATGGGTTTATAAAAACAAATTAGATGCAAACGGAGTAGTGTCTAGAAACAAAGCTAGACTCGTTGCCCAATGGGTATAACCAATAAGAAGGAATAGACTTTGATGAGACCTATGCCCCCGTGGCTAGATTAGAGTCTATAAGAATACTTCTTGCGTATGCTTGTGCTAATGATCTAAAGCTTTATCAAATGGATGTCAAAAGTACTTTTCTAAATGGTTTTATAAATGAAGAAGTATATGTAGCTCAACCTCCGGGATTCATCGATTTTGAAAAACCTAAACATGTGTATAAGTTAAAGAAAGCCCTTTACGGTCTTAAACAAGCTCCAAAAGCTTGGCATGATAGAATCAAGTCATTTTTAATTAAACACAACTATACCATGGGGTTAGTTGACAACACAATTTTTACTAAGAAAAAAGAGTCACATATAATCATAGTTCAAATATATCTAGATGATATTATATTCGGATCCACTTGTCAAGACATGTGTGATGATTTCTATAAAATCATGCATGACGAGTTTGAGATGAGTATGATGGGAGAACTTAGTTTCTTTCTTGGTCTACAAATCAAACAAGTAGAAGATGGTATCTTCTTTAATCAATCTAAATACATAAAAGAGATGTTAAAGAAATTCGGATTAGAAGAGTCAAAACCAATTAGGACACCAATGTCATCCGACACCAAACTCACTAAAGATGAAGATGGAGAATCCGTAGATAATACTAAATATCGTGGCATGATTGGTAGTCTTCTCTACCTCACGGCAAGTAGGCCGAATATCATGTTTAGTGTTTGATTATGTGCTAGGTTTCAAGAAGACCCTAAAACATCACACCTAGAAGCCGTAAAAAGAATATTTAGATATATAAAGGGTACAACACAATTACGATTATGGTATCCTAAGAACACGGGAGTAGAAACAATTGTATATGCAGATTCTGACCATACAGGTGATTATGTTGATCGAAAAAGTACAAGTGGGGTATGTACTTTTATGGGATGTTGTTTAACATCTTGGTTTTCAAAGAAACAAACAGCATTAGCAATATCAACAACCGAAGCCGAATACGTCTCCGCGGGCAAAGCATGCCAACAAGCACTATGGATGAAACAAGCGTTAGTCGACTACGACATTCATCTAAGTGACATAGCAATTCTATGTGACAACAAGGGTGCCATAGATTTAAGCAAGAATCCGGTATTACATTCTCGTACAAAGCATATAGAGATTCGTCATCACTTCTTAAGAGACAATGTTCAAAAGGGGAACATCTCTATTGAGAAGGTAGCGTCTAAAGATAACATAACCGACGTCCTCACCAAACCGTTGAAACGGGAACAATTCAACCTACTTCGTCTTGGTCTTGGTCTCATGGAACAAATGTCGTAATTTATTTTTTTGACTCTACAAGGTATGTAAACACTAGCGTTCTTTTTTCTGAGTCTAGGATCTCTATTTCACGCACAACTCACAAACAATACGGGAATTTTCAAAACCCAAGATAAGTTTTTCACTCATAACTCATATTTTTTTTTCTCTTCTTTTCTTTCAAGGAATAAAACGATTTTTATTCACAAATGGAAACTTCTTTTGGAATGTTTTCTAAAAATGATACTTCTTCCCGTATCAAATTCACAAAAGCAAATTTCTCACGATTAGGACAAATCACTTTTTCATTATTAATACAAAGTAAAAACCCGTTTTCATTGCATCTCATGTCTTTTGAATGCTAAAGGGGATACATAACTAATATGTGTTTTCGGGTACATTCATTTAAGCCACAATGGAGCATTGGTAGCATTGACTTACGTACTTAAGTACTAAATATGTGTTTTCGGGTTATCTCACATAATAGTATGCTTTTTCACTTCTAGTTTATTTTTCTTTTCTTCTTAGGAGTCGAGATAACCGCAACTCTAAATAGTTTGCATATAGGCACACACTAGGCAAAAATATTTCCAAAAAGAAAATTTTGTCTTTCGAATCACTGGACCCACGGATCCCGCTTTCATCTTTGGACGGATCCTCGAGGAAGGATCCGTGGGATCCGTGAGACGTGTCGTTTTACCTTCTATTTTTCTCACTTTGGATGAAAACTCCAACATTTGTTTTATTTTTGGAGTATGTTCTTCAATGCTTGTGTTCTCATGATCACATGCCTTAAATTCATATCTAATCATTAGATTTTAATCCACATTTTGGGTCAAGCATTCATTACAATGCATTGTTTTTCTATATATAGAACCCCAACATGCTTGCATAATTCATCTCATCTTCACAAACAAACAACACCATGTCATTCACAAGCTCTCACAACTTAGATGAATCACCTAGTACAAACAATTCTATTCATAAAACCCAAACTTTTGTACTACCACCTTCCAAAATACCACAATCAATCTCTAGGATATCCGCACGGATTAGCATACGATCTTGTTGCTTAGAAAAACCATCATCAAATGGCTCATCACCATCAAATAACTCACCACAAGATGCTTCCATTATAGCACCTCCTTCATCACCAACGAGTACACCAACTTCATCACCAAATCACTCATCACCTAAAGTCACTCTTTTGGAACTCCTTACGACTCCAACAAGATCTCAACAACCAAAACAAAAAGAAATAGCCTTTTTGACACCTCCCACTTCTCCAAACACAATATTCAATGATCTTGAAACATCACCATCCTTAACTCCCATTAAACTACAAGAACATCTAAGTTCTTTTCCACCACCACTTCCAACTATTCCGGACTTATATCCATATTTTCCTATTTTTCCACCACATATTCCGCAACTCACAAATCAAAACAACCCGGAAAACTTCCGCACTCATTACCCACATCACTTACATTGTGAACATTGCCAATCCACTAGGGAAATTGCAATAGAAGTTAGGGAAGAAATGCGATTCATACTCAACCTCATCCTTGATCGCATCAATACCATTACTCACACAAACCTCCATCCATAACCTTATGCAAGCATGGAAGTAATCATTACTACTATTTTCTATTTTTAGTACTTTTTCTTTTGAGTCATTTTCAAGAACAAGTCTTGTTCTTATTTTTACATGCTTGTAGGTGGCATAAATACCACTACACTTTGTTGTTTTATTACAAGGCCTTGTTTACATACCTTGGCTCCCAATCTTGATTCTCGTCAATCACAAGATTATTTAAGCATGTTACTAACCATTCTCTTTGTAGGATTTTTTTTTTATTTTTCTTCACTTGACGCCCCTGATGAGTGCTTATTCACTCATCGTTTTTACCCGCCTAAGACCTCAAAAAATGACTAAAAACACCCAAATACGATCAAATTATGTTAAAAATATCCTCGGAGTGTGTTTTATGTCTTGCAGGTACAAAAGGATTGAAAACGAGCAAAAATCGGAAAATGGCAGAATCAGTCCTTGACCTATCAGAAAATGGCAAAAATGGTCCCTACATTATTTGAGATTTACAAGTCCAGCCCTTGGATCACTTTTCAGAAATTACCCGATTGGTCCCTGGATTTTCAGATTTTACACATTGAGTCCCTACGTTTAATTTTGGATCACAAAGTTAGTCCAAAAACTATGTTTTAACTCAACCCATTAAAACCCCAACCCGGTCCAATAACCCAAGCCCTCATGACCCATACCCGGTCAACTCCCCTACCCTTCCTTCTCTTTATCCAAACACAGAAAACAAAAAAAAAAGATAAAACCCAGAAACCTAATTGGCGCCTAAGTGTTTCCCGCCCCTCTCCCCATCACTCTCAATCCAGAAACCCAAGATATATTCACATGCCCACCTATGGTTTCTCCCTCCCCTTTCCAGGTCATCAATCCACAACATATTCCAAGCCAATCAATGGCTGTAATGGGTTTCCAAGGGCATCCAATGGCTCAGGATGGTTTCAAGAAGCACAAAGGTGTATTTTTGCTTGGTTCATCTCACAAAGAAAGCACAAATACAAGAGCAAGAAGCGAGAAGAATAATTTTTTTAGTTTAGTATAAATAGGCATTTTTAGGAAATGTAAAACTTTGTCTAGAATTTGTCAATGTTCTAGTCCCACTTTACTTTCTTGCAATTTAATTTAAATGTCATTTTGATTTCAGTCAATGAAATTTAATTTCTGTTTTATTTTTCATTCCAGTACTACTTCAATTTTATGCAGTTAACTTCTTGTTCATGTTTGTGAATCTGTCCATGATATTCAAAAGCTTGTTTTAAGTCTTGTTTGAAACTTTTGTTAAGAGTGAAATCAGTTTTTTTTAGTTCCTAGACCTTTTCTACTAAAAAAAAAAAAACCATTTCTGCCCTGTATGGAGTGTTTGGATTTGTAGTGTTTTTGGGTCAAAGTTTACATTTTGACCCATTTGATTTTAAGATCAGTCGTAAAGTTGCTTTGCAAATTAATTGGTGAAAGTTTTCTTCACAATTTTAGATGTTAAAAAGCTTTGGTAGTTTTTATTTATGTCAAACTTCCTGACTTACTTTCATAGCAGCCAATAATACCCTTTTTTTTAGCTTAGAATTAGGTAGTTTAAAGGTAGATTTAGGAGTAGAATTTGTTTGTACCAATAGTTAGTAGTACTAGGTCAGCTTATTTTAGATTGCTTTCCACCTTTGAGCTTATCATCTTGCTTGTTAGTACCTTGGAAAAACCACCCTTAACTGTTTTTTTTGCCCTGAACTGCAGTCCCCTAGCTTATTCAGTTTAGCTTCTAACTAGGATTTTGTGGGGGCAAAAGCTTGCCCCCCTGCTTGTCTTCAAGAACCTTTAAGCTCAAAAGCTCATCTCCACTATTACTCATATAGGATTGGCTTAAACAGCACCCCGTTGGGCTGTTTGGGGACTGTTACAGCAAGCACACCAAAGCAGCAACTTTGAAGCTTTAATTTAGCTTATTTTCTTTCCCCTTTTGCTTATTTATGATCCCTTTAGCAGCTTCCTTAGGTATTTGGTTAGATGTTAGTAGATTGCTAGTTTTTTGCTAGTGTTTAATAGCTTTTGTTGCCTTAACCGCCCTGTCCCAAACAGCCTTTTAGTAGTTCCTTAGCTCCCTTTTTAAGCTTCTGGTCTTTTTATTACTCTGCAGCTTATTTTGAGGTTTAGTAAGTTTTTGTTTTTGTATAAAAGTTTTGTTTTGATCTCTTGTTCAGTAGCCAAAACCCAAAAAAAAAATAAAAAAATAAAAGAAGCAAAAGGTGGGCAGTGGGATTCGAACACTGGACCTGCTGGTCTACTTCCCACGCTCCACACCACGCAGCCAACACCAACTGCCCTTGGGACTTCTCTTGTTTTATTCTTACACAATTAACCTTTAACTAGCTCTAGCAGTTTATGGTAGAAGCCCTTTTTAGCTTAATTTTTGCTTATATTTCCAAACAGCCATATGTTTTCTTATTTTTCTTAAATCAAGCATGAAGTAAGGTACATTTTTTGATTTATTCAGATTTTTCAAAAGTAGTTTAGTATTTTTAATTAATTAATTAGTTTAAAATAGTTTTTAATTCGTAGAAAATAAAATAAGAGTCGAAAAAATTCCCGGCTTTTTTCTAAAATTATTTTTAGTCTATTAGAACGTAGGAAAATTGATATCACACCCGTAGCCCTTAAATTGCAAAAGTTTTACGTTTTTGGCTCGGGTGGTTTCCCGATTTTTACGTTTTTACGTTTTAGCACCCTAGGACTTAGTTTAGCCTCGTTTTATTGTTTCTTAGACTTAGTAGTAGTTTATTTAGAGTTTACTTAGTTTTACATGCTTTATTTTCATTCCCGTTCTTTAATTTGTAGATTAGCGATTTCAAAAACCAAAATTTGTTAAACCAATTCAAGTCCTTGTCACGAAACTCAACGATTCCTTCCATTCACACCTCGTTGGGACACGACCTGGGGAAATCACTTTCCCGGTATCACTTTTATCACACCCGTGAGATTTGATACGTTGACCTTTTTCCTAAAGGGTTGATTTGTCGGATTTTACGGTTATTTTGATATACGTTGATATTGTGTTTTCACCACTCACTTCACACGAATCAAATTTTGGCGCTTGCCGGAGGTGTGTTGCGACAATATCGTGAAGTTTTTGCGATTAGTGACTTGAAGATCCTTCCTCGTGAAGTTACCGTTTTTCATAAAATCCAAAAAAACCAAAAATATTCTTCTCATTCCTCTTATTCGTTGATTCTATTTCTCTTACCCTCTTTTGCCGTTTAATTCTATCCTTCGTATCCTCTCGATCACTCAATTCTGTTTCTTTAACCCTCTACATGTTTAATTCTCATGGCGACGATCGATTATCCTCGTTGTTTCCACTGCAAAAGCCGTATGGAAGAGGATCAGCTCGATTGTCAGAATCCGGATTGTTTATGCAAGCGATGTGGAAGGATGGGTGCAAGCAAATATTGTTATTGGTGCGGTTATCGATAACTCTCTCGATGATTCTCCAAGTTTTTCCGACCATCCGCCACAACCCGATGAACCCGTTCAAGAACCGGAGACCATAACGGAAGTGGTGGAAATTGCTAGCTCTCAGAGCACACCACTTGTCCCACCTCCTGATTTTTCAAAATGTTCTTCGAGACTTGATAGTCATTCGGATCACCATGTTGGTTTTGTTGATTCTTTGGATAAACCGATTCCTTATCATAACTCTCAAATGCAATCGTTTATTCCTTGTGTCGGTTGTGGTGAGCCTCTCTTTGGTTCACCCTGTCGTTGGTGTATGTGTGTACAATGTGGTAATGATATTCATAACGGGAGTTGTTTGTTTTGTGGTTCGAGGAATTCATTTGATTATGATCCGAGTCCGAACTCATTTAACGACCCCTCAAACTTTTCCAATTACCCACCACAGCCCGACTTATCTTCATATAATCAACATACCTGCTGTGAATTTTGTGGAGGTCCTCACCAAGGATTTGAGTGTCAATCCGGAAACACGTTTGTCTATGAACAGTTTTCGGTGATGCTCAGAACTTTGGTTATAACCAAAATCCATATGATTCACTGGTCCGCACTCAGCAGCTTCTTGTTGTGAGTCTGTGGAGGTCCCCACTTCACTCGATTGTCAAATAGGAATCCATTTCCTTGTAACAATCATGACTCTTACATGTTTGACAATTTCCAACCTCCACAAAGACCATACGGTTCAAACTCCACCGAGCCGTTGTCTCACGAAATCTCCCAAAATTTTGAAACCGCAATGAAAACACTTGATGATATGATTAGTAACTTTAAGAATCAAGTGAGTGGTGAAAAGACCATGGAGAATTGCTAGTCAAGAGCGAGAGGCCCGCCAATCTAGGGAAGAATTACTAGTCCTAGAGCATGCGGCTCTAAGGCGCTCCAAATTTCTTAAGGCGCTCTCTATGATGATGACGAGGAGAGTTTTATCCTTTTAAAGATAATATTTCTCAACTCCTCGGTCAATTGATATCCAAAGAGCTGAGATTTCATCTCATACAACTGCTATCACACCCAAAGCTCCCACTCACTCTCTCGAACATGGGGACGAGCATCTTGACACTTGTTCACGAAAAGGAATCGGACGAATTCATAAAGTCTAGTGTTGAGAACCTTGTCCCAATCCCGAGAGAGTCACGGGGAACTTCGATCATATGTGTGATTCTCTTCCTTCTTGAGTGTTCAAATGATCATTTGGAAACTTTCTCCAATTGTAGCGACGATTGTGCTTCCTATGGAAACATCGAGTATGTTGAGGCATCACTTCCACAACTGATGTCGACCTCTTCTTGAGGAGTTCTCCGTGAACTCACTCACATCAATCCACTCTTTGATTTGAAGCCGATCCGGGAGACCGAAAGTCCCTTGATAATGATCGTTCACTCACTTCTTATCCCAACAGTCCAATAGAGAATGTTGATCACTTTGTTCCCGAAACATTCAAAACAACTCTCACTAATCCTCTATTTGAATTCGACTCTGAATTCACTTTAATTTCTGAGAATCCACTCTTTGATACTCAGATTGAGGATATTGATGAGCCCATAATGGAACAAGAGTTCACAATTTCACTTCATGTGAATGATTCTCTTCATGAAGAGTTCTCCGGTGAACTCTCTCATGACATATCTCCTCCGGAACATGATCATTTCTACTTTGATCTTGAGGATGATATTAGCTCGGAGGAAGGTGTACTCTATCATACGAGTTTGCTTATAAATGATACTACCTTCACCCTTCCTCCCGATACGTCTACATTTGAGGATGAAGAATGGATCTTGATTGTTATCAAACCTTTCTTCCTTTCCTCAAATATCTTGTGATTTCTCTCCATCTTCACTCCTTCGGGAATGAAGACACTATCTTTGACCCCGGCATTTTCATTTATCATTTTGAGCGGTTCTATGTATATCTCATCGGTGTGGAACTTTCACGTGCTTGGATGTTTGTCCAAACATCATTGAATGAAAGTCCGATGGAGATTTTCTCTCTACTTGCTCCCCATGGACCAATGAATTGGGTCGAGTCAAGCTAGCGACTCGGTTAAAAAAACAAAGCATAACATGGGTTTTCACCGTGTGTACCACCCTAGTGTGGGGAGTTTCCCATTGTTGTATATAAGTTTTCTAAAAAAAAAAAAAAAAAAAAATCAAATAATGGCCGTTGTATTTCCTTTTCGTTCTATGTTTCGGCATAACCGCGGTACTTTGAATATTGAGGCAATATTCATTTCTAGTGTGGGGAATTCTCACGAATTTTATCATGTAATTATACCGCCCAATTCCCCATTTTGGCCAAATTTTTTATGGCTATCATCCGCCATGTCTAATAAACAAAAGGATTGGCTAATCCAGAGCAAACGGCTCTTGGTAAAGATATCTCAAATCCGTTGACGGCTTGCAATTTGCCCAAAATTGTATGGTGTTTAGCTCACCATATCTTTAATTAGTGAAGAGTTGGCTAGCCCGCAAGTTTATGGCTTGTGGCAAAGGCGCTTGGAAAACCATAATTGGTAATCACCACCAAAGATATTTTATCTAAGAGTTGGCTAGTCCGAAGCAAACGGCTTCGGTAAAGACAAATCAAAACCGTTGAAAGTCGGTGATTTGCTCAAAATCATATGGTTATCGATGTACCATAGTTCTTACTTGAACTCGAAACATTTGGCTACTCAAAAGTAATGGCTTTTGGTAAAGAGATTCAAATCCATTATGTTTTCTCAAAAGATTGCTAGGGACTAGCAATTGCCTAGTGTGGGGAATTTGATGAGTGCTTATTCACTCATCGCTTTTACCCGCCTAAGACCTCAAAATGACTAAAACACCCAAATACGATCAAATTATGTTAAAATATCCTCGAGTGTGTTTTATGTCTTGCGGTACAAAAGGATTGAAAACGAGCAAAATCGAAAATGGCGAATCGGTCCTTGACCTATCGTAAAAGGGCAAAATGGTCCCTACATTATTTGAGATTTACAAGTCCAGCCCTTGGATCACTTTTCTAAATTACCCGATTGGTCCTCGGATTTTCGATTTTACATTGAGTCCCTACGTTTAATTTTGGATCACAAAGTTAGTCCAAAAACTATGTTTTAACTCAACCCATTAAAACCCCAACCCGGTCCAATAACCCAAGCCCTCATGACCCATACCCGGTCAACTCCCCTACCCTTCCTTCTCTTTATCCAAACACAGAAAACAAAAAAAAAAGATAAAACCCAGAAACCTAATTGGCGCCTAAGTGTTTCCCGCCCCTCTCCCCATCACTCTCAATCCAGAAACCCAAGATATATTCACATGCCCACCTATGGTTTCTCCCTCCCCTTTCCAGGTCATCAATCCACAACATATTCCAAGCCAATCAATGGCTGTAATGGGTTTCCAAGGGCATCCAATGGCTCAGGATGGTTTCAAGAAGCACAAAGGTGTATTTTTGCTTGGTTCATCTCACAAAGAAAGCACAAATACAAGAGCAAGAAGCGAGAAGAATAATTTTTTTAGTTTAGTATAAATAGGCATTTTTAGGAAATGTAAAACTTTGTCTAGAATTTGTCAATGTTCTAGTCCCACTTTACTTTCTTGCAATTTAATTTAAATGTCATTTTGATTTCACCAATGAAATTTAATTTCTTTTATTTTTCATTCCAAGATTACTTCAATTTTATGCGCTTAACTTCTTGTTCATGTTTGTGAATCATCCATGATATTCAAAAGCTTGTTTTAAGTCTTGTTTGAAACTTTTGTTAAGAGTGAAATCAGTTTTTTTTAGTTCCTAGACCTTTTCTACTAAAAAAAAAAAAACCATTTCTGCCCTGTATGGAGTGTTTGGATTTGTAGTGTTTTTGGGTCAAAGTTTACATTTTGACCCATTTGATTTTAAGATCAGTCGTAAAGTTGCTTTGCAAATTAATTGGTGAAAGTTTTCTTCACAATTTTAGATGTTAAAAAGCTTTGGTAGTTTTTATTTATGTCAAACTTCCTGACTTACTTTCATAGCAGCCAATAATACCCTTTTTTTTAGCTTAGAATTAGGTAGTTTAAAGGTAGATTTAGGAGTAGAATTTGTTTGTACCAATAGTTAGTAGTACTAGGTCAGCTTATTTTAGATTGCTTTCCACCTTTGAGCTTATCATCTTGCTTGTTAGTACCTTGGAAAAACCACCCTTAACTGTTTTTTTTTGCCCTGAACTGCAGTCCCCTAGCTTATTCAGTTTAGCTTCTAACTAGGATTTTGTGGGGGCAAAAGCTTGCCCCCTGCTTGTCTTCAAGAACCTTTAAGCTCAAAAGCTCATCTCCACTATTACTCATATAGGATTGGCTTAAACAGCACCCCGTTGGGCTGTTTGGGGACTGTTACAGCAAGCACACCAAAGCAGCAGCTTTGAAGCTTTAATTTAGCTTATTTTCTTTCCCCTTTTGCTTATTTATGACCCCTTTAGCAGCTTCCTTAGGTATTTGGTTAGATGTTAGTAGATTGCTAGTTTTTTGCTAGTGTTTAATAGCTTTTGTTGCCTTAACCGCCCTGTCCCAAACAGCCTTTTAGTAGTTCCTTAGCTCCCTTTTTAAGCTTCTGGTCTTTTTATTACTCTGCAGCTTATTTTGAGGTTTAGTAAGTTTTTGTTTTTGTATAAAAGTTTTGTTTTGATCTCTTGTTCAGTAGCCAAAACCCAAAAAAAAAAAAAATAAAAGAAGCAAAAGGTGGGCAGTGGGATTCGAACACTGGACCTGCTGGTCTACTTCCCACGCTCCACACCACGCAGCCAACACCAACTGCCCTTGGGACTTCTCTTGTTTTATTCTTACACAATTAATCCTTTAACTAGCTCTAGCAGTTTATGGTAGAAGCCCTTTTTAGCTTAATTTTTGCTTATATTTCCAAATAGCCATATGTTTTCTTATTTTTCTTAAATCAAGCATGAAGTAAGGTACATTTTTTGATTTATTCAGATTTTTCAAAAGTAGTTTAGTATTTTTAATTAATTAATTAGTTTAAAATAGTTTTAATTAAAGAAAATAAAATAAGAGTCGAAAAATTCCGGCTTTTTCTAAAATTATTTTTAGTCTATTAGAACGTAGGAAAATTGATATCACACCCGTAGCCCTTAAATTGCAAAAGTTTTACGTTTTTGGCTCGGGTGGTTTCCCGGTTTTTATGTTTTTACGTTTTAGCACCCTAGGACTTAGTTTAGCCTCGTTTTATTTGTTTCTTAGACTTAGTAGTAGTTTATTTAGAGTTTACTTAGTTTTACATGCTTTATTTTCATTCCGTTCTTTAATTTGTAGATTAGCGAAATCAAAAACCAAAATTTGTTAAACCAATTCAAGTCCTTGTCACGAAACTCAACGATTCCTTCCATTCACACCTCGTTGGGACACGACCTGGGGAAATCACTTTCCCGGTATCACTTTTATCTCACCCGTGAGATTTGATACGTTGACCTTTTTCCTAAAGGGTTGATTTGTCGGATTTTACGGTTATTTTGATATACATTGATATTGTGTTTTTCACCACTCACTTCACACGAATCAGCCCCAAACAAGGGGGAGCTACCGTCAAGGGGGAGTAAGCGATACGTGGACCATTTTTCTACATTTTATTTATTCGATGGGTTGACTTTTTGTTTCGACAAAAAGGGGGAGAAGAAGTAAAACTTAGGGGCTTTCAAAACATACGTCTATTCTTAAGTTTTACTCACCATAACATTATGTTTTTTATCAACAAAAAGGGGGAGATTGTTAATACAATTAAACCGTAAAAACGTTTATTAATATTTTGCGATCTCTTTGTATTTTGTTGATAACAAATATAATGTTATCTTAAGTACAATTATAAAGATACATGTTATTTTTGTAAAACATTTACATATAGCCATCTAATACAAAAATGTTGTAATTAATCATTTGTTGTAATAGTTTATTAGGATGGGTAAAAATCACAACCCATGGATCATATCCATAACCCATGGTATTGACCCATACCCACAAGACTAGATACAATGTACTCATTAGATACATTGAATCTAAAAGAATACCCATAGACCAACCCATAACCCATGACCCATAACCAAAAAAACCCATGGGCAAAGAGGAGCGTCCCACGTATCCCTAGGATTACACTAGACAGATCCCTTGTGGGAGGGATCCGTGGGATCCGGGAACAAGCGGCGCATTGCCTTTAAATAGAGAGGCATTTCTTCATTCTAACTCACCCTCTTCTTACTAATTCTCTCATATACTCTCATTCTCTTCTAACAAAAGATCACTTGATCTAGAGTACTTCCTTCTTTCTTTCTTTAGTGATTCTCATATAGGTCCTTCTCTAAGGCGAGATCACGAGCATTCTACAAGTCATCCAAGCAAGGGTCCTTGATTGATTTGTTCCTCCGAAAGATTTCGTAGCAAAGATCTTGTATTTGATATTTCACATATTTGTTGTGTAATAGTCGTGTTGGTTTGGTCCACCGTGTTACGGACTCGGTATTTAGCTTTGTACCGAGAAAAGGTGTAAGCAACGTTGTGAAGGCTTCTCCGCCAAGTTGAAGGAGTTTGTTGATACAGTGCTTGAACTCTCGAGTAGGTGACTCGGGGAGTGGAGTAGGGCAAGGAAGGTGTCCTTGTAGCCGAACCACTATAAATCGGTTGTGTCATTTCTATCCCTTTGCTTTACTTTATTTACTTGCTTTATCATTAGATCTATACTTTCTCTACATCCATACTATCTCACATATTATCGAATCTAAAGTTTTTGAAACTAACTTAAAATCGGCAAAACAATTCAACCCCCCCTTCTAGTTTTCCATATTTTCATCCGTTTTTATACGTTTTCTTACGTTTTTATACGTTTTCGTCCGTTTTTCTTACGTTTTCATCCGTGTTTATCCGTTTTCATCTGTCTTTATACGTTTTCAAATGTTTTTGTGGAAAACTAGAAGGGGGAGGGTTGAATAGTTTTACCGATTAAGACTTCCGTTTAAAATATTTAGATCGACTTATGACAATCTATTCAAATGTGTATGTTGGATGTTGATAGATAGATATGGAAATATGTAATGCAAAGGTAAAGAGTAAGAAACACAAAACCACGACACGAGTGTTTATAGTGGTTCGGCTACAAGGACACCTTCCTTGCCCTACTCCACTCCCCGAGTCACCTACTTGAGAGTTCGTAATCACTACACGACACAACTCCTTACGGCGGAGAAGCCTTCACAACGTCGCCTACTCTTTTTATGGTACTAAGCTAGACACCGGGTTCCTCCACAAGGTAGAACCACACCTATCACAACGTCACCTACACTTTATCCGGTACAAGGCTAGATACCGAGTTCCATTACAAAGGAGGAACTACTACCCAACACTACATAACATCTATCCCAAAGGAGACCCACTCCTTATTACAACATCATCAAGGATATCAATATCCTTGGATACACCCTATCTCTATTTGTACATCGATACACCTTATCGATTGTACACCCTTGGCATCCTTCACTAATGCCTTTGACACGGACGTTCAACACTTTTCACTAATGCCTTCATCTCGACTCTTTTGGCATCCTTCACTAATGCCTTTGTCTTGACTATTTTGGCATCCTTCACTAATGCCTTTGACGTGGACGTTAAGCACCTTTCACTAGTGCCTTCGTCTTGACTCTTTTGGCATCCTTCACTAATGTCTTTGACATAACACTTCTAGGGAATAAGAAAGAACTATCAACAAGAGAACCTCAGTAGTCTTGATGATGACGAAGCATGGCAACTCATGGAATTGAGCTTGCTCGACTTCAAGAGGTAGCGATCTCGCCTTTAAGAGGAACCTAGAGAATCACACAAAAGCAAACACAAACTACATAGAGAGATCCTTAGGATCTGAGGTTAGAAGGTTAATAATACTAGGAGAAAGTATGTGTGGAAGTGGTAACCCAGAATGAAGAAATGACTCACTATTTATAGAGGAAAATAAGCTACTGTTCCACGGATCCCTTACTTGAGGGATCCGTCCAGTGTAAACTGGGGGAACCGTGGGACGCTCCTCTTTGCTCATGGGTTTTAGGTCATGGGTCATGGGTCATGGGTCATGGGTCATGGGTCCTAGACTTTGGACCATGGGTATCCAAGTAGATACAATGTATCTAGTATGTGCAATGCATCTAGTCCATGGGTCATGGGTTAAATCCATGGGTCGTGGATAATACCCATTCCTGACTTATGCATGATGTCATGCAATGGGTTATGGGTTATGCTCCATGGGTATGGGTTATGGACTTTGGGTTATACCCAACTACATTCAATGTATTTGGTCAATGGGTCAAATACTTAAACTTCTACCCATTATATTACCCATTATAATACATACTAATTATGTATATATCTACCCAATATGTGAACACTAGTTGTTTTACATATGTATTGCTCAATCATAAAATCACTTCACTTGTTTAGTGTTTTATGTGAAAACGTAAGTGTGTTAGTAAACTATTGGCTCAAGCCATTTACGTATTTTATTTGTTTCGTTAAAATGATTTTACGTTTGTTATCGACAAAACATTAGAAGTTCGTAAAATATAAATAAATGTTTTTACGGCTTATTTGTATTAACAATCTCCCCCTTTTTGTTGATGACAAAACATAAGATTATTTTATGGAAAAACTAAAATTCATAAAAGTTTGAATTGGAGTTTTTACTCTCTTCTCCCCCTTTTTGTCGAAACAAAAAGAGCATCAAAAAGAAACTAACACCTTGTTTTAAGAAAAACATGTAAAAAGAAAGAAAATAAGAATATAGAGAGCAAGTGACGGGAAGTGTTCCCGTCTTAGCTCCCCCTTGACGAGTCAATCCCTTTGTGAGGGCGTCAAGTAAGAAGACATACTAAACTAGTGCATTGCAACTATGTTTGCAAATGGTTTCGTCTTTGTGACGAAGATGCTCCCCCTTGATGATTCCAATTTTGCAAAGGGACGTCATGTAACGTAATCCTAATGTGAAATATATTGCAAATGATTTTGCAATGTATTACTTTGACACGAAACTCCCCTAGCTTAGGGTGGCAAAGTCTTCATGTGTATATTGAAAATCTACAAAACAGAGGTTAGAAAACAAGTATATAATGCATAATTTCCTGCAAATAAGACTCAAGTTAGTAGTAAACAGGTATTTTGTTGCACGGATCGCACGGTTCCCTCTTTAGAGGGATCCGTCTAGGCAAAACAGAGGGATTCGTCTGACTGTAAACAAAATACAGCAATGGTGATGTAACAAATGATGTTACCATCAAAATGATATATGTATTAAGGTAACAAAGATATTCTCAAGAAAATATGGCACATAACATGTAATCTCATTCAATAAAACATACGAGAAATGATCTACACATCTCTAAAAACTAAGAGAATGATTTAAACATGAAATGTGATTCCTAAACGATCTAAGTAAGCTTAAGACTAGGACACCACTTGAATCCTTAAGATCACGGTTGTTTAGGTTTGTTGACCTCATCGAAACGTTTGAGGAGGTGATAAAAAATGAAACGTTACTCTTCACGTAGTTCATGTATCAAACCTTCAACGTGTTGACAATGATAACAATCCTTGTCATGGCTTGGAGAAGGAGGTGGTAAAAGTGGAGCGGCTTGATGTGGAGGATCAAGTGAAGAGGGTTGGGGATCCTTAAAAGAAGGAGGGATTGGTGGAGGCACATTCAATGATGGCTCAACAAAGGGTGATGGTGGAGGTAGAGAGGTGTCAACTTCCATGTGGTCGGGTGGTTGACTTTGATGATTCCTCATACTCCAAAATGAACCATTTGAGGGAAATGGAGAAAAGGATACCGGTGCAAGTGTTTATTCAACACCTTGGTTTTGTTGCACAATCTTCTCTATTGAAGAGAATGTCGGCAATGGTGGAGGATGAGATGGCCTAGGAGGTAAGTCATCTAAGTTGTAGAGATGTGGAGATGATTGTGAAGTGGTAATTGATATGGCTCTAGGCACCAAAGATGATGGTTGGGTGGAAATGGGTGTGTTTGGTTTAGTAGGAGTTGTGGTGTTTGGTGATGATATTTTTGTGGGAACAATCCTTTTGGGGATTGGTTTGATTGGTTGAGTTGGTGGAGGTAAAAATCCTAGCATTTGTGGATTTAACGAGTGATGATTCGGTTGAGGAAATTTTGTGTACAACACGAGCAAGTTTCTTGGGTGGTCCTTTGGTGGATGAGTAAGCACTAGGAGCTTTCTTCATAATGAAATGACTAAGGAGAAGGTTTCTAAATGCTGAGAATTAAGTTGTGGTTGATGAATAAGGAGTTCTAACAAGATGACTTATAAAGGGAAGGATTTGGGAAGTGCATTAAAGACTTAAACCATTAAGATCCTTAGAAATGTGATGATTTGCATGCACAAGGGTCAACTACAGATTATGTTTTCTACTAGATAGCAGTACTTTGGTTATACACCACATTCCTCATATATGTTTTCTTCTGAGCTGCAGTTTGTGGTCTCTCCCTTTTAGCTTGAGCCTTTTGGGCAGCAATGGATTTTCTCTTTGCAGCTGCAGCTAGCTTCTTTTGTTTTCCAAGAGCCATCATTTGAGCAGTAAAATTCTCACTATCAAAATCAACCCCTAAAATACTTTGAGCAAGAGTAGGATTTGATGCACCTTGAAGAGTGTAAGTATCCCATTGCTCATCAGTAAACTGAGTGGATTGTTCATCCAATTCTCTTTGTCTTTCAGGAGGCAAATTGGTAGTAAACTGATTGGTAAGCTGTTGTGCCAAAGCTTGACTCTTCATCATATCTGCATATTCTGCTAGTAATCTTGCTTGCTGTAGCCTTTCGTGTTCACTCACAAGATATGAACCAAGCTCTTCATCAACCATAACGCCTTTTTCATTTTCATCTTCAGCTGCTTCATCATACTTGACAAGTGTATCCACCAGCTTTTGTAATAGATGATAGGAACTAGTATATGTTTGGTAGAACTTGTATAGGAATAGTCTTGTATTTCACTTGAAGTTGATTGTAAGCTGTAAATTGTTTCTTGAATGAATGATCAACATGTCTTTTATCTCTCAATGATTAGCACTTAATCTTTACTTCAGTTCTTTCCTTCAGAAGAATCAATGAGATAACTTGTAACATTACTTGTGCTTTTCTTCAGTAGAAACAACCTTTCAGCTTACATGACCATATTCCCATTTACCAACTTGGTGAACTCCAACGAAACTACTCATAGATGCATTATGCAAAATAGACACAAAGTAGCAAACACACCAAACCAAAACAAACAAAACTGAAAGAACATTAGCAGGTTAGTGTTAGCAAACAAAAAGATAACCAAATATCTACAAAGTTTACAAAATGATATACAACTAAAATCCTCCCCTGAGGCATATGCCTCCCCTGAGGCCTATGCCTCCCTTCAAACTTTGCAGTTAAGGGTTAAGCATCCCAATATGGATAACTAGGTGTTGAAACCGTGGTCCATCAAAAGCTTTAGTCAACAAATCAGCCACATTCTCATCTGTGTGAATCTTAACCACCTTTAGCAAATGTTTTTCATATGCATCTCTTATAAAGTGGTGCCTGATCTCAATATGCTTAGTTCTATTATGAAAAACTGGATTTTTAACTATGCATATGGTACTTTGATTATCAATATAGATTGTGGTGTTCATGAAATTAAACCCATAATCCAACAACCGATTTTGGATCCATAGTACCGACCACAACAATTTGCGCGACAACATACTACGCTTGATGAGTTGAGGTAGCAACAATAGTTTGTTTCTTGCATTGCCAAGAAATCAATCTTCTAGAAATTGGCAACCTCCGGTTGTGGATCTCCTATCCAGATTCGCACCAAAGATAATCACTATCACTATATGCTTCCAATACAAAAGGAGACTCTTTTGGGTACCAAAGACCTAACTTAGGTTGGCCTTCGATACTTGAAGATCTTTTGACCGCATTCAAGTTGGAAGTAAGTGGAGTGACTCGATGTCTAGAACAAGCACTCACAAAGAAAGGTAATATCGTGCCTAGAAGTCATTAAATACATTAATGAACCAATCATAGATCGTATAAGTGAACATTCACAATGGATCTCGTTCAAAATTGTTCTTTGGTTTTGGAGCCTCATAAGGTGTAGTGGCGCTTCGACATTTTCCATATCAAACTTCTTCAAAAGTCTCTCACATATTTATCCCGACTAATAAAAATACCATCGTGTTTCTGTGAACTTGTAAACCCAAAAGAAAGTCACCCCCATAGCACTCATCCGAAACTCTCCTTCATTAACTCCTCAAACTCCCTGCACCAAGCTTCTTTAGTGGAGCCAAAGATAATGTCATCCACATAAACTTGCACAAGAATGATGTCTCTGTTATTTTTCTTTAGGAAGAGTGTTTTGTCAATGGCACCTCTTCTGTAACCATGCTTCAGCAGAAATGCAGATAACCTAGCATACCATGCTCTTGGTGCCTGATGAAGGCCATAGAGAGCTTTCACAACCTTGTAAACATGCTATGGATGATCTGGGTCTTCAAAGCCTTTGGGTTGAGTGACATATACCTCTTCTTCTATCTCACCATACAGAAAAGCACCTTTCACATCTATCTGATAAACCATGAACCCCATATAGGATGCATAGGCCAAGAATATTCTAATGGCCTCAACTCTAGCTACAGGTGCAAAAACTTCATCATAATCAATTCCTTCCTCTTGCCTGAACCCCTGAGTCACTAATCTTGCTTTGTTTTTAACCACTATACCCCTTGCATCTCTTTTATTCTTTAAGATCCATTTTGTTCCAATTGCAAACTTCCCATCAGGTAGTGGTACCAAAATCCAAACTTGCTGATTCTTGAATTGTTGCATCTCATCTTGCATTGCTTCAAGCCAACTTGAATCTTCAAGAGCTTGAGTAACACTGGTTGGTTCCACTTGAGAAAGGAAGCAAGCAAACAGACAATGCTTAAAGTCTGTGTAATTGTCCCTTTGCTGGTTTGAGACATAAGAAAGAAAAGCAACTTGACCATACTTAGAACTTGACACAAGACTCTAGTTCGAACAGTGCTTGAGGATCACCAATAATATTTGATTGAGGATGAGCACTTTGTTGATCCTTTTGTAGCAGAGGGTTGACATCAATTGTGGTGTCAAGATTGTTCACGCTGGTTCAAAATCACCGCATAGGAAGGTGAGGTGAAGATTCCATCTTTGGGTTGATGATTACCAAGATCCAAGGACTTGGAAATCGTGTATATGGTTCTTCAAAGTCTGTGGACACACTAGTAGGAGTTGGAGTAGATGCAGCAGGTCACAGATTTGGTGATGTTAGGAGAAACAGGATGACTGTCAGGAGAATCATGGTTTCCACCGACTGCGTCTCTTGCAAACTCCCCACCAAGCCTCTCAGCTTCTAGATTGGCTGCATACTCTTGCTTCTTGAGCCTAGAAAGGTCCTCTGCATAGTGTGACTCATCTTCATGCTCCTCAGAAGTTACTGTAGAATGATCACCTGCAAAATGGTTAGGAGAGAAGGAAGGTACAAGAATTGGTTGTTCATCATGATCATACTCACTCTCTGAGTCATCATCCAGGGTACCGGTATTGTCAATGGGAGACTCTTGTGTACCTGCAGATTGTTTAGCAACATGTCTGGTATCACCTAAGTAATCAGTTAAGTAATCCAAGTCAAAGGACCAAACATGACCTTGACCTTGAACATTGGGCTTATCTTCTAGGTATCTCAGGTTAAGTGTCTCCTCAATCTTTCTAGCTGTTGGAATCACTCCTAAACCATAATCAAGTGTTAGTAATTAATATGTAATAGTTAGCTTTATTATGGCCTTTATGTTTGTTATTAGCCTTAAGCTTATGCAGAAGACCCATGAGCTTAGGCCCAAGCCCATTAAAGAAAGGATGGAAACTAGGAGTGTTGCCCTAGCTTTCCTCCTATAAATACTCTTGTAAACCTTCATTTGAAGGTTGGTTGTTCAAGTTTTTCTTTCTCTCACTCACCTACGCATAACCGTTTACTATTATCGTGTGTGTGTGTGTTAGATCTTGTTCAATCGCCTTATCTCTTTCTTATAAGCTTGTGTTTGTAAAACTAGTGACCTAACAGTGGTATCAGAGCCTAATAGTTGAGTGAACGTATTGTTTGAAGTGAGTTTTGGTCTCACGCATAACCTTGCGTATCCCTACTTTTGGCTTGATCAAAAACGTATTTTTTTCACTTTTTAATCCAAGATTCTTGTACTTTCAACGTTTTAAGGTGTTAAAATACTTGTTTTTGGCAAAAAGTTTCAACCTTTATGCGTGGATAGTTGTTTTTAATCTAGTTTTTGAACGTGGGTGCAGTTCTACGCGTAACTGTTTTAGAGACTTTGGTTCATCAAGTTTCACACTTTTGTGTATTTTGGTCTTATTGAAGCTATTTTATCACACAAAAACTGGTTTAGAAACACTTTTGGACAGAATCAAAGTTACGAGCATTTCTACGCGTAGTAAAACCCTAAAACTACGCGTAAGTGCTTCCTTGGTTTGATCTTCATTTTCGTGGTTTATTCCGTGTTTTCTTACTTGGATAAGTCCGAAAATACGTCGACTTTGGATATCTTTTGCCCGTGATAGTGTAAAAGATCATTTGGGCAAAACCCTAAAATTACGCATAAGCATAAGCTTACGCCAGAAATCCTACGCCTAAGATTTTTCTTACGCCTAAGCCTAGTCTTACGATAAGAAAATCCTCGCCTAACTTTCTACGCCTAAATTTTGTCTACGCCTAACTTTAGTGCTTTTCCCTACTTACGCCAGAAGCTAAATCTTACGCAGAACTCCTTATTGTTACGCGTAACTTTTGGTGTTTTACGCATAAGTGCTACTTGGTTCTTGTCTTTTCTAAGCCTAAGGACACTTCATCAACAAAGGTTCATTCGACTACAAAGATCCATTTTACCAACACAAGTTTTCAACATGTCTCAACCACCATACTCTAACTATTTCCTTACACTTATCCTCAACGACAACAACAACTAAGTCCACAACATCAACAATGGAATCAACAACAAGCAATTTATCAACAACAATTTAATCAACAACATACTCCACAACTTGGTGCATTTCCCCACCACAAATGGTTCAAACACCGCCAAGTCTTCAAGTTCAACCCTATACAAATGAATTCAATCAACATCCATCAAGGAACACTATGAAGGAACCCACTTGGTTTGCAAAGATGTGTGAAGCTTTAAGCGACCAACAATCAATTCATGAAGTCGGATCACTTGATAGACCTCCAATGCTCACTCCAGAAACTACGATCAATGGGTGATAAGGTTCTTTAGATTTTGTGATCCAAGAAGCCACATGGAAAGTTCTTAAAGAAGGTTATCTTGGAAGGTCCATTTGAGATGCCTACCGTCATTGTACCCGGAGATCCTAATGTTTGTTCCACCAAGAGATGAACAAACCAACATTGCTCTCAAGCATCTTAATGCAATGAACTTCTACACTATGAAGTCGATGAGCTTGCAATGCAATATATCCTTTTAGGATTACCCAACCCAATTCTTCAAGTGTTGATGCTCAAAAGACGCAAAGGAAATGTGGGACCATATTCATCTTCTTATGGAAGGATCGATACTCAATCGGAGGATTTGGAATCCAAAATTTACTTGGCTTATGAACAGTTCATGATTGAATCTGAGAGACACTAGAGTCTTATCATCATTGATTTTCGACATCATCAATGATTTGGATAAACACAACATCATCATGCCAAGAATTGCGGTGAATACTAAGTTCCCGAGTAGTCTTGGTCCCGAATGGGAGAAGTATGTCATATTTCTTCGCTGCGAAGAATATGCATCATTCTACATATGGATTGTTGTATGATTACTGAAGCCTCATGAGAAGGAAGTTGATCGGGAAAGGATTCTCCGTGCTCAAATTGCTCCACCCACACATCCGTAAAATCAACAACTTGCCTTATATGGTCAACAAAGTTATCCTCCTCAACAAGCAACTCAACCAATCGCCTCGGTCGGACCAAACAATCCATCACAAAGAACCTCAACAAAATCAATTGGTTCCTTACACCAACAACAATGATCAAGCACTTCATAGTCCAACTAATGAGGAATCCGATCCGTTTGAAGCATTGCAACAGGATTTGTTATGATTGCTAATGCTTTTAGCCGTTATACCAACAAATCCAACAATCGTATTCGTTCTCATCCAATACACGAAATCAGTTGTTGTGAACAATGGACGAGTTGAAGTTCGTAATCGTGGTTATGGTCACAAATGGGAGGTGGTCAAGGGTTTAATGCTATGGGAAGGAATAACAACAGAGCTCAAGTGGTGGAACAGGAAATGCTCGTAATGGATTGAATGGTCTTCGATGCTACAACCGCAATGAGAAGGGACACTGGCTAATGCATGCCCAAAGACAAGGACTAGGGGCGTGCTTATTTCAAAGAGGCTCTTCGTTGGCTCTTAAGGATGAAGTGGTGGATCTCTCACAAACAAAGAACGAGCTTTATGGCAAATGCGCACTCGGATGATGATATGGAGGACTTGCGAGGCCAATGCAAATTATTATGTTGATGGCTAATATGCATGAGTTACACATGAGTGAAATAGGCCCAATGTATGACATCGATGGCTTGTCTCGGTGCCGAACAAACCATCATCATATCTCGAACTAATATCTCCGCCAATATCTCGAATCCGGCACGGATCGGTCGCTCAAAATGAGTCATCTACATCTCATTCGACGATTTTCAAGTTAACCACAGTTAAATTTGACGATCAAGATGACCTTATGGTTTCCTTTGATAATCAAATTGACGCCGTGGTTGTACTTGAGGATTTAAATAATGATCATGTTGTGACTCACGTTGAACAAGCCGAACCGTTGCCTCATCCAGATTTTGCTCGTTTACTTCAAGACCATCAAATCAAAACGGAGGAATGTTATGCATTAAACAAAGTCTTAAAAAGTAAAAATGCACTGTTAACCAAGGATTTTGAATGTTTACAAAAGCAACTCAACTTTTTCAAAACTCAAGAAATACGTGAAAAAGGTTTTGAAGCAGCCTTTACTAAATCTCATCAAAACGAAAAGAATTTAGAGAGACAGATGCGTGATCTAGCCGCTTTGAAGAATGCTTAGTTGTCTGAAATAGAACAACTGAAACATGAACATTGATCGATGGTGAACCGTCAAGTTTTATCACACAAGCTGACCACTTGTGAATGATCAACCGTAATAAACTTCAAACAGTTCAGACACCAATGAAATGAAGATCAAGAGGAGTGTAGTGTTTCCCCAGGTCGTTATGTCCCAACGGTATGCGATGCGATGAATAATCAAACGAATCTTGATCGAGAGAATTTGAACGGGAAAAAGATATGGTTGATTATACCTAAAGAAATAGTTTATAAATTACAGGGGCTTAAATGCAAATTAAAGAAAATTAAAAAGATAAACTATATTAAATAAACGCTATTACTATTTTTAAAATGATGTTTTTGATTTTTCTTTTATAAAACTTAAATTAAAAAACTACGTAACGTACAAAAGAAAATGTGAAACTGAAACAATATTAATCCTAAAAATATAAAAATGACATTTTTACAAACCTAATGATAAGAAAAAAATTTTAGAGAAAGAAAATTATTTTAAAAACTATTTATTTAATTATTATTAATTAAAAACTATTTTTACCTATTTAATAATACCTTAAAATACAAGAAAATATGAAATAAAGCTAGAAAAATGAAATTATGACTTAGAAAAATCTAAAATAACTAAAGAGAATTTTCAAAACTAATTTTGTATTTTTCTGATTATTTTCTATTTTCTATGAATTAAAACTATTTGAAACTACTTAAATTGCTAAAATTACAAATTAAACTATGAAAAATCTGGAAAAATATTTTTTTGACTTTTTATATTTATCTTAACCTAGGAAAAATGAAAACTTATTTTTTTGAAGTTTTTCTGATTTAATTGTATTAAAAGCTAATTAAAATGTACTAAAAACTGATTTAAATGAAGAAAAATAGCAAACTGAACTAAAAAAATCTGAAAAATTCAGGAAAAGTCTAAAATAATATTCTAAGTCTATGAAAAATATAAAAACAGTAGCTTATGTGAAGGAATATGAAGCTGTAGAGAAAAGAGCTTATAAATAAGCACTTACAATAAGCAAATAAGCACAATAAGCTACCAAACTGTTACAGAAGCTAATTTATGCTAAAATGAACTAATTTGAACTAAATCCAGCTAGTCCTAACAAGCTACAAGCTCTGTCTTATGATTAAACTTCTAAAAATGATATTATCCAAACAGTCCTTACTACCCTAGTTTAAGCTAAACTACCAGCTTATCAGATGAGCTATAGGGAAAACTGGAATTGTGGTCCTCAAGTAGACCAACCAAAGAGCTTATAAACCAAATTTGAGCCCAAGACAAGCTCTTATGAGCTTGTTGAGAGCTTTGCAAAATCCTGTGCACACTCAGTTCCCTATGCACAGGGCACTTTCTAAAAATGAGACCAAGTTGACAAGCTGTTTAAGAGCTTTTACAAAATTACTAAAATTAAACAAAAATCATTTTTGTAAACTAGACCAGTTGAAGTTTTAAATCCCAAAGTTTTACTAAATTTGACCCAAAATTGAATCCTCTAAAAATCTACTTAGGTTGGTGAAAAACTAGGTTGTGCAAGTTTTGACTTTTTAGACAGAAATGGATCTTTGACTTAGGTGAACTTTGGGCTTAATTTGTGAACTGAATATGATGTTATAGGCTAAATAGAAGTTGTATTAGGCTACTCTAACATTTTCTAAACACAAATCAAGCTTTTGATTTTCAAAAACTCCAACAGTTAAGCAAATTAAGACAGATTAAGTGTGAATTTGACTTTGAGTGTATGCATCTGTTATTTGTTGACTGCAATGAGTACAATTGAGCTCAATAAGCCTAAAACAACAAGTCTCAACCACTGAACAAACCTCAAACACAGTTTTGCTATAAAATCCAAACAACACTTAAATCACTGATTTGCAATTTAAACTAAGCCAACTACTGAACTAGCTTGTATTATTGATTAAACTGAGTTTAGTTATCCTAATTACCACTAAATAAACAAGTCTAAACTATTGATGACTATAGATACAGATTATGCAATGAATTTGGAATTGAACTTACATTTGGTCCTAGCCACTATGGCTTGCCAAAGAATCAAAGGATCACTAACCTATTCTAAACCATAACCTAACTCAAATTCACCCCATATCCAACTCTGCATCACCCATATCCACTTCCAAGACAGCTTAACCAAAATTCCTTCTTAGTTTGACTTTTGTTGACCAAAAACCAAAGTTGCTTGAAACTGAATTGTAAGCTTACCAAAAGCTATACATAGCTTAAATAAACTTATTTGAATTTGAAAATAAGCTACTAAAGACTTGGACATAAGAGTTTGAAACTGAATTTTGCAACAGTGAACATGAAATCATGAAATGTTAATACAAACTTGAATTGATACTTGAAAATAGTTTTAATACACTGAAATAACTTAGTTTGATACAATTAAACTTGAAATTACAACTGAGAATCTATTTAAGATATAGAAAGCTTAAAACGACATACATATGAAAATAAAAAAAACTAAGTACTCCTCCTTCTTCCTTCTCTTGCTTCTTTTTATACACCAAAAGGCTTCCACTTGTCTTCTGATCAATTCCCACTAAAAATCTCAGCCATTGGATCACTTGGAAAGATATTGGCCGTTTGATGCAATTTTGGCGCCAAAATGGTTTTAGCAGTTGGGGTTGAGTGCAAGGGGGGAGGAAGCAATTAATGTTTCTTGGATGTTGTTGAGGTGGAGGGGACATGGTGTGGAGGAGTTGAGCTGGAAGGATGGTGGAGTGTTGAGTGTTGCAGAGGAAGTTGGTGAAGAGGAGAAAAAGAGAGGGAAAACGGGGTGGGTTGGTTTGACTGGTGGGTTTGACTGGGGAGTATATTAGGCAGGGGGTCCAAAAAGGTTATTGGCTGGGGTTCAAAAAGGTTATGGTAGGGGTCCAATGGCAGTTTTGACAAGGGCCAAGGGTTTATAATACAAGGACTTGTTTTGCAATTTCTGAAAGACCAAGGACCAATTCTGACATTTTATCAAAGTTGTTCCAAGGGGCCAAAAATGACAAGTTTCAATAGTACAAGGACCATAATAGACATTTTCAAACTTCCAAGGACTATTTTTGCCAAATTTGAAACTTGAAGGACCAAACTTGTAATTTCTCAAAACTTTTAACATTTTTCACCAAAGGACTAATTTTGACAACTTATGATTTTAAAAGGACCTTTGGTGACTTTTCTTTTGAAATAAGTGCTCAGGGACTATTTCTGACAACTTTTGAAACACAAATAAACCGCCAATTATGCAAACTTAGCTCATTTTCATCGATTTTAAACATTTTGCATCCGAAACATATAAAATGCAATTTTGAGATATTTTCGGTATTTTGATGCATTTCGAGCATTTTTAAGTGTTTTGCGAGCTCAGATTGACCAAAATGATGAGTATTTACACACTCATCAATCCCCACACTAAACTATTGCTAGTCCCTAGCAATCTTTTGAGAAAAACTTAATGGATTTGAATCTCTTTACCAAAAGCCATTACTTACGAGTAGCCAAATGTTTCAGTTCAAGTAAGAACTATGGTACATCGATAACCATGTGATTTTGAGCAAACCACCGACTTCCAACGGATTTGATTTGTCTTTACCGAAGCCGTTTGCTTCGGACTAGCCAACTCTTAGATAAAATATCTTTGGTGAGCTGTTTACCAATTATGGTTTTTCCATCGCCTTTACCACAAGCCATAAACTTGCGGGCTAGCCAACTCTTCACTTTTAAGGATATGGTGAAATGAATACCATACAATTTTGGGCAAATTGCAAGCCGTCAACGGATTTGAGATATCTTTACCAAGAGCCGTTTGCTCTGGATTAGCCAATCCTTTTGTTTATTAGACATGGCGGATCGATAACCATAAGTTTGAGTAAGTGCAAAACACTTACTCCAAAAAAATTTTGGCCAAAAATGGGGAATTGGGTGGTATAATTACATGATAAAATTCGTGAGAATTCCTCCCACACTAGAAATGAATATTGCCCTCAATATTCAAAGTACCTACCGTTATGCGAAACATAGAACGAAAAGGGAAATACTACGGCCATTATTTTGAAAGATTTTTTTTTTTTTTTTTTTTGAAAACTTTATATACAACAATGGGGCATCTCCCCACACTAGGGTGGTAGAAAATAGAAAGAAGTCGAAATATGGGTGAAAACCCATATGGCATGCTCTTGTTTTGATTCCCGAGTCGCTAGCTTGACTCGATCCCGCATTCATTGGTTTATGGGGAAAGTTTGTAGATCCGGACAACCACGGGAGGAATGTCCTCTCAAAATAATGCTTCAACCGATGACCATTCACTTTAAAGTTTGGACCATCGGGTTGAGATAACTCAATGGTTCCATATGGAAATACTTTAGTGATGGTAAATGGTCCAGACCAGCGGGATTTTAGTTTTCCCGAGAAAATCTTCAATCTTGAGTTGAAAAGAAGGACTAGATCACCGACGTTGAAAACGCGATTCTTGATTTTGGAGTCATGAATCTTCTTTGTCTTTTCTTTATAGATCAAAGAGTTCTCGTATGCTTGATCACGGAATTCATTTAATTCATTCATTTGAGCTTTCCGGTGATCACCAGCTGTCTGAATATCGAAGTTGGCATGTTTCAAGGCCCAGTATGCCTTGTGCTCAAGCTCAACCGGCAGATGACACGCCTTTCTCGTACACTAGCTTGTATGGATTGCACCCGATGGGTGTTTTATAAGTCGTCGGAAGGCCCAGAGCGCGCATCTAGCGATCCGACCAAGAGGCACGGTTTTCGCCTATTGTCCTTTCAAGAATTCTTTTAATCCCGGTTGGAAACTTCCACTTGCCCACTTGTTTGGGGTGGTACGCAGAGAGAGCGGTGAGTTACACTATACTTTTGCATGACTCTATCAAACCGGTCATTGCAAAATGCGCACTACGATCACCGATTATAGCTCGTGGAGTTCCAAACCTAGCAAAAGAGATTTTAAGAATTTCACAACAACTCGGGCATCGTTGGTAGGCAAAGCCTTAGCTTCAACCCATTTTGACAAATAGTCAACGGCCACGAGTATGTATTTATTACCGCGAGATGAAGGAAATGGCCCCATAAAGTCAATGCCCCGGATGTCAAAAATCTCACACACTTGAATGGCGCTTTGCGGCATTTCATTTCTTTGTGAGATATTCCGTGACGCCGACAAGCGCCACGTGTTTTGACAAATTCATGGGCATCCTTGTAAATCGTGGGCCAATAGAATCCGGAATCAAACACCTTCTTGGCGGTGTAGTTGGGGCTATGATGTCCCCAGTTGGTCCGAATGGCAAGCCTTGAGAATGTCATTGGCTTCGACCATACACACATCGCTCGATGACTTGATCCGCGCAAATTTTGAATAAGTAGGGTCGTCCTGTAGTAATGTTTACATCTTTAAAGAATTTGTTTTTCCGTTGGGACGACATCCTTTCACCACAAAGTTACCCGCATGGTAATTTGCAAAGTCAAGAAACCATGGGGTAGAAGAGTCTCCACAAAAGAAACCACATTGAGTGTTTCGAGAGGAAATGTTTCGTTAATTTCCTTTTCTCGAACACATCCCGGTGAGGGTTTTCTAGACGGACGATGATCGCACCTGTGTTCTCGGCTCCTTTTTATCACGTATAATGATATCAAATTCTTGTAGGAGGAGAACCCAACGAGCAATCTCGGCTTTGCATCTTGTTTTGCAAAGAGATATTTGAGAGCCGAGTGATCCGTATACACCACGCATTTGGTCAATATAAGGTATGGCGAAACTTTTCAAACACATACACCACGACTAATAATTCTTTTACGTAGTGGTGTAATGGGTTTGAGCCTCGATCATAGTCTTACTTGCGTAGTGGATAGGCTGAAAATGCTTGGTTTTTCGTTGCCCCAAGACCGCACCGATAGCAAAATCACTTGCATCGCACATGAGTTCAAAGGTAGATCCCGTCGGGCAACTAGAATGGGTGCCCGTAGCTTTTTCTTTAATGTTTCAAAAGCTTGATGCACTCGGGAGAGAAGATAAAAGGAGCATCTTTTCAAGAAGATGGGTCATAGGCCGGGCGATTTTAGAAAAATCTTGAATGAATCTACGATAAAACCCGGTGATGCGCTCCAGAACAGTCAAGGTTTATCACACAAGCCTGCCACTTGTGAATGGCAGACCGTAACAACCTTAAAACGGCTCAGGAACGAAATCAATGAAGATCTGGGGAGTATAGTGTTTCCCCGGGTCGTTATGTCCCAGCGAGCTATGCAATGAATTATCAAACGTAAAGTGATCGGGAAATTTGAACAGAAAAGGGATTGTGAAAGGATTATGACTACAGAAAAAAACAACAAATCAAAACGGCTTAAATGCAAATTAAAGGGAATTAAAAAGATAAAATCTATTAAATAAACGCTATCACTATAATTAAAATGATGTTTTTGTTTTTAAGTTTTTATAAAACTGAAATTAAAATCTACGCGACGTACAAATTAAAAAGTGAAACTTACACAATATTAACCCTAAAAATATGAAAATGATATTTTTACAAACCTAATGATAAAAGAAAATATTTAGAAAAAGAAAATTATTTTTATGACTAATTATCTAATTATTATTAATTAAAAACTATTTTTAACTATTTAATAATTACCTAAAATACAAGAAATTAGAAAATAAAGCTAGAAAAATAAAATTAAGACTTAGAAAAGTCTAAAATAACAAACTAGAATTTTCAAAACTATTTTTGTATTTTTCTGATTATTTTTCTATTTTCTAGGAATTTTAAACTATTTAAAACTAATTAAATTATTTAAAATTACAAAATAAACTATGAAAAATCTGGAAAATTACTTTTTTGTCTTTTTGTATTTATCTAAACTTAATAAAAATGAAAAATTATTTTTTTGAACCTTTTCTTAATTTTTTTGTATTAAAAGCTAATTAAAAATGCTTAAAAACTACTTTAAATTAGGAAAAATAGCAAATCAACTTAGAAAAATCTGAAAATTTCAGGAAAAGTCTAAAATTATATTAGGAAGCTAGGAAAATTGGAAAAACAGGTACTTGTGTGTAGAAAAATGGAACTGATGAATCAAGTGCTTATAAATAAGCACTTGAATAAGCTAAATGAAGACTAACAAGTACCAACTGTTAACAGAAGCTTAAATATGCTAAAAGAACTAAAATGCAATAGGAATCAACAAGCTAATATCACAGAATCACAAGATGCTAAGATTTGATGTTATGAACTTATAAGCTAAAGACAGATTTAGGTGCCCACTTTTAAGCCAGGAAATAAGCTATCCTACTAGCTAGAAATGAAAAACAGAAGAAAGGTCCTAAACTAGACCTGGCCAAGGACCAATAGACCAAAGACCAGCCCTTGTTGAGCTAAGATGAGCTCGGGCTAGCTCGCAAAGTCTGCATAATCATCAGTCGGGGCTAAGTGCCTGCAGGCACACTGGCATCATTTTGACAAGCGATTTGAAAGCTATAAAAATCACTAAAATCTATGAAAATGGTAATAAGCAAGTAGACCAACTGAAGTTTTATAACCAACAAGTTTCATCGATTTTGACTTAGGAATGAATCCAAGAAAATCTTTCCATTTGAGCTCAAAATTGATTTTACACTTTGACTTTTAAAGCGCTTAAGGAAGTTTGACTTTATCCAACTTTGAGCTAAATTTAAGGATTGATTATGGAGTAATATGATGTAAAGACACTCAAGCAACCTTTGTTTATAACTTTTAAACACAAAACAAGAGATTGGTATACTCAAATCTCAACAGTTAAGCTTTTTAAAACAGATTAGGATGAATTTTGACTTAGGTGATGTATAGGTACAAAATGAAGACAAATATGAGTCTATATGATCTTAACAAACCCAAAGCAACAAGTTTTAAACACCGAACCACCCACGAACACGGATAATACAAAGAAACCAAACACTCAGATGTAATCTGTTTTGAACTCGAACTAATACGTAGACCTCGAACCAACTTTGCAATTATGATCAAACTAACTTAATATCACTTAAATACTATTATTAGAACAGATTTCAACTACTGATTGCCATTAAAACAGATTATGCTAATGAACTAGAAATTTACTTACATTTGTCCATAGCCACAATGGCTTGCAAACTATGAAACAAGAACTACTACCCTATCAAATCCAACCCAAATCACTGTAAATCACCCCAAATCCTTGTCTGAATCAACCCATTCCATTCCTGCATTATTTGTGCCCATGTTTGACTTATGTTGACCAAATTTCAAAATGAATGGAAACTTGAATGTGACCTTGTACAAAGCTATCATAAGCTCATTTAAGCTTATTGAATCTGAGAAATAAGCATTATGAAGCTTTTGAATGAGATTTTGACAGAGAAAATTTCAACAGTTATGCAAAAATATGAAAATGGATAAAAACTTGGAATCACTGATTAAAACTTGATAATACTGCAAATATAACTTGAGTTTAACATTTGTGAACAAGAAACTACAACTTTAAATTTAAACTAACACATTAACAAGAAAAACGACATAAGAAAATTTTAAGCTAATAATCTACTCCCTTTCTTGCTTCTCTTCTGCTTCTTTTATAATCCAAAGTCCTTTTCTCTCACCTCTGAACAGTTCCCATCAATCCATAGCCATTGGATGGCTCAAAATGATCATAACCGTTTAAATGGGATTTTGGCGCCAAATTGGGTATTTGACAGATAGGGTTGAGTGAGGAGGGGGGAGATGCAATTAATGCCCCTTGGAAGTTAGTTGTAGGTGGGGGGACATGGTGGAGTGGATGAGAGGAGGGGGGATGGGAGTTGGAGTGAGTTGCAGGCATGGCAGGGAAGATGAAGACTTTTGGCGCGTGGGTTGCTTTGACCGGATTTGACCAGGAGGTTAATAATACAAAGGGGGGTCAAAAAGGCTTAATGACAGGGGTCCAAGGTGTTATGACCAGGCCAAAAAGAGATAAAAGGTTTAATAATCCAAGGGGCCTTTGTTGTAAATTCTGAAAATCAAAGGACTATTGCTGCCATTTCATCAAAGTTGATCCAAGGGTTAAAAGTGACAATCTTCAAAAGTATAAGGACCAATCTTGCCATTTTGCAATTTTCCAGGGGCCAATTCTGCCAAATTTCAAAGTTGAAGGACTAAACTTGTATTTTTCTCAAACTTTTTATATTTTTCACCAAAGGACTAAATTTGACAACTTTTGATTTTAAAAGGACATTTGGTGACTTTTCTTTTGAAATTTTGTCTCGTGGACTATTTTGACAATTTTAGAAACTTGGGGACCTAAACGCCAATTATGCAAACTTTGCTCATTTTCATCGATTTTAAACATTTTGCATCCGAAACATATAAATGCAATTTTGGAATATTTTCAGTATTTTGATGCATTTCTGAGCATTTTTAGATGTTTTGCAGTTCAGATTTGACTAAAAATGATGAGTATTTACAAACTCATCACCCGACATGACCAAGAAAACTCATAATACCTTTGACGGTAGTAGGATGAGGCAATTTGGCAATAACATCGACTTTTGCTCTATCAACCTCAATCCCGTTTTTGGAAATCTTATGGCCAAGGACTATGCCTTCTTTGACCATAAAGTGGCTCTTCTCCCAATTTAGACAAAGATTGGTGTCTTCACACCTTTTTAGCATTTTATCTAAATGGGAGAGACATGTTTGAAATGAGTCCCCAATGACCGAGAAATCATCCATAAACACCTCCATTGTTTCCCGATCATGTCGTGGAAAATTGCCATCATACATCGTTGGAACGTGCCAGAGCGTTACATAGGCCAAAAGGCATACGTCAGTAGGCAAAAGTTCCGTATGGGCGGTGAATGTGGTTTTTCTTGATCCGGCGGATCAATGGGGATCTGAAAATATCCCGAGAAACCATCAAGGAAACAATAGTATTCGTTCCTCGCTAATCTCTCAAGCATCCGGTCCATGAAGGGTGAGGAAAATGGTCTTTACGGTGGCTTCGTTTAACTTGCGATAGTCAATACACACACGCCATCCGTAACCAATCGAGTTGGAATTAACTCGTTTTCTTCATTTGTGACAACAATTATGCCACCCTTTTTGGAACACGGTGAATGGGATGACCCAAGGACTATCGAGATCGGGTAAATTAAACCGCATCAAGAAGTTTGAGAACCTCTTGTTTGATAACCTCATGAATCTTAGGATTCACCCTTCTCGATGTTGATCGCCGGTTTGAAGTCATCCTCCATCAAGATTTTGTGTGTACAAAACTCGGGGTTGATACCCTTAATGTCGAGAGTTTCCAAGCATTTGCTTGTTTGTGTGACTTCAAGACCTTTATGAGAGCGCTCTTTCCTCCTCGATCAAGTCTTTAGCAATTATGACGGTAATTTATCATCACCTCCAAGAATGCATACTCAAGATGAGGAGGTAGGTCCTTAAGTTCAACCTCGGGAAATTCTTGATGAGATGTTTGTCTTGATTTGATTTCCTCGATTGTGATCTCCTTCGGAGGAGTGAAGGTAATGGATCTTCATTTAACAATTGCTCAAGATAAAGGATATCCCCTCCGAATCATAAACACCATCAATTCCAGTGAATTGATTCATCACTAGCAAGAAACTCATCGATCTCTTCCAGAAGAAGTCACCTCCCTCAAACGGAGTGAGAGAGGGAAGAGTCGGCAATGATTGGTTTAGAAGATGTGGTGGAATCCCACTCACGAATTATGAAGATAACCAAGAAACGCTGAGTACTCCTCAAGCAATATCAATTAAATCGACTCGATTAAGCGATTCAAGATCATAATTTGAGGAGTACCTCAAGTTTGATCAAGGTTAAAGTGATGACTTCATTACCCACACGTAACGTGATTTCTTGCTCAAATACATCAATAAGAGCACGGCCCGTTCTCGTGAATCCTCGTCCCACAATGAGGGAACCCGATGATCGACATCGAAATCAACAACCACAAAGTCACCGGAAAATGGAACTTTCCTACTTTCACGAATACATCCTCGGCGATGCCAAGAGGACGCGATATAGAACGATCCGCAAGCTCGAGAGTCATGCGGTAGGAATAAGTTCGGAAGAGAAAGCTTCTTCCACATCGAATAAGGCATCGATTGATGCTTGCTCCAAGATCGGCAAGGGCAAAGCATTCAATCATCCTCGGAAAAACACAAGGGAGAAGAAATTTTCCGGGATCTCCCACTTCTCGGGAAGCTTCTTTAGCGAACATTGGCGGTTCTCATTCGAGAGAGTCTTAGCCATTTCAAACACTTTTCCTTGTTGCTTAACATGTGTTTGATAGTTGATGCAAACTTGGGCATCAACATGATAGCATCCGCAAAGCTTATGTCAAAATGTAGCTCTTGGAAAATTTGAAAAATTTCTCCATTTGATGACCGGCTTTTCATGGAGTTTTGCTCATTTAAACGTGAGGGGTAAGGAATAGAAGTTTTGGATTTGGGGTTGTCAACCGGAGGTTCAAAAACAACTCGTGTTTGGTTTTGGGTTTCGGACAACCCGAGGATGGACATTCTTGGTACCTCCGTTATTAGTAGGAAGTTCCTTGTCCTTTGTCGCCTCGGGTTCACTTTCCACTACCTTTGGGAGAGAAGAAGAAGAGGTAGTAGGAATAGCGGGTCCATCATCTGAAGCACCACTTCGGTTGTGATCGCCTTTGCATCGCCTCTCGGATTAGCGATCGTGTTGCTAGGTAAAGTACCGAGCCCGAGGGTCGATCATTTAAAGACTTCTTAATGTCGAAATCGGCTAACCAACAACTGTTCATTTCCTCTTGGGATTTCATGAATTGCTTCAACAACTCATCGATGATGGTCCAGTTGGAACAATGGCTTGATTTTGCAGGAAAATTCGGCCTCTATTGTTTGGATTAGGGCCTTGATTTTGGAAATTTCCTTGATTGTTGCCATGAAAATACCACAGGTTGAAATTTCCACGACCTTGGTTTCTATTAAAGTTTCCTTGGTGTTGGAAGTTTTGATTTTGATTTTGAAAACCGTTATTTTGACTAAAATTACCTTGGTTTTGAAAACCTTGGTTCGTTCTATTCGATTTTGATTACGGTTTTGGTTTTGATTGAAACCGGAGGTCGAGGTAGTGGTTAGGATGGTGGTTCGGGTCTATAGGAGCACGGTATTGGTTGCCTCTGGATTAGAAATCCCGCCCACAGTTAGCTTCAAAGGGTTACCATCGGTGGCCATACAGTTGTAGTAGGCATGGGGCCACCGCAAGTAACACGACTTCCACTTTCTTGACTTCACAGGAGGTGAAGTTTGTGGAAAGAAACTTTCTTTTGGTTGGAGAGAACCAAAGCTTGAATTGCTTCAGTGAGTTTGTCAATCTTAGCATCGGTGCTAGATTGACTCACGAGCGATGAAGTAGAAGGACCAACACCGACTTGGGAAACAACCGGTTTGCTTTGCAAAGGCGGACTTTAGACTTGTTTTCAATGATCGCTAAAGCTTCTTTGACAGCTTTGCTCAAGAAATTTCCTCCCGCGGAGGAATTTAGAGAATCTTGATCGATTGACTCACTCCATTATAGAAAGTATCGAGTTGCATCAACTCGGAGAAACCGTGGTGAGGACATTTGCGAGCAATTCCTTAAAACGATCCCACGATTCATCAAGGATTCATCAAACTTTTGTGTAAACTTGATGATTTCATTTTAAGACTCGTGGTTTTGGAGGGTGGATAGAATTCATTCACAAATTTCTTCACGTGTCTTCCCATGTTTCGATCAATTGAGGGGTTGTTTTTCAAGCCAAATCCGGGCTTGCCCTCAAGAGAAAATGGGAATGAAGAAGCTTGACAACATCTGTAGGGACATTCTTGTATTTGATGGTAGATGCAATCTTGTTAAACCATCGAATATGAGCATGAGGATCATCCCGCTCAAAACCATAGAACCGACTTGAGGTTACAAGATTCAAGAACCGGTTTTGAGCTCAAAATTTTCGACCACAATGGTGGGATAACAATAGCATCTCCATACCCGCCGATGGGTGCTGGAGAAGCTCACACATAGGACGTTCTTCCGCCATGATAACGGAAGTAGTGTGAGCGATCCGGATCTCGATCCGATGATGGGGCGAAAGTCTACGGACACGCCTTCTTGGAATCTTGACAAGCTCACGAAATGGGCTTACAGATCTGGAAGAGCGAAAAGATACACTAGAGTTAACTCTAAGAGATCTCGAGTTAAGGAAAGGCATGGGAATTATGAAGGAATTATGAAAATGGGGTAAGAAGAATCTTTTGGGTTTTACGGTTTTGAAAAGTAGATATAACAACAAATCCAATTAAAACAATATCGAGGCAAAACAACGGTGAACTTAAACCAATAATCCAAGATGAATGGTTTCTTTGAAAAGGTACACCACTCACAAGGACACAAAGGCAAGTTTTAATCTTTGGTTCGGGAACTTATTATGGTCGTACCCCAGTTAGGTAGTACACCGCCTTGGTTTGCGGTGGTAATTTTTATGTTGTTATTATTAAACAAAGAAAACGACAAATCTTTTGTATTTTTATCTTTTGATACATATATAGAAACAAAAGGAAAATATTTTTGTGTTTTATACGTTTTGGATGTTTTGGGTTTTGGATTTTTATAAGAAAATATAGATATATATAGATGGTATGAACAAAGAGTGAATATTCAAATCACTAATCGCTAAACGGAAGATAATAGCTAGCACGACTCCCGTGGCGCCAAAAATTGATCGATGGTGAGCCGTCAAGTTTTATCACACAAGCTGACCACTTGTGAATGGTCAACCGTAATAAACTTCAAATAGTTCAGACACCAATGCAATGAAGATCAAGAGGAGTGTAGTGTTTCCCCAGGTCGTTATGTCCCAACGAGCTGTGCGATGAATAATCAAACGAATAGTGATCGAGAGAATTTGAACGGGAAAAAGATATGGTTGATTATACCTAAAGAAATAGTTTATAAATTACAGGGGCTTAAATGCAAATTAAAGAAAATTAAAAAGATAAACTATATTAAATAAACGCTATTACTATTTTTAAAATGATGTTTTTGATTTTTCTTTTATAAAACTTAAATTAAAAACTACGTAACGTCTAAAAGAAAATGTGAAACGAAACAATATTAATCCTAAAAATATAAAATGACATTTTACAAACCTAATGATAAGAGAAAATTTTTAGAGAAAGAAAATTATTTTAAAACTATATATTTAATTATTATTAATTAAAAACTATTTTTACCTATTTAATAATACCTTAAAATACAAGAAAATATGAAATAAAGCTAGAAAAATGAAATTATGACTTAGAAAAATCTAAAATAACTAAAGAGAATTTTCAAAACTAATTTTGTATTTTTCGATTATTTTCTATTTTCTATGAATTAAAAACTATTTGAAACTACATAAATTGCTAAAATTACAAATTAAACTATGAAAAACTGGAAAAATATTTTTGACTTTTATATTTATCTTAACCTAGGAAAATGAAAACTTATTTTTTGAAGTTTTTACGATTTAATTGTATTAAAAGCTAATTAAAATGTACTAAAAACTGATTTAAATGAAGAAAAATAGCAAACTGAACTAGAAAAATCTAAAAAATTCAGAAAAAGTCTAAAATAATATTCTAAGTCTATGAAAAATATAAAAACAGTAGCTTATGTGAAGGAATATGAAGCTGTAGAGAAAAGAGCTTATAAATAAGCACTTACAATAAGCAAATAAGCACAATAAGCTACCAAACTGTTACAGAAGATAATTTATGCTAAAATGAACTAATTTTAACTAAATCCAGCTAGTCCTAACAAGCTACAAGCTCTGTCTTATGATTAAACTTCTAAAAATGATATTATCCAAACAAATCCTTACTACCCTAGTTTAAGCTAAACTACCACTTATCGATGAGCTATAGGAAAAGCGAATTGTGGTCCTCAAGTAGACCAACCAAAGAGCTTATAAACCAAATTTGAGCCCAAGACAAGCTCTTATGAGCTTGTTGAGAGCTTTGCAAAATCTCTGCACACTCGGTTCCACATGCATGTGGCACTTTCTAAAATGAGACCAAGTTGACAAGTCGCTTTAAGAGCTTTTACAAAATTACTAAAATTCAACAAAATCATTTTGTAAACTAGACCAGTTGAAGTTTTAAATCCCAAAGTTTTACTAAATTTGACCCAAAATTGAATCCTCTAAAAATCTACTTAGGTTGGTGAAAAACTAGGTTGTGCAAGTTTTGACTTTTTAGACAGAAATGGATCTTTGACTTAGGTGAACTTTGGGCTTAATTTGTGAACTGAATATGATGTTATAGGCTAAATAGAAGTTGTATTAGGCTACTCTAACATTTTCTAAACACAAATCAAGCTTTTGATTTTCAAAAACTCCAACAGTTAAGCAAATTAAGACAGTTAAGTGTGAATTTGACTTTGAGTGTATGCATCATTATTTGTTGACCGCAATGAGTACAATTGAGCTCAATAAGCCTAAAACAACAAGTCTCAACCATCGAACAAACCTCAAACACGCTTTGCTATAAAATCCAAACAACACTTAAATCATCGATTTGCAATTTAAACTAAGCCAACTCTTGAACTAGCTTGTATTATTGATTAAACCGAGTTTAGTTATCCTAATTACCACTAAATAAACAAGTCTAAACTATTGATGACTATAGATCTGATTATGCAATGAATTTGGAATTGAACTTACATTTGGTCCTAGCCACTATGGCTTGCCAAAGAATCAAAGGATCACTAACCTATTCTAAACCATAACCTAACTCAAATTCACCCCATATCCAACTCTGCATCACCCATATCCACTTCCAAGACAAATTAACAAAATTCCTTCTTAGTTTGACTTTTGTTGACCAAAACCAAAGTTGCTTGAAACTGAATTGTAAACTACCAAAAGCTATACATAGCTTAAATAAACTTATTTGAATTTGAAAATAAGCTACTAAAGACTTGGACATAAGAGTTTGAAACTGAATTTTGCAACAGTGAACATGAAATCATGAAATGTTAATACAAACTTGAATTGATACTTGAAAATAGTTTTGATACACTGAAATAACTTAGTTTGATACAATTAAACTTGAAATTACAACTGAGAATCTATTTAAGATATAGAAAGCTTAAAACGACATACATATGAAAATAAAAAAACTAAGTACTCTCTCTTCTTCCTTCTCTTGCTTCTTTTTATACACCAAAAGGCTTCCACTTGTCTTCTGATCAATTCCCACTAAAAATCTCAGCCATTGGATCACTAGGAAAGATATTGGCCGTTTGATGCAATTTTGGCGCCAAAATGGTTTTAGCAGTTGGGGTTGAGTGCAAGGGGGGAGGAAGCAATTAATGTTTCTTGGATGTTGTTGAGGTGGAGGGGACATGGTGTGGAGGAGTTGAGCTGGAAGGATGGTGGAGTGTTGAGTGTTGCAGAGGAAGTTGGTGAAGAGGAGAAAAAGAGAGGGAAAACGGGGTGGGTTGGTTTGACTGGTGGGTTTGACTAGGGAGTATATTAGGCAGGGGGTCCAAAAAGGTTATTGGCTGGGGTTCAAAAAGGTTATGGCAGGGGTCCAATGGCAGTTTTGACAAGGGCCAAGGGTTTATAATACAAGGACTTGTTTTGCAATTTCTGAAAGACCAAGGACCAATTCTGCCATTTTATCAAAGTTGTTCCAAGGGGCCAAAAATGACAAGTTTCAATAGTACAAGGACCATAATAGACATTTTCAAACTTCCAAGGACTATTTTTGCCAAATTTGAAACTTGAAGGACCAAACTTGTAATTTCTCAAAACTTTTAACATTTTTCACCAAAGGACTAATTTTGACAACTTATGATTTTAAAAGGACCTTTGGTGACTTTTCTTTGAAATAAGTGCTCGGGACTATTTCGACAACTTTTGAAACACAGGGGACTGAACCGCCAATTATGCAAACTTAACTCATTTTCATCGATTTTAAACATTTTGCATCCGAAACATATAAAATGCAATTTTGAGATATTTTCAAGATTTTGATGCATTTCGAGCATTTTAAGTGTTTTGCAGTTCAGATTTGACCAAAATGATAAGTATTTACACACTCATCAATCCCCACACTAAACTATTGCTAGTCCCTAGCAATCTTTTAACCACCGTCGAGTTCGGGAATGATCACTTGCAGCTATCATGGGCTACGGAGATTATGTCAATGGGAACATCGAAATCGGCAGGTTTACTATGTGGAAGGCCTCGGTCATAACTGCTTTCGAGGGAGTCGGTTTGTGATGGAGATTTGGAGGTTGCTTTCGGGGAGAAAACTTGTTTCATTCGTGATCTACAAGGAAATGACCTTATGTCCGCTCGCGTAATTCTAGTCTCTACACTATCTCTATGCAAGACATGGTTGCTTCATCTCCCATCCGCTTACTTTCAAAGGCAACATCAACAAAATCGGCTCGCACCGCTGCCTCTCACATCTAAACTTTCAAACCATCACCAACCTTGCTCGACACAAACTAGTTGAAGGTCTCCCACGATTCGGTATTCAAAAGATCACATTTGCTCGACCGTGAACAAGGGAAAAGCACTCGTGCTCATTTTCCTTCAAAGGTGGAACACTGACTCAAAGACATGTGCTTCATCTTCTTCACATGGATTTGTGTGGCCCAATGCGCGTGCAAACAATCAATGGCAAATGCTACATCTTAGTAATTGTTGATGACTATTCACGATGGACTTGGGTCTACTTTCTTCAAGCAAAGACCAAGCTCCACAAATGATCATCACCTTTCTCACGAAAATATAGGTTCGACTCCATGCAACACCGTCAAAGCTAATTCGAACAAACAAAGGAACCGAATTTGTTAACCAAACCCTTCGTGAATTCTATGAGAAAGTGGAATTCAATATCAAACATCTATTGCACGTACACCGAACAAAACGGAGTTGTTGAAAGACGAAACCGAGCGTTAGTGGAAGCTGCAAGAACAATGTTAATCAATGCTAAACTTCTAGATTACTTGTGGGCGTGCCGTATCATCTTGCATGCTATACTCAAAACCGTTCTATGATCACAAACGCCACAACAAAACACCTTTCGAGCTTGTCCACAACCATAAACCGAATCTCAAACACTTTCATGTATTTGGATCCCTTTGCTATCCGAATAATGATCGTGATGATTTTGGAAAGCTCAAAGCCAAAGTCGACATTGGAATCTTTATTGGATATTGTGAGAATTCTAAAGGTTACGGATCCGGAATCGTCGTACAAAGCGGTGATGGAAGCGATTCATGCTCATTTTGATGAACTCACGGAAATGGCTTCGAGTATAACGACTTAGAACTCGGTCACAACCGTTTAAACTTCCTCAACCCCATCATCACCGAACAAAGCCCCGACTCACTCGTCAACAAATGGAAAGGTTATTTGCTCCTCGTTCGGTGATGACATTGATGAGCGTGCTCGGTGTATTCGCTATTTCATTGCACAACCCGATAATATTCCTATACCGATACACCGCTACAACAACTCATCGTTGAAAATGCACCTACACCGCTTGACTCCAACACAACAGTTGAACACACCGCTTCCAACAATGATGAACCGGTGATGATATTCGAATGAAGTACCCCCACCGCAGATTTTGATCCAAATCGTTCTTTAACCCGTTTGCTAATGAGATCTGCGCACGGATGTCGCAGAATCATCAACAAACCATTTGAATCCTCGAATCGCACAATGTATACCAACATCAACCTCTACACATCGATGGACAAAAGACCATCCTCGGCTAATATTATTGGCAACCCGAAACAACCGAACGTTACGAGACAACGTCTTCACACGGATGGTGAACATTGCATTTATGCACTCACCGTCCGCTAATCGAACCTAAAAACATTAAAGACGCAATGACAAAAGACAACCGGATTGAATCCATGCAAGAAGAACTCAACCAATTCAAGCGTCTTGAAGTATGGGAATCGGTTGAAAGACCAACGAGGGTCTACGTTATTGGTCTAAAATGGATTTGGAAAAACAAATTGGATCTTTGAAGGGCGTCATCCGAAACAAGTCACGTCTAGTTGCTAAGGGTTATCGTCGGGAAGAGGAATAGACTTTGAAGAATCTTTTGCTCCGGTTGCCGTCTTGAGGTCGTTCGAATATTTCTCGCGTTCGCGGCTCATATGAATATGACGATCTTTCAAATGGATGTCAAAGCTGCGTTTCTCAACGGACAACCGAAAAAACGGTTTATGTCACCAACCCGAATGATTCGTTGATCCAAAGTGCCGAACCATGTCTACAAACCGAACAAAGCTCTTTATGGTCTCAAACAAGCCCCTGGGCATGGTACGATAAGCTATCATCTTTCCTCATTGCTAATAATTTCACCAAAAGCTCGGTTGACCCAACTCTTTTATACAATATCACGGGCACATATCTTAATTGTTCAAATTTACGTGGATGACATCATTTTGGGTCTACACATAAAAGTTTTCAACCGCTTTTGCAAAACTAATGAAGAAAATTTTTGAAATGTCCATGATGGGTGAACTCACGTTCTTTCTAGGACCGCAAGTTCATCAATCACCCGTGGTATTTTCTTGAGTCGGTCAAATATGCCCTTGAATTGTTAAACAAATTTGGAATGAAAACACGTGATACTTATGCCACACCTATGACTCATACCAAGAAGCTAGACGATTTACATGGGAAATTAGTTGACCTACCAAATACCCAAGTATTATTGGGTCTCTCATGTATCTAATAGCTAGCGACTGATATTGTCTTTGCCGTTTATCTATGCTCCCGTTATCGATCGCGACCAACTGAAACCCACCTCTCGAGGCTAAAAGAATCCTCCGATACATCAAGGGAACCATTAATTTGGGATCCGTATCCGAAGGATTCTAGTTTTGAACTAATCGCTTTTTGACGATCACGCAGGATGCTTAGACTCAAGGAAAAGTACTTCAAGAGCTCTACAATTTCTCGGTGATAAACCGTGTCTTGGCAATCAAAGAAGCGAGGATTGTACATCATTGTCATCAACCGGCGAGAATATGTAGCCATGTCCGCGTGTTGTGCTCAAGTCATCCGGATAAGAACACAACTCAAAGACTATGGTTACGTGTTTGATGAAATCCCGATGTCTTTGCGACAATCGGAGTGCCATTGCGATCTCGTGCAACCTCGATTCAAAGACTCAAAATCAAAACACATCGATCTTAGCTATCATTTCATCAAAGACCACGTGGAGCAGTGCCGTTGAATTATACTTTGTGGTATCGAATACCAATTGGCGATCTTCTCACCAAAGCCTTGCCTCCCGCTAGGTTTAATGAGTTGATCCACGGATTGGTATGAGGTGTTGACTCAAGAGGAATTGGATGACCTCTTAAAAGCAGTCTTAAAACACATCAAACACCAAAACATCTTTTGTAAATAATTTGTCAAAAACAAAATACAAAAATATAAAATCTTATAAAACAACAAAAATATTCTTCTAATCTATAATCTTTCAACATGGCAAGTACATTTCTTCCTTCAACACTATAATCTTTCAAAATTCAGTATTTTTACGATCAAGTGTTGAGGGGGAGAAAATTTTCACTTAACTGTTTCAAAACATCTGTGTACTTGCATGTTATCATATCCCGGTTGTTTCATTTAACAATGGTGGTGACTTTTCTGGTTAAATGACACTCCTCGGACTAAATTTATAACCTTTCATTATTTATTAAGTCGAGGGGGAGTGTCGTCAAGTTTCTTTCCTAAAAACCTTGTTTGGTAACCAAAATGGAAGTTAAATGGCTTTGTTTGAAAAAGGAAAAGTGGAGGGACCAAAAGCATCAAAATGTTAAAGTTAAATTTAATAAAACACCTCCCACCTACTTATTCACTTCACATTTATTACTTTCAACTTTTAACATCTCGCCTAAGATTCATTCGAGAAATCCGTTACTTTGATCATCATTTTGTAAGTGGTTTAACGATCTTAACATGTTTTAAGCTAAGGTTTTAATTTCATGCAAATCCTACAACTAAAAATTGTGTTACTGCGTGATTATGTGTTCTACGATAGCGTATGAACACACAATCATTTTGTGTGTGTTTTGGATTAATGGATAGTGTCAAACGGTTCTAATACATCAAGGATATCATTTTAACCATCAAAACCCACCCAGAAACACGTATTAATGATTTTTGAAAATTAGGGTTCTTGAGTCGAATTGGGTATTTTCGAATGTGAAGTGTTTTAGTCAAAAAGATTGTTGGGTTATGGTCATATGTTGATGAATTGATAATTTCCATGGTTATTAACCACCCAGAAACACTAATTGGTTAACAATTTGAAATTAGGGTTGAATGTTCATAACTTTGGGTAAACTTGATTCTCAACGAATTAGATGTTATAACTTGTTTCATAGACTCTCTCAACATCATAGACCTACCAGAATTTGTTTGGTGCAAATCCCATGGCTAGAAATGATACGCGTAAATCTTAACCCTTAGGGTTTTGACCTACGCGTATGACTTTCTACGCGTAACCTTTAAACGAATGATTCATGCCATGTTTTGTTGATAAAATGAAGTTTTGTGTTAATGATAATGATTTGATGAAATTATTTCAGGCTTTGCTACGCTTAATATTCGAATCAAGGTCATTTGCAACTCTACGCATAAGGATTACCTTACGCGTAGGAAGTTATCGTAAGAGAAATCCTACGCGTAACTACTACGCATAAGGTTCTACAATGGGACTCGCGTATCCCGTGAAGGATATGCGTGGCGATGACTCCACGCATAAGGTCTACTCTTACGAGTAAGCCTTACGCGTAAGGTCTTTATACGCCTCGCCGTAAGCCCTACGCGTGGGCCCCTTTCCTCTGCCGTAACTTTTCTTCTGCGTAAGATAGGATCCTGCGTAGCTTTAGTATACTCGATATCCTCTCTGCTTACGCTTAACTTTGCCAAAACTACGCTTAAGCCTTGATTGACCTTCATTATGAGTCATTACGTGTACAAACTTGTTAATAAACTTATCATATCATCACGAATCCAATAATGTCACTAATAAACTTAAGCGTTTGATATGTTGTGAACCATATGTGATAACATAAACTTTAAAACCTAAAGTTAACTAACTCATGAAATATTTCACGACATCATTGGACTATTGGACAAACAAGTGACTTAGGACTCGTAACAATCATTGACATTTGTATATTCAATAACTAGACAATAAGACCTTACATTGACTAACATTATGTCTTCGATATGTTGGTTCTTTTGGCTAATGTTATTTCGAGATCACGACATGGTGAACAAATGAATGTGGATGCATCGAAGTTCTTACAATTGCGATATCTTTCGAGAGGGTTATCCGAGAAAGCTTGGAAAGAACAACCTTAAGGTTGACTTTGAAACCCTCACATGCTCGTAATCTTCTTGTCTCATTGCGGTGGATATTCTCGGAATCATCCCTACGAACATGCTCTCACACTCGCCACGCCCGGAGGTCTACATTCAACAATTCGGATTCTATGCGAGGATCATTTGGTCAAAATGTTGTGAATGTGACTCTTAATCACAAACAAGTCACTATCACTCCACGATGACTTCTGTTTGTTCTCATCATTCGGACATCGCTCCAACCGACTTCTTTGCTACCCCAATGAAGAGACGTCCCCGCAATTCTTGATAGATATTGGTTATGATGAAGCTACAGAATCATTACTAAGCACTCTCACATGGAGTGAAGAATATTCCTCAACCATGGAGGACACTCTATATGATCATCACCAAATCGGTCTCGGTCGTGGCGGTGGCTATGAGCATCCCAAGCTCATGGAACTGCACATTTTCAGTCATTGATCAACAAGAAGGACATTATAATTGAAGCCTTTGCTATGGGAAGATATGATCTTTGTTTCATAAGAAGCTTGGCTCCAAAATTCCTATGTCGGATACACCAAACTGTTGATCCGAGAGCTCTTGGACTTCATCACGATATCCCGGAGACTCAATGACCCGATAATCATGACATATTGATCGAGCCCATACTATCTATCGAATCAAAGAATCGTCTCGAAGAAGCAGGTCTTGAGTTGCCCGATCACCTTCTTACAAAGGAAATCAAAAAGTCGGAAGCGTATAAAAGGTATCGGGTGGCCGTAAAAGAAGGAAAAGTTGGCCATCTTGATGAAAAGGCTTGTGGACTCCTACTCGGAGAACCGTAAGAGGAAGTCTTTGGAAGTGCGATGAGTTACGAAAGTCATAGGAAGTTTCCCAAGAGGAATCCTCCTCGTAAAAGGATTGCCTCTAAGGAAGCTACTCCCATTCCAATCCCTAAACTGAACCGCAAAGAAAGCTTTTGGACGAAAGCTCAAGGTCTTGACACGAGATGAAGAGATTACCTACTCAAACCGCAAGGATGACAATCCTTGATGCAAAACCTCCAAGTCCTCAAGCGATAAAGGAAAAGGAAGACTCTCGCACTTGTGCCCTATGATGAAAGCTACGAAGAAGAAGAGCTATCGGATCAATCCTACAGGAAGAAGTTTAAATTAGTTAGACACATTCAAAAGGTGAAGAATTTGCAAAAGACCAAATGGGTGGCCGGAGGATCAAGTGGTGTCTTGACCCTCACCGCATCCCGATGCGGTTAATCGACCCGATAAGGGATGCGGTGCCACCACTCTTGTGCAACAACAAGCGCTTGTGGAGGAGTCTCACCGATTTTAACATTGAGGAACCGAAAAGGATAAGGCGAGAAGAAAAACGATGAAGAAGCTAAGGCTCGGAAGGAAGAAAAGGCTAAATCGGACAAGATGATGAAGAGAATTATGATGATTATCTTCTCAAAAGTCCAACTCGTTCCAAGGAGGATATACGCACCTCCTAAGGACCCCGAGTCTCCTCATGTCTCATCCTCATGGATTCTTCTTCTCATTCATCACCACCACCATCAATGAAATCAACCAAATCAACATCCAATCGTGAAGAAACCACCTCGATCTTGGATTTCTAAGACTCATGAAAGAATTGTGAAAGTCATGTCCAACAAGTCGGAAAGAAGGACATGCTCTGTAAAACTGAATTGGTTTCTTGACCAAATACATGATTTAAATGATGAGAAAGACAAGATGCGAGAAAGAAAGGGAATTTGTTCGAAGTTCATGAAAAGTCATCATCAAGAGGCTGAGCGAAATGATCGAAGGTTACACTAACAAGTACCTTGGGATATCGTTCCTAAAGTCACAAAGGAGATGTTTACTAGACAACTATATCCGAATCTTATGCGAGATAGCCAAGCAAACCATAAGATCCACACCTTTAACCGTCACAATCAATCCATCGATCCTGTAGTTTTCTCGGATAATGAATTGGTGGCCAAGCTTGTCACACAAATGTCTACGATCGGGACATTTACTTACGAGGAAGGAAAGTCTGTTTCAAGCATTGCCGGACTACCAACTCAAAGAAGCATGTAGATTCGAGTGAAAAGTCTAAACGTCCTAGAGGCGATGAAGACAAGGATCGGGATAAGCATGATAAAGCTAAGCGTCGGAAGAAATCGGTGAATCATCTTCTAGGTTACCTCCTCTCCAACGGACTCCTACTCAACAAAGTCCCTCCTCGTTCTTCTACAGATAAACCTCGGGACGATTCCGAGTTACCACCCCGACTCGAAAACCGGTGATCACTTTGAGTATACAGTGGTGACGATGAAGAGGTCCTGAGCCCCTACAACACCCACCTCTCCCAAACAAGTTCGAAACCGGAATCATCATCTAGGCCTTCAAAAGAAGAAGAAGAAGACGCCTCGGTCGACGTCATATCTTGGCTAGATGACGACAAAGCGAAGACTTTGAATGGTTCTCTACTCTTGTTAACAACACTCCTACCACAAGAAGGTTAGAATTTGGTAGATGGTAATACATTGGAGCATGCAAAACTTTTGCAAGAAAAGTTCCAGTGAAGAAGATGACGAAATCCGTGTTGAGGCGAATCAAGAATGAAGCTTTTCAACTGTGGAAAGATAGCTCGAAAGTGCCATCGGTCGAATATCACCTTGAGAACATTGCTCGAGCTATGTCTAACAACATGGATTGGCTCAACCTGAAGCAAACATCGACTTCACCAAACGGGACAACCCTCCATACTACACCGATGGTCAAACCTCTACCAACAATTGGCCAACCAGATGAACCAAGGATTCCATTCGATATTTCTTCAATAAAGACACGGATTTTCTTCTCCATGGTGGCGATGGTTCAAGGAAATATGCTACATCCTTGACACTTCCATTCCCCGCAGACTATCTACTCAAACCGCATTGCCATTGAGGAACGTGCCAATCACTTGTTCTCGAACACGGTGGAAGCATACGACCGAGATGCATTGTATGGGATTCATCAACGGCGAGCGCCGTCGAATCTACTATAGAAGTCGTCGGGTTCGAAGTCACAACATGCGATGTTTAGTACTAAAGACATCGTTGCCATCCAACATGTTGGTCTTTCATCCAAATGGGACTACACCTTTCTCAAGAAGATTGTGGTCAAAAGAGCGGGATGAAAGGATTATGCGATTCTGTGAAGTGACTTTGAGAATTTGTCTCAACGATGTTGAAGACATGTACCTTGCCAAAGTACGGGGTGCATGAGATAATTTTCAATCGAAATACAACGTGAATTCATCAAGTCATCGCTCATTTTCATCGACGCATAGTCATAAAAGAACGTGTTGAAGATCTCTAGCTTGCCGTTGAATCATATCGACACGTGTCAACTTCACTCCACCACGCTTGATCTTCCCGATCTCAACCAGCTATCACAATTAACGCTCATCGACAAACCGTTTGGTGTCGTTTATCGCAGATGAACTTCGTCGCAATTGCTTGATGGCGTGTAATGAGCTTCACAAATTTGGAGATCATACTCGAAGATGGTTAGGGACGGATTAGCTTATCGATTGAAGGATATACGTGAAAACATTGGGAACCCTAAGCGATGGAATTCTCGGGATCGGAGGAATGTGAGAAGGATCATCACCATGATTGATGAGCGGTTGTTTAGAAGGGATCGATTCAGACGATTGGAGAGCTATGTTGGTGGTCGACCAGGATTAACATAACCGGCTTTCAACGCCTACATGCGCACTCACAGGAACATCACCGCACTTCACGGTACCCTTGAATTGTTTCATTCATATAATTTTGGATGTGTGATTATCTATGTCTATGGCTTGTGCACACATAACAGTGTACAACCCGTAATTTGCAAGAAAGGACCCTGTGGTACGCCTCAGTGCCACAATCCTTATAAAAGGAGCGAAAGCTTCTTATTTTTGAGTAAAACCTATCAAACCTTTCATTTTTCAAGGTTTTGCTCAAAATGACAAGTACTTCCACATATGATTTTTCAAAACCTCAACCGTTTATATCACTAGTTGAGGGGGAGTATTTGAATTAAAACTTTGTTCACAAATTGTTCATAGTGGTCATCTTCCCGCAACACTCGAAATGGTCAACCCAACCAGATTATGCATAAATTTATGGTCCTTTACCTTCAATCAGTGAAGTAAACTCCCAACCTGAAAATCGCAAAATTCTTAGATATTTTGATATTTTCATGGCTGACCTCAAAACTTTAGAACATGAGATAGAACATCATTACGAAATCAAAGTTCAACACTTTCAATCGCCTTTAGCGAGAACAAAGAGACATTTTTCAAGAAAATCTTTTACCAAATGTTAAAAATTTGAAAAGTTGTGCATTAGCACAGGAAAAGGATTTTCATAAGGAACTTGGAGTGATGAAGGTCGTTTTAGAAAACTGAAACATCTATTTCTAATACTAAGCGCAAAAAGAAAATGTTGAGAAAAGATGTTGATCGACTCTTGGAAGATGTTATCTCTTTGATATCCATAATGTTGTGTTATTCTATTCTTTGCCACATGCATCCGATTCTATCTTTCTTGATAATGTTGACTCTGTGGTAGCTCATGAGAATATTGATAATGTGCTTCGGATCGAGTCTTTAAAAGCTGAAAATAAACGATTACTTAACGAACTTTATAATGCAAAACGTCGTCTTCATTGGTGTGAAAAGATATTCACAACCATCAACTTAGTTTTCAAAGAAAATCGCTCGATTGAGTGCAAAATCTTCCGATCCTAAAATTGAGCAACTGGATAATCAAAGCGTGTCTTTGAAAAGTCAAATCTCTAAATATGAACAAGAACTTGTAACGCTTAAGCAGAATATGGTGTCATATTTGATTTACTCAATAAGACTCGACATGAAGCATCAAGCGAACTTGATCACTATCTTGCTCACACTAGAGAAGTCATGAATTTTCTTGGTAATATTCGCTTACGAAAATCAAGATTTGATTCACACTATCTCTAAGTTAAGAGAAATGTTAGGAAATTATGAACAACTTCCGCCAACCATCATTAAGAGATTAGCTCCATCACACTTAGTAATCGTGCACCTAGAATCCCTACCGCCAAATCACAAGTTGCTAACGTGCTTCCTTCTCTTGAAAGCAGAATAGTTAAGTCTTTTCCAAGCGTCCGCACTTCACGACCTAGAGCACTCAATCAAAGAATAGGAAGTTGCGACCTAAGAAAAGATCAATAAGGAATGCTAAAGTGAAGAACACCTAGGACTATGAATAAGACTCACGTTGCTTCCACTATAGATGTTGCGTCGGCAAATGTAATAGAAATAGTGATGTAACGAATGCTAAACCTTTAAGCACTTTTAATATTCAGTCTGATGCACCTTGTGTTATTTGTCATAAAAGTATGAATTCTGATTGTCATGACAAATGTGTTGCTAAAGTGATTCGATGCCAAACCGTCAAGTTTATTCACACAAGCTAACCACTTGTGAATGGTCAACCGTAATAAAAGCCAGACAGCTTGAGAACGCAATGAAGATCAGGAGAGTATAGTGTTTCCCCAGGTCGTTAAGTCCCAACGAGTGTATGAGAATAGTCGGGGCGATGTAGTGATCGAGAGATTTGAGCGGAAAAGAGATTTGAAGATGATTATAACTAAGGAAAAAGCCCGTAAACTACGTGGGCTTAAATGCAAATTAAAGAAAGTTAAAAGATAAAATCTATTAAATAAACGCTATCACTATATTTAAAATGATGTTTTTGTTTTTATGTTTTATAAAAGCGGAATTAAAAACTACGTTACGTCTGGTAAAAGCGTGAAACTTACACAATATAAATCCTAAAAATATGAAAATACATTTTACAATCCTAATGATAAAAGAAAATTTATAGAAAAAGAAAATTATTTTTATAACTATTTATCTAATTATTATTAATTAAAAACTATTTTTAACTATTTAATATTAGCCTAAAATACAAAAAATAGGAAATAAAGCTAGAAAAATAAAATTAAGACTTAGAAAAATCTAAAATATCAAAATAGAATTTTCAAAACTATTTTTGTAATTTTCTGATTATTTTTCTATTTTCTATGAATTTTAAACTATTAAAAACTAATTAAATTACTAAAAATTACAAAATAAACTATGAAAAATATGGAAAATTACTTTTTTTCCTTTATATTTATCTAAACCTAAGAAAATTGAAAAATTATTTTTTTGAACCTTTTCTTAATTATTTGTATTAAAAGCTATTTAAAAATGCTTAAAAACTAATTTAAATAAAGAAAAATAGCTAAACACCTTAGAAAAATCTGAAAATTTCAGGAAAAGTCTAAAACATTATTAGGAAGCTAGGAAAATTGGAAAAACAAGTGCTTGTTTGCAAGAAAATGAAACTGAAGTGGAAAGTGCTTAAAAATAAGCACTTTGATAAGCTAAAACCACACCAAAAGGTACCAAACTGAAACAGAAGCTACTATAAGCTAAAATAACCTAAATGCAACAGATATCAACAAGGTATAACCTCTGGAATAGCAAATTGAACAGATTTGATATATGAGCTCATGGCTAAAAAACAGTGAGAGGGTGTCTTCTTTAAGCTACAATATAAGCCACAAAATAAGCTAAGAACTAGAAAACAAGAGCTGGATCATAAAGAAGACCTGGGTAACTACACATGAGCCAAATTTCAGACCTACACAAGCTCAAATGAGCTCAGTGCAATCAAGCAAAAGCGCATAAACACATGCGAAACAAAGGTTACTCCTGACAGGGCACTTGGCTTCATTTTGACAGGCTTTTATGAAGCTTAAAGAAAATTCACAAAAATGTGAAAAATTGGAGATAAGCAACTAGACCAGGAGGACTTTTAAAAACAACAAGTTTCTTATGATTTGGCCCATAACTGAGCTCAAGAAAATTCCTCCGATTTGGCTCAAAACTGAGATTTCAATGTTTTTGACTTTTTGACAAAACATAAGGTTTGACTAAATGGAACTTTGATTATGATTTAAGGACTGATCATGATTTGTTATGATGAAATTAAGTTACAACAAGCTAAGTCTATAGATTTTGAACTCAAAACAAGTAATTTGATTCACCAATATCCAACAGTTAAGCTTAATGGACAGATTTGTGGGACTTTTGACTTTGGACAAGTGCAGGCACAAGTGAAAGACTCAAATGAGTTCAATAGGCCTTAATAAGCATAACCCAACAGATTTTAACCACCACATATACCTCTAGGACAGAAAAGACAGTGGATCCAAACACCCTTATAATCACTGATTTGCAAAAATAAAGAAGCTAACTACTAGATTATCATATATCATTGATCAAACTGAGATTACATGATCATGATACAACTATATAAACACATTAAAACTATTGGAGACCTCAGATACACATATAAGCATAAACTGCAATATGCTTGAAAATGAAAAGTGCAATATAAACTCACAATAGTCCAGCTTGTTTGCAGGCTTAAACCAGAACCTAGGATCACTAAACTAAATCATTTCCAACCCAATACCAAGTCTGCATCACCCAAATATCAGTTCCATACCCATCTTGCATGTTCAGTTGACTTTTATTGACCATACATTAATTTGATTGAAACTGAATTCCAAGCCATTCAAAAGCTTTAACAAGCTTAATTTAACCTGGTTTAACTTAAAAATAAGCTATTAAGAGCTTGTCTATGAGAATTTGAATTGGAATTTTGCAACAAGAAACACAAAAATGAATTTTAGTTAAACTTAAAATGATGCTTAAAAGGCGATTATAAGGATATAATAACTTGATTTCGAACAAAGAAACAAGAAATTACATTTAAAAACTTAAACTAAAACATTTTTCTTAAAAGCGACATACAAAATTTAAAACTAAAACTAACTACTCAATTTTGCTTCTTCTCCTCCTTTTATAGCTCCACAAGCCTCCACGTGTCCTCTAGATCAAATCCCACCTTTTTTCAGAGCCAATGGGAGAGTTTGGGGCATATTGGCCACTTTTCCAATTTTGGCGGGAAAAGTGGTTTTGACCACTTTTGCTTCTGAGCTCGAAACTAGGGGGGGGGGTGGCTAGGAATATGATGAGTGGTAGTGGGAAAGGTGTTGGGATAAGGTGAGGTGAAAAAGGTGAGTTGCAGAGGAATATAGCAGGTGTTGCAGAGATCAAGTGGGAAGAAAACCATGGTGAGAGGGAAAGCTTATCTGTTTGACCGTTTGACTGGGAGTCCAAAAACAGAAAAGGGTCACAAGGTTTAAATGGCAGGGGTCAAAAAGGGTTTTGACAAGTCTTGGAAGGTTTTATTATAGGGACTAAACTTGTAATTACGCCAAACTAGAAGGACTAGACACGCCATTTTCTCCTTGTTCACACAAGGACCAATTTTGACAATCTTTGAAAATTTAGGGACCTAACTTGACATTTTATGAAAGTTAAGGGACCTAAGTTGTCATTATGAAAGTTAAAGGACGAAAGTTGTAAATTTGTAAATTTAACTCTCAATGACCAGTTTGACAACTTAAGAATCCTAGGGACTTTAAAATGATACTTCTCTTTATTTGGTTTTACCAGGACTGTTTTTTGACAACTTTTGAAACTTGGGGACTAAAGCGCCAATTATGCAAACTTGATCGTTTTCACCGTTTTGATATTTTGCATTTAAAACACATAAAACACTTATTTGTGATATTTTTATCATTTTGATGCATTTACGAGTGTTTTCGGATGTTTTTGCGTTTAAATGGTACAAAAATGATGAGTATTTAGACACTCATCAATCCCCACACTAAGATATTGCTAGTCCATAGCAATGTTTTGAGAAAAATTAATGGATTTTATCTCTTTACCAAAAGCCATTACTCGGGTAGCCAAATGTTTCAGTTCAAGTAAGAACCTTGGTACACCGATAACCAAATGATTTTGAGCAAATCATCGACTTTTAACGGTTTGATTTGTCTTTACGAAGCCGTTTACTCGGACTAGCCAACTCTTAGATAAATTATCAATATTATCTTTGGTGAGTGATTACCAATTATGGATTTTCCATTGCCTTTACCACAAGCCATAAACTTGCGGGCTAGCCAACTCTTCACTTTTAAGGATATGGTGAAATGAATACCATACAATTTTGGGCAAATTGTAAGCCGTCATGGTTTGAGATATCTTTACCAAGAGCCGTTTGCTCTGGATTAGCCAATCCTTTTGTGGGTTAGACATGGTGGATGATTACCATTTGTTGTGTTTAGTACATAGTACTTCCACTATAAATTTTTTTTTAAATTTGGCCATTTGGGGAAAAGGGACTAAAGGGTATATTTATGATCAAAATTAGCGAATTTCCCCACTTAGAAATGAATATTGTCCTCAATATTCAAAGTACCTACTATTATGCGAAACTTAGAACGTGAAAGTTCCACACCGATGAGATATATTCCCGGCTCAAGAATGATAAATGAAAATGCGGGATCAAAAATAGTTTCCTCATTCACGAAGGAGAAAGGGCGAGAAACCACACCATTTGTGAAAAATGGAATAAAGATGTGCATCACAATGCAATTCCATTCTTCATTAGTGAGGAGCAAATCACCATTTGTTATATTTTTAAGCTTAGACTTGAAGCTTGTATGGTGATTTGCAACAAAATTTCCGGGAGGAGAGTTGGAAGCGGTTCTTGAATGAGAGATTTCAAAAAGAGGATGTCTCCCTCCGAATCATAGCAAGTATTGTCAATCCTGTTGGAATTGACTCATCACTAAGAAAATCATCGACCTCCTTCCAAAGTTATCATCTTCCTCATCCGGAGTGAGAGAAGGAATGGAAGAGTCGGAAATGGGACAAGAAATGAGTGAATGATCATTATATAAGAGATTTCTAGTTTCTCCAAGATCGGCTTGAAATCAAAGAGATCATCGTCACTTCGATGAAAGTGGATGATGTGAGTGAGTTCATCGGTGAACTCCTCAAGAAGAGGATCGATCGTGGAGTGATGCCTCAACATACTCAATGTCTCCATAAGAAGTACAATCGTTGCTAACATCGGAAAAAGTCTCAAAATGATCTTTTGAACACTCGAGAGGAAAGGAGAATCACACATATGCTCGAAGTTCCTGTGACTCTCTCGGGATTGGGACAAGGATCTCAACACTAGACTTTATGAATTCGTCCGATTCCTTTTCGTGAACAGTGTCAAGATGCTCATCCCCATGTTCGGAGAGTAGTAGGAGCTTGGTGTGATAGCGATTGTTTGAGATGAAATCTCAACTGCTTTGGAAATCAACCGGTGAGGGACTTGAGAAGGACTAGCATACATATGTTTTATACTTTCCATTTGTTCTTACGCTAGTAGTTCCATCATAGTCTTTTCTCCCCGACTTTTCATGGAAGGAATTTCAACCGATGAACTTGATGAATCTGTACAAAGTTGACTAATATCAAGGGTAACTTCATCATCATCGTCCATCGAGAATGAAACGGAATCGAGAGCTAGATTTGGTGCTTTTTCTTTTGCAATTGATTCCCAATGATTTTTCAAAGGCAATCTGGGAATCTAATTTAGCGATCCGCTCTTGACTAACAAAACTTCCATGGATTTTTCATTTGGATTATCTTGGGGATGTTTACATTCCTTCAAATCTTTCACTAAATCCAAAAGATCAAGTAGAAGATTTTGAGGAAGTGGCTCAGTGAGGTGGTGCTGATTCACTTGGTCTTGTGGAGGTTGGTCATGATACGAAGAGTCGTAATTGTTACAAGGAAATGGACTCCTTGTTTGACAATCGAGCTAGAGTGAGGACCTCCACAATACTCACAACAAAAACGATGTGGTGTGAGTCATATGTGTTGTAGTCATAATTGTTATCGTGAACCCGCTCATAGACAAGCGTGTTTCCCGATTGACAATCGAATCAGTAGTGTGAACCACCACAAGACTCACAACAAGAAAAGCTGCTGAGTCTCGCGGTGTGGTAGGCGATGGAATGAATCGGTTGTGTTATGGTAGGAATAGGGATCTTGGTTATAGACAGACCCGTTTCTGATTCCACCATGCTACAACTGGGGCAATTGCCACCATTATAAGGACCACCACACCATTGACATCCAAGAGGGTGAGGATAAGACATAGAAAGAATCAAAGGTTTACTGAGGGTAAGAAATGAAGAATCAAAAGGGTAAGAGGAAAAGAGGAATATTTTGGTATTTTGAAAAACATGATGCAAAAACAAAGAATGAAAATCTTTTGGGTTTTGATTTTTATAAGAAAATATGAATACATCTGGATGGTATAGACAAAGAGTGAATATTCAAATCACTAATCGCTAAATGTAATACTATTAGCATTGCTCCCGTGGCGCTAAAATTTGATTCGATGCCAAACCGTCAGTTTATTCACACAAGCTAACCACTTGTGAATGGTCAACCGTAATAAAGCGAGACGACTTGAGAACGCAATGAAGATCGGAGAGTATAGTGTTTCCCAGTCGTTAAGTCCCAACGAGTGCGTGCGAGAATAGTCGGGCGTGTAGTGATCGAGAGATTTGAGCGGGAAAGAGATTTGAAGATGATTATAACTAAGGAAAAAGCCCGTAAACTACAGGGGCTTAAATGCAAATTAAAGAAAGTTAAAAGATAAAATCTATTAAATAAACGCTATCACTATATTTAAAATGATGTTTTGTTTTATGTTTTATAAAGCGGAATTAAAACTACGTTACGTCTGAGTAAAACGTGAAACTTACACAATATAAATCCTAAAAATATGAAAATACATTTTACAATCCTAATGATAAAAGAAAATTTATAGAAAAAGAAAATTATTTTTATAACTATTTATCTAATTATTATTAATTAAAACTATTTTAACTATTTAATATTAGCCTAAAATACAAAAAATAGGAAATAAAGCTAGAAAAATAAAATTAAGACTTAGAAAAATCTAAAATATCAAAATAGAATTTTCAAAACTATTTTGTAATTTTAGATTATTTTCTATTTTCTATGAATTTTAAACTACTAAAACAAATTAAATTACTAAAATTACAAAATAAACTATGAAAATATGGAAAATTACTTTTTTTCCTTTTTATATTTATCTAAACCTAAGAAAATAGAAAAATTATTTTTTTGAACCTTTTCTTAATTATTTGTATTAAAAGCTATTTAAAAATGCTTAAAAACTAATTTAAATAAAGAAAAATAGCTAAACACCTTAGAAAAATCTGAAAATTTCAGGAAAAGTCTAAAACATTATTAGGAAGCTAGGAAAATTGGAAAAACAAGTGCTTGTTTGCAAGAAAATGAAACTGAAGTGGAAAGTGCTTAAAAATAAGCACTTTGATAAGCTAAAACCACACCAAAAGGTACCAAACTGAAACAGAAGCTACTATAAGCTAAAATAACCTAAATGCAACAGATATCAACAAGCTATAACCTCTGGAATAGCAAATTGAACAGATTTGATATATGAGCTCATGGCTAAAAAACAGTGAGAGGGTGTCTTCTTTAAGCTACAATATAAGCCACAAAATAAGCTAAGAACTAGAAAACAAGAGCTGGATCATAAAGAAGACCTGGGTAACTACACATGAGCCAAATTTCAGACCTACACAAGCTCAAATGAGCTCTGTGCAATCCAAGCAAAAGCTGCATAAACCTGTGCAGGCAACAGTGGATCCAAACACCCTTATAATCACTGATTTGCAAAAATAAAGAAGCTAACTACTAGATTATCATATATCATTGATCAAACTGAGATTACATGATCATGATACAACTATATAAACACATTAAAACTATTGGAGACCTCAGATACACATATAAGCATAAACTGCAATATGCTTGAAAATGAAAAGTGCAATATAAACTCACAATAGTCCAGCTTGTTTGCAGGCTTAAACCAGAACCTAGGATCACTAAACTAAATCATTTCCAACCCAATACCAAGTCTGCATCACCCAAATATCAGTTCCATACCCATCTTGCCTGTTCAGTTGACTTTTATTGACCATACATTAATTTGATTGAAATCGAATTCCAAGCCATTCAAAAGCTTTAACAAGCTTAATTTAACTGGTTTAACTTAAAATAAGCTATTAAGAGCTTGTCTATGAGAATTTGAATTGGAATTTTGCAACCGTAAACACACAAACATGAATTTTAGTTAAACTTAAAAATGATGCTTAAAAGCTGATTATAAGGATATAATAACTTGATTTCAAAACAAAGAAACAAGAAATTACATTTAAAAACTTAAACTAAAACATTTTTTCTTAAAAACGACATACAAAATTTAAAACTAAAACTAACTACTCAATTTTGCTTCTTCTCTCCTCCTTTTTATAGCTCCACAAGCCTCCACGTGTCCTCTAGATCAAATCCCACCTTTTTTCAGAGCCAATGGGAGAGTTTGGGGCATATTGGCCACTTTTCCAATTTTGGCGGGAAAAGTGGTTTTGACCACTTTTGCTTCTGAGCTCGAAACTAGGGGGGGGGGGGTGGCTAGGTATATGATGAGTGGTAGTGGGAAAGGTGTTGGGATAAGGTGAGGTGAAAAAGGTGAGTTGCAGAGGAGTATAGCAGGTGTTGCAGAGATCAAGTGGGAAGAAAACCATGGTGAGAGGGAAAGCTTATCTGTTTGACCGTTTGACTGGGAGTCCAAAAACAGAAAAGGGTCACAAGGTTTAAATGGCAGGGGTCAAAAAGGGTTTTGACAAGTCTTGGAAGGTTTTTATTATAGGGACTAAACTTGTAATTCTGCCAAACTAGAAGGACTAGACCTGCCATTTTCTCACTGTTCACACAAGGACCAATTTTGACAATCTTTGAAAATTTAGGGACCTAACTTGACATTTTATGAAAGTTAAGGGACCTAAGTTGTCATTTTATGAAAGTTAAAGGACCAAAGTTGTAAATTTGTAAATTTAACTCTCAATGACCAGTTTGACAACTTAAGAATCCTAGGGACTTTAAAATGATACTTCTCTTTATTTGGTTTTACCGGGGTGCTTTTGACAACTTTTGAAACTTGGGGACTAAAGCGCCAATTATGCAAACTTGATCGTTTTCACCGTTTTGATATTTTGCATTTAAAACACATAAAACACTTATTTGTGATATTTTTATCATTTGATGCATTTCGAGTGTTTTCGGATGTTTTGCGCTTTAAATGGTACAAAATGATGAGTATTTAGACACTCATCGTAAAGCTATAATCTCTCGTTTACGAAATCCTAAGAATCGGAATACCTCTAGGCCCACTAATCATTCTAAGTCGTGCTTGGTAGACCGCCTTTAGATTCTAAGGCAAACATCGCTGTCATTGTAGCTCAGGTTTCCTCCTAAGAATGCGGTACCACTAGTGCATTCACTAAGACTAAAGCAAATAGTAGTTATAGATGGCGAAATGGATATATAACACACTAGGATTTACATGGATGCCTAAAGTCATTAATGTGTGCATGTCTCATATACACCTCGGAATCCTCTAACATTTGGGTTCCACATCTACTTCTATTCCATCCGTGTCGTTTGTGTGTAATGCGGTGATCTGATCATTCTCTGGATTGTTGATAGCGGATGTTCCCGACACATGACGAGCAACCTTAAACTGTTATCAAACTTTATTGCAAAGTTCATTGGCACCGTCGGTTCGGGAATGATCACTTGCAGCTATCATGGGCTACGGAGATTATGTCAATGGGAACATCGAAATCGATAGGGTTTACTAAGTGGAAGGCCTCGGTCATAATCTGCTTTCGAGAGGTCGGTTTGTGATGGAGATTTGGAGGTTGCTTTCAGGAGAAAGCTTGTTTCATTCGTGATCTACAAGGAAATGACCTTATGTCCGCTCGCGTAATTCTAGTCTCTACACTATCTCTATGCAAGACATGGTTGCTTCATCTCCCATCCGCTTACTTTCAAAGGCAACATCAACAAAATCCAGGCTCGCACCGTCGTCTCTCACATCTAAACTTTCAAACCATCACCAACCTTGCTCGACACAAACTAGTTGAAGGTCTCCCTCGATTCCGGTATTCAAAAGATCACCTTTGCTCGACTTGTGAACAAGGGAAAAGCACTCGTGCTCATTTTCCTTCAAAGGTGGAACACAACTCTCGACATGTGCTTCATCTTCTTCACATGGATTTGTGTGGCCCAATGCGTGCAAACAATCAATGGCAAATGCTACATCTTAGTAATTGTTGATGACTATTCATGATGGACTTGGGTCTACTTTCTTGAAGCAAAGACCAAGCTCCACAAATGATCATCACCTTTCTCACGAAAATATAGGTTCGACTCCATAACACCGTCATGCTAATTCGAATGCACAAAGGAACCGAATTTATTAACCAAACCCTTCGTGAATTCTATGAGAAAGTGGAATTCAACATCAAACATCTATTGCACGTACACCGAACAAAACGGAGTTGTTGAAAGACGAAACCGAGCGTTAGTGGAAGCTGCAAGAACAATGTTAATCAATGCTAAACTTCCAGTTACTTGTGGGCGGTCGTATCATCGTGCATGCTATACTCAAAACCGTTCTATGATCACAAACGCCACAACAAAACACCTTTCGAGCTTGTCCACAACCATAAACCGAATCTCAAACACTTTCATGTATTTGGATCCCTTTGCTATCCGAATAATGATCGTGATGATTTTGGAAAGCTCAAAGCCAAAGTCGACATTGAGTCTTTATTGGATATTGTGAGAATTCTAAAGGTTATCGGATCCGGAATCGTCGTACAAAACAGTGATGGAAATGATTCATGCTCATTTGATGAACTCACGGAAATGGCTTACGAGTATAACAACTTAGAACCCGTCACAACCGCTTAAACTTCCTCAACCCCATCATCACCGAACAAAGCCCCACTCACTCGTCAACAAATGGAAAGGTTATTTGCTCCTCTCATTCGGTGTGACATTGATGAGCGTGCTCGGTGTATCCGCTATTTCCCTGCATAACCCGATAATATTCCTATACGATACACTGCTACAACAACTCATCGTTGAAAATGCACCTACACCATTGACTCCAACACAACAGTTGAACACACCGCTTCCAACAATGATGAACCAACGATGATATTCAATGAAGTACCCCGCTGCGATTTTGATCCAAATCGTTCTTTAACCCGTTTGCTAATGAGGCTGCGCACGGATGTCACGTAATCATCAACAAACCATTTGAATCCTCGAAATCGCACAATGTATACCAACATCAACCCTCTACACATCGATGTACAAAAGACTATCCTCGGCTAATATTATTGGCAACCCGAATCAACCGATCGTTACGAGACAACGTCTTCACACGGATGGTGAACATTGCATTTATGCACTCACCGTCTCGCTAATCGAACCTAAAAACATTAAAGGCGCAATGACAAATGACAAGCGGATTGAATCCATGCAAGAAGAACTCAACCAATTCAAGCGTCTTGAAGTATGGGAGCTGGTTGAAAGACCAACAGGGTCTACGTCATTGGTCTAAAATGGATTTGGAAAAACAAATTGGATCTTTGAAGGAACGTCATCCAAACAAGTCACGTCTAGTTGCTAAGGGTTATCTTCGTGGAAGAGGAATAGACTTTGAAGAATCTTTGCTCGGTTGCTCGTCTTGAGGTCGTTCGAATATTTCTCGCGTTCGCGCTCATATGAATATATTTGTCTTTCAAATGGATGTCAAAACTGCGTTTCTCAGCGGACAACCGAAAAAACGGTTTATGTCGACCAACCCGAAGGATTCGTTGATCCGAGTGCCCGAACCATGTCTACAAACCGAACAAAGCTCTTTATGGTCTCAAACAAGCCCCTCGGGCATGGTACGATAAGCTATCATCTTTTCTCATTGCTAATAATTTCACCAAAGGCTCGGTTGACCCAACTCTTTTATACAATATCACGGGCACATATCTTAATTATTCAAATTTACGTGGATGACATCATTTTGGGTCTACACATAAAAGTTTTCAACCGCTTTTGCAAAACTAATGAAGAAAATTTTGAAATGTCCATGATGGGTGAACTCACGTTCTTTCTAGGACCGCAAGTTCATCAATCACCCGTGGTATTTTCTAGAGTCGGTCCAAATATGCCCATGAATTGTTAAACAAATTTGGAATGAAAACCGTGATACTTATGCCACACCTATGACTCATACCAAGAAGCTAGACGCCGATTTACATGGAAAATTAGTTGACCCTACCAAATACCGAAGTATTATTGGGTCTCTCATGTATCTAACACCAGCGACTGATATTGTCTTTGCCGTTTATCTATGCTCCGTTATCGATCGCGACCAATCGAAACCCACCTCTCTGAGGCTAAAAGAATCCTCCGATACATCAAGGGAACCATTAATTTGGGATCCGGTATCCGAAGGATTACGGTTTTGAACTAATCGCTTTTCGACGCCGATCACGCAGGATGCTTAGACTCAAGGAAAAGTACTTGAGAGCTCTACAATTTCTCGGTGATAAACCGGTGTCTTGGCAATCAAAGAAGCGGGATTGTACATCATTGTCATCAACCGGCGAATATGTAGCCATGTCCGCGTGTTGTGCTCAAGTCATCCGGATGAGAACACAACTCAAAGATTATGGTTACGTATTTGATGAATCGATGTCTGCGACAATCGGAGTGCCATTGCGATCTCGTGCAACTCGGTTCAACACTCGAAATCAAAACACATCGATCTTCGCTATCATTTCATCAAAGACCACGTGGAGCAGGTGCCGTTGAATTATACTTTGTGGGTCTTGAATACCAATTGGCGATCTTCTCACCAAAGCCTTGCCTCCCGCTAGGTTTAATGAGTGATCCATGGATTGGTATGAGGTGTTTGACTCAAGAGGAATTGGATGACCTCTTAAAACAGTCTTAAAACACATCAAACACCAAAACATCTTTTGTAAATAATTTTTCAAAAACAAAATACAAAAATATAAAATCTTATAAAACAACAAAAATATTCTTCTAATCTATAATCTTTCAACATGGCAAGTACATTTCTTCCTTCAACACTATAATCTTTCAAAATTCAGTATTTTTACGATCAAGTGTTGAGAGGGAGAAAATTTTCACTTAACTGTTTCAAAACATCTGTGTACTTGCATGTTATCATATCTCGGTTGTTTCATTTAACAATGGTGGTGAATTTTCTGGTTAAATGATACTCCTCGGACTAAATTTATAACATTTCATTATTTCTTAAGTCGAGGGGGAGTGTCGTCAAGTTTCTTTCCTAAAAACCTTGTTTGGTAACCAAAATAGAAGTTAAATGGCTTTGTTTGAAAAAGGAAAAGGTGGAGGGACCAAAACTGTCAAAATGTTAAAGTTAAATTTAATAAAACACCTCCCACCTACTTATTCACTTCACATTTATTACTTTCAACTTTTAACATCTACGCCTAAGATTCATTCGAGAAATCCGTTACTTTGATCATCATTTTGTAAGTGGTTTAACGATCTTAACATGTTTTTAAGCTAAGGTTTTTAATTTCATGCAAATCCTACGGCTAAAAATTGTGTTACGCGTGATTATGTGTTCTACGCATAAGCGTATGAACACAAAATCATTGTGTGTGTGTTTTTGGATTAATGGATAGTGTCAAAATGGTTCTAATACATCAAGGATATCATTTTAACCATCAAAACCCACCCAGAAACACGTATTAATGATTTTTGAAAATTAGGGTTCTTGAGTCGAATTGGGTATTTTCGAATGTGAAGTGTTTTGGTCAAAAAGATTGTTGGGTTATGGTCATATGTTGATGAATTGATAATTTCCATGGTTATTAACCACCCAGAAACACTAATTGGTTAACCATTTGAAATTAGGGTTTAATGTTCATAACTTTGGGTAAACTTGATTCTCAACGAATTAGATGTTATAACTTGTTTCATAGACTCTCTCAACATCATAGACCTACCAGAATTTGTTTGATGCAAATCCCATGGCTAGAAATGATACGCGTAAATCTTAACCCTTAGGGTTTTGACCTACGCGTATGACTTTCTACGCGTAACCTTTAAACGAATGATTCATGCCATGTTTTGTTGATAAAATGAAGTTTTGTGTTAATGATAATGATTTGATGAAATTATTTCGGGCTTTGCTACGCTTAATATTCGTAATCAAGGTCATTTGCAACTCTACGCATAAGGATTACCTTACGCGTAGGAAGTTATCGTAAGAGAAATCCTACGCGTAACTACTACGCATAAGGTTCTACAATGGGACTACGCGTATCCCGTGAAGGATATGCGTGGCGATGACTCTACGCATAAGGTCTACTCTTACGGGTAAGCCTTACGCGTAAGGTCTTTATACGCCTCTGCTGCGTAAGCCCCACGCATTAGGCCCCTTTCCCACGCGTAACTTTTCTTACGCGTAAGATAGATCCTACGCGTAAGCTTTAGATACTAGTATATCATCTCTCGCTTACGCTTAACTTTGCCAAAACTACGCTTAAGCCTTGATTGACCTTCATTATGAGTCATTACGTGTACAAACTTGTTAATAAACTTATCATATCATCACGAATCCAATAATGTCACTAATAAACTTAAGCGTTTGATATGTTGTGAACCATATGTGATAACATAAACTTTAAAACCTAAAGTTAACTAACTCATGAAATATTTCACGACATCATTGGACTATTGGACAAACAAGTGACTTAGGACTCGTAACAATCATTGACATTTGTATATTCAATAACTAGACAATAAGACCTTACATTGACTAACATTATGTCTTTCGATATGTTGGTTCTTTTGGCTAATGTTATTTCGAGATCACGACATGGTGAACAAATGAATGTGGATGCATCGAAGTTCTTACAATTGCTTGATATCTTTCCGGAGGGTTATCCGAGAAAGCTTGGAAAGAACAACCTTAGGGTTGACTTTGACACCCTCACATGCTCGTAATCTTCTTGTCTCATTGCGGTGGATATTCTCGTGAATCATCCCTACGAACATGCTCTCACACTCGCCACGCCCAAAGGTCTACATTCAACAATTCAGGATTCTATGCAGGATCATCGGTCAAAATGTTGTGAATGTGACTCTTAATCACAAACAAGTCACTATCACTCCCGATGACTTACGAGTGTTCTCATCATTCCGACATCGCTCCAACCGACTTCTTTGCTACCCCAATGAAGAGACCGTCCCGCAATTCTTGATAGATATTGGTTATGATGAAGCTACGGGAATCATTACTAAGCACTCTCACATGGGTGAAGAATATTCCTCAACCATGGAGGACACTCTATATGATCATCACCAAATCGGTCTCGGTCGTGGCGGTGGCTATGAGCATCCCAAGCTCATGGGCCGCACATTTTCAGTCATTGATCAACAAGAAGGACATTATAATTGAAGCATTTGCTATGGGAAGATATGATCTTTGTTTCATAAGAAGCTTGGCTCCAAAATTCCTATGTCGGATACACCAAACTGCTGATCCGAGAGCTCTTGGACTTCATCCCGATATCCCGGAGACTCAATGACCCGATAATCATGACATATTGGTGAGCCCATACTATCTGTTAGAATCAAAGAATCGTCTCTGAAGAAACAGGTCTTGAGTTGCCCGATCACCTTCTTACAAAGGAATCAAAAGTCGGAAGCGTATAAAAGGTATCGGGTGGCCGTAAAAGAAGGAAAAGTTGGCCATCTTGATGAAAAGGCTTGTGGACTCCTACTGGAGAACCGTAAGAGGAAGTCTTGGAAGTGCGATAAGTTACGAAAGTCATAGGAAGTTTCCCAAGAGGAATCCTCCTCGTAAAGGGACTGCTCCCTAAGGAAGCTACTCCCATTCCAATCCCTAAACCCGAACCGCAAAGAAAGCTTTTGGACGAAAGCTCAAGGTACCGACACGATGAAGAGATTACCTACTCAAACCGCAAGGATGACAATCCTTGATGCCAAAACCTCCAAGTCCTCAAACTAATAAAGGAAAAGGAAGACTCCGCACTTGTGCCCTATGATGAAAGCTCAAGAAGAAGAAGAGCTCTTGGATCAATCCTACGGAAGAAGTTTAAATTAGTTAGACACATTCAAAAGGTGAAGAATTTGCAAAAGACCAAATGGGTGGCCCCGGAGGATCAAGTGGTCTTGCCAGGTCCTCACCGATCCCGATGCGGTTAATCGACCCGATAAGGGATCCGTGCCACCACTCTTGTGCAACAACAAACGCTTGTGGAGGAGTCTCACGATTTTAACATTGAGGAACCGAAAAGGATAAGGCGAGAAAGAAAAACGATGAAGAAGCTAAGGCTCGGAAGGAAGAAAAGGCTAAATGGACAAGATGGCGAAGAGAATTATGATGATTATCTTCTCAAAAGTCCAACTCGTTCCAAGGAGGATACGCACCTCCTAAGGACCCCGAGTCTCCTCATGTCTCATCCTCATCGGATTCTTCTTCTCATTCATCACCACCACCATCAATGAAATCAACCAAATCAACATCCAAATCGTGAAGAAACCACCTCGATCTTGGATTTCTAAGACTCATGAAAGAATTGTGAAAGTCATCCAACAAGTCGAAAGAAGGACATGTTCTCTGAAACCGAATTGGTTTCTTGACCAAATCTGATACTTAAATGTTGAGAAAGACAAGATGCGAAAGAAAGGGAATTTGTTAAGAAGTTCATGAAAAGTCATCGTCAAGAGGAATCGAGCGAAATGATCGAAGGTTACACTAACAAGTACCTTCGGATATCGTTCCTAAAGTCACAAAGGAGATGTTTACTAGACAACTATATCCGAATCTTATGCGGATAGCCAAGCAAACCATAAGATCCACACCTTTAACCGTCACAATCAATCCATCGATCCTGTAGTTTTCTCGGATAATGAATTGGTGGCCAAGCTTGTCACACAAATGTCTACACGATCCGGGACATTTACTTACGAGGAAGGAAAGTTGTTTCAAGCATTCTTGGACTACCAACTCAAAGAAGCATGTAGATTCGAGCTAAAAGTCTAAACGTCCTAGAGGCGATGAAGACAAGGATCGGGATAAGCATGATAAAGCTAAGCGTCGGAAGAAATCGGTGAATCATCTTCTAGGTTACCTCCTCTCCAACGGACTCCTACTCAACAAAGTCCCTCCTCGTTCTTCTACAGATAAACCTCGGGACGATTCCGAGTTACCACCCTTGACTCGAAAACCGGTGATCACTTTGAGTATACGGGTGGTGACGATGAAGAGGTCCTTGAGCCCCACAATGCCCACCTCTCCCAAACAAGTTCGTAAACCGGAATCATCATCTAGGCCTTGAAAAGAAGAAGAAGAAGACGCCTCGGTGGACGTCATATCTTGGCTAGATGACGACAAAATCAAGACTTTGAATGGTTCTCTACTCTTGTTAACAACACTCCCTACCTCAAGAGGGTCAAAATTTGGTGAGACGGTAATACATTGGAGCATGCAAAACTTTTGCAAGAAAAGTTCCAGTGAAGAAGATGGCGAAATCCGAGTTGAGGCGAATCAAGAATGAAGCTTTTCAACTGTGGAAAGATAGCTCGAAAGTGCCATCGAGGTCGAATATCACCTTGAGAACATTGCTCGAGCTATGTCTAACAACATGGATTGGCTCAACCCAGAAGCAAACATCGACTTCACCAAACGGGACAACCCTCCATACTACACCGACTGGTCAAAACCTCTACCAACAATTGGCCAACCAGATGAACCAAGGATTCCATTCAGATATTTCTTCAACAAAGACCTGGATTTTCTTCTCCATGGTGGCGATGGTTTAAGGAAATATGCTACATCCTTGACACTTCCATTCCCTACAGCTATCTACTCAAACTGCATTGCCATTGAGGAACGTGCCAATCACTTGTTCTCCAACACGGTGGAAGCATACGACCGAGATGCATTGTATGTGATTCATCAGCCGTAACGCCTTTGAATCTACTACGTGTCGCGGGTTCGAAGTCACAACATGCGGTGTTTAGTACTAAAGACATCGTTGCCATCCAACATGTTGGTCTTTCATCCAAATGGGACTACACCTTTCTCAAGAAGATTGTGGTCAAAAGACGGATGAAAGGGATTATGCATTCGTGAATCGACTTTGAGAATTTGTCTCTCAACGATGTTGAAGACATGTACCTTGCCAAAGTACGGTCGCATGAGACAATTTTCAATCGAAATACAACGTGAATTCATCAAGTCACCGCTCATTTTCATCGACGCATAGTCATAAAAGAGCGTGTTGAAGATCTCCGACTTGCCGTTGAATCATATCGGACACGTGTCAACTTCACTCCACCACGCTTGATCTTCCCGATCTCAACCAACTATCACAATTAACGCTCATCGACAAACCGTTTAGTGTCGTTTATCGCGGTGAACTTCATCGCAATTGCTTGATGGCGTGTAATGAGCTTCACAAATTTGGAGATCATACTCGAAGATGGTTAGGGACGGATTAGCTTATCGATTGAAGGATATACGTGAAAACATTGGGAACCCTAAGCGATTGAATTCTCGGGATCGGAGGAATGTGAGAAGGATCATCACCATGATTGATGAGCGGTTGTTCGAGAAGGATCGATTCGAGCGATTGGAGAGCTATGTTGGTGGTCGACCGGGATTAGCATAACCGGCTTTCAACGCCTGTGCGCACTCAGGAACATCACCGCACTTCATGGTACCCCTTGAATTGTTTCATTCATATAATTTTGGATGTGTGATTATCTATGTCTATGGCTTGTGCACACATAACAAAGGTACAACCCGTAATTTGCAAGAAAGGACCACGTAGTGCGCCTCGGTGCCACAATCCTTATAAAAGGAGCGAAGCTTCTTATTTTTGAGTAAAACCTATCAAACCTTTCATTTTTCAAGGTTTTGCTCAAAATGACAAGTACTTCCACATATGATTTTCAAAACCTCAACCGTTTATATCACTAGTTGAGGGGAGTATTTGAATTAAAACTTTGTTCACAAATTGTTCATAGTGGTCATCTTCCGCAACACTCGAAATGGTCATATTTATTGTCAACTTTTCAAAATAACATTTGATATGCCATTTTGAGGGGAAGAAAATTGTGTGATAAGAAATATGTTGTGCTAAATGCAAATGAATCATGCACTTGGACTTAACCAACAAATTGACGCGGTACTAAACTGTTAGTAACTCGAAAAGACTTGTCTGGACGGGTAATAATTTCAAGCTAGCTCGCTAGTAATGTAAACGTGTCTCGCAAAGGACTTGTCCAAGTAGAAAGTACCATTCGAGATACTCTTGGTAGACATGAACTCGACGGGTATGACAACCTTCGAGGTTTGTCTACACCTTCAAGGTAGTTATTAGAGCTAGTTGTCACCTAAAAGCGACAATGTAACTCTTTAACTATGCCACGTAACCGTGTCTTGCGGGGATTGTCTATCTCCGATGGATCAATTCAAAATGTGCGCTCTTTCCTCACTTGTGCATTTAAACCATTAAAACTCTTAAGCACATGTGGAGGGAGTATTTATGCAAAATCTTATCTCTCACTGTGGTTCAAACATGATTTTCATTAACAAACCCTTTGAGAGATTCTTCACAACTGTGGTTTTAATGGCAACATAGGTTAGTCGTGGAGTTATAAGGTGACTAAGGTTAGGAATAACTGTCCTATGATCCGCCAGAGCGGGAGGATCTATCCAAGGACATCACAAATAGTTAGTACTTAGAAGTCCTTAGGTACGATTATAAAAGGAGAAATGAGAATCGGAGAAAGAAGGAGTTGAAGAATAAAAAGAAATGCAAAGAAAAGGGTGAAAAGAATTAGCCCTCAGTTATTCAACTTAGGCGGACAAGGGTTCAATTCATATACTCTTGGTTGTCACTTTGTGACACCGTATTGAAGATTAAAAGTCGTCATGGACCTAGTGACGCATGCACTAAACCTTCTTAGCCACTCAAGTTTCTCTCAATGAAGCTTGTTTCATTCTCACAGGAACCCTCGTAAACTATTGGCTTTCTCTTGAGATCGTTGGTATTGAAGAAGGAGACCCTCTCCCTAGTCTCCGCCAGAAAACCAAAACGCACTATTGAGTCTAGAGCCACGAGATTCATCAAAAGATCTCTTAGGAACACTTGACATTTTATCACTTGTTGATCACCAAATAAGATTATCGATGGTTCATATCGAGTCCTTCACGGATCTTAGCAATGCTGTCTAGAACATTTATGAGAGGTTCACAACCGTGATCCTCGGTGATTGAATGGAAACTCATGCCGTGGTCAACATCAAACGACCACGGCAGTGTCACTTCGGTAACTCCCGTGGATTACGCGGAGTGTGTCTCAAACGGTCTGATCGTGAGGTGATGCTTGGTGTACCTCGACTCATCTGAATAGATGTACTTGGTACATCGCGTTATCTCACTTGTGGGACTCAGGTTCGAGAACGGCCTTTGTAATAATTAGAGTTGGGTTTTCACACTATCTCATTAACTCTCTCGAGTTCAAACCTGTAGTGCGAAATCCGCTTATTACTAACCGTTTGAAATGTTTTCTTCTTATGGAAGCTCCGGAGCGGGATGATCGTCTTGATTCTTCTCATGCTCACGCCAACATCATCACTAATGGAAGTTCTATTCAAAAGCAACACAATAGTCGAATGATTCTTCGTCAAACCAAAGAATCTACAAAGTTAAAGACTTAAAGAACTTCATCAAGATTGAATTCCAACGTCAAAGGCGTGTGAGCATGTTGAAGAATGACGTGGAGACACCGTGAAAACGGAACTGAAAGCGAGACTTGATGCGAACAACAACATACTATCACTTTCACCACAAAGAACAATGATCAAAGAACAAAGTTAAAGATGACGTCAAAGCATAAGCATTTAAAGACAACTATCTCTCTACACTTTGGGAGATTGTTCGAATCAAGGAAATTCTTCTCACAAGAAAGAAGAATGTCAGAAGACATCAAGAGCTACTATTACATCAACGCCTTCACCGTTCATCACCAACACTTGAGGGGGAGATTGTTGGAATCACTCCTAAACCATAATCAAGTGTTAGTAATTAATATGTAATAGTTAGCTTTATTATGGCCTTTATGTTTGTTATTAGCCTTAAGCTTATGTAGAAGGCCCATGAGCTTAGGCCCAAGCCCATTAAAGAAAGGATGGAAACTAGGAGTGTTGCCCTAGCTTTCCTCCTATAAATACTCTTGTAAACCTTCATTTGAAGGTTGGTTGTTCAAGTTTTTCTTTCTCTCACTCACCTACGCATAACCGTTTACTATTATCGTGTGTGTGTGTGTTAGATCTTGTTCAATCGCCTTATCTCTTTCTTATAAGCTTGTGTTTGTAAAACTAGTGACCTAACACTAGCATTCAAATTACATACCCTATAAGCCTTACTATGAGCTGAATAACCCACAATATACCCTTCATCAACTTTCTCATCAAATTTTCCCAATGGGTCACTGGTATTCAAAATGGTCACTTGACATCCAAACGGTTTGAGGTAATGTATAGCAGGAACTTTCCCAATGAGAAGTTCATAAGGTGTCTTGAAATGATGTCTAGTAATGGATACCCTGTTTAGAACATAGCACGCCGTGCTAACTGCTTCAGTCCAGAACATAGTGGGTAATTTAGAGTCTGCAAGCATGGATCTTGCTGCCTCTATTAAGGCCCTATTCTTTCTTTTAGCTACCCCATTTTGTTGTGGGGTTCTTGGAGTGCTATAGTACCTTTTTATCCCTTTAGACTTACAGAGTTCTATCAATACAGCATTTTTGAACTATGTCCCATTATCACATCGAATACCTTTAACCCTTTTGTTCAACTGGTTTTCAACAAGGGTAATGAACTCTTTTAAAACTTGAGATGTTTCATCTTTAGTTCTCAAAAACAATACCCAACAAAACCTGCTATAGTCATCAGTGATTACCAGGAAGAAATACTTGTGATCAATACTCCTGACTTGGGTTGGACCAAAAATATCCATGTGCAACAACTGAAGAGGTTCTGAGATAGTGCTCACAGCTGTAATGGCTTTGTATGAGGCTTTGTGTTGCTTTCCTTTGTTGCAGGCAACACAATTGTGTTCATTGGTGAAGACTTTGGAAGGAAGTCCTTCAACTAGACCCAATTTAGAAAGCTTGTTAATGGTATTGAAGTTCACATGAGCCATCCTTCTATGCCATTTTGTAGACTCATCCAGGGATGCTTTAGCCACCAAACATGTTATGTTACCTTCTGGTTGAACATCATTTAAATTGAATGTGTATAAATTGTGGCTTCTAGGAACTCTCAGCAGAATTGAAGTATCTTCTGGAAGTGTGAATTCTTTAGAAAGCACAAGACATTCATCCCCAGTAAATAATACTTTATTCTTGGTGTCACATATTTGTGATACTGAGAACAAGTTGAAATGCTGCAGTTCCTTTACATAGTACACATTCTCAAAATCCAAGTGAGGTGTTCTAATAGTGCCTTTCCTAGTGATTCTACCATCTCCTCCACCAAAAGTCACACTTCCTCCTCCTTCTATGGGTACAAAATCATGCATCTTCTCTATGTTTCCTGACATGCTTCTGGAACAACCACTATCTACTATGCCAACATCTTTACTCCTCAGGGGATGATCCTACAACAACAACAAAAAAATTTACAAAATATTAGTACACTATGGAGACTCAAGTCATTACTGACTTGAGCCTGCCTTTTGGATCATAAGATTTAGGCCATGTAGAAGTAAAGATCCACCATTGTTCTTGGACCTCCATTGAAAATTAGGTCCCTTTTAGTCCTAGAACAACTGCTTTGAGGGCTTCACGGCAGATCCCTATATCCCTTGCCAACATACATAGAGTCAAAACATCCAGGCCAATAACCATTTTGAAAATATGCACTAGTTGGTCTCACATATGGTCGAGCAACTGATCTGCCCCATTTTGAAAATTGTTTATCAGCAGAATTGTATTTATTAGTTGCTTGTGGAACAAAAGATGGAATATCATTAACATTTTTCCACATTGGTCTAGATTTCTTTTGACTATCACATACACCCATTCTTTGCTCATGAAAAGTAAAATTCTTAATCAAATGAAATTTACTTCCACAAACAAAACATGTTTTCCTTTTAGAAGATTTATTCATAATGAAAGAAGTTTCATCACAATCAAAAGCATTCAAACCAAAAACATGAACATAATTGTTTTTAACAGAATTATTGTTTTGCAAAGAATTAAAAGACAAGTCTTCAGAAGAAACTATCTTGGAAGTTGATTCCTCAGCAGCAACTCTAATAGGCTTGTAGGGAGTCTTGGGTGTAGGCTTGGATGAGGTCTTGGGAAGGTCTGACTTTTCACTTGAATCACAACTGGTATATGTAGTAGACCCTTGGTCAGAGGACTTGTCACTGTCAGAACAAGAGACAAAGTCATTAGATGAAGAATCAGGGTCTGGCAAGTCTTTTGACTTTTTGCCATAAAGATGGTGTGATCCATCAAAGTCAACTGTGATGGAAAGGTCAGTGGGCATATGTTCTTCTCTAATAGGTCCAGGTACAACATGTAATACACCTTCTTTACAAAATTAGCTAATCCTATTTGGTGTAGATTTACGCATATCATTCCTAGTTTCTAAGCCAACATACTTCTTAAAACCTAAAGCTCTTGTTGAGTTAGGAGATTGATGCTATAGATGAAGCTAGCTAAATTGTCACGACATTAACCATTCTTTATGTCTAGCTACTTCCTCATCTAGTTTCTTTTTCAAGACTTGGTTTTACGAAACTACATCGCCTTTTTCTTTCTCGATGCGTTTTAAATCAATTTTAGCATATTCTAAATCACTTTCTAACACCCTTATCTTTTCATCATAAGCCAGTTGATTCTTTTGAAACCAAACTTTTTGTCTTTCTAATGTTTTTAAAGCCTGTTTATAAGCCTGAACTTCGACATAACATTCATTATATTTAGGTTTCAATTCATCATAGGCTTCCTTAAGTTCATTATATCTTTCACTACAACCAAACACACAATTATGTACATGAGAGATGCCCATTAAGGCAATTTGATCATGCTTATCCTCTGAAGTACAGCTTGCCAGCAATCCAATATTCTCGAGCCGGGAGCTTCATCATTCTCGTGCGTTAAAGTCTTGAAGATTAAAGATAATCTCTTCCATATCAAGTGGATCCACTGCTCAAAATCCTCAAGGCTACTTGTGCTGAGTGTCATAATCGGCAACAAAAGAGTAACACATCTTCCAATACACCACCGAGGTTGAGAAAGATAAAATCTTGCAAGAAGTCAAAATCTTGCTAAGTAAAAGTCAAAATCTTGCTTATTCATCAAAATCTTGCAAAGATTAAAGTCGGTTGTATTAGATTAAAGATAGAAAGTAATGTTTATCTAGAACTTTCTAAGTATTGTTTACTTGACGTACAAGGATAAGAATTGTAAATCGTTTAGGGTTATCCTTGAGCCTATAAAAGGACCCTAGATTGATATTAGATGTACGTGACATTATTAGAGTTTTAGAAGTTCGATATTATTAGAGTTGTTAAAGAGTGCATAATAAGCGAGTTAGAGTTATTAATAAAATCGTTCAAAGTTAAAGTTATTCTTCTTAGCTTTGTTAAGTAAATTCCACATACTTAATAGAGTTTGCTCGGTGTTTCATTGTTAATAACTTAGGATTTATCCGAGGTTATTAAACCTTAACAAGCTATTTAAGTTAGTTTGGTTAGAGTACATCGATCCAACAAGTGGTATCGAGCTTGTGTGGAAACTCGACTAAGAAGAAACCCTAAAACCTAAAGATGTCGTGATTACATTCCACCACCTTCCATCACCTCAATGAGGATTCTGTCATCAAGAAGGCGAATCGATCTATGGAGCATGAAGATGAGGCGGTACATTGCAATTACGGACCAACCTCTATGGAATATAATTGTCAATGGTAATGAAGAAGTTCGAAACTATTGATGTTCTGGACAACCCAAAGCACCTAAAGCGGTCTTACCGGCGACAACATTAAGGAATCAAGAGAAGGCACTCAACATTCTCTTATGCGCCATTCGGATGGTCATCTTCTCAAGTTCCATGATGCTAAAGATGCTAAGCAACTCGGGCTGCTCTCAAAACAAGGTTTGGAGGTAATGATGCTTCAAAAGATGCACAAAATCTGTTGAAGCGGCGGTTTGAAACATTCACTTTGTTGGAGAAAGAAAACCTTGATCTTGCTTATGATGATTTGAAACCTTCTCGACATGTTGGAGCTATACAAAGCACAAGTTTCGAGTTGAAGATGCTAATCTCAAGTTCTTAAGAGTCGCCATCAACATGGCATGTGATAGCTACAATGATCGGAGGACAACCAGGTTTGGATGTCATGGACTTTGATGATCTCTACAACCATCGAAGGTGTATGAGCATGAGATGAATGGTCAAACAAGTTCTAAGTCTCACAGTGTTGCTTTTACGTCATCGAAAGAGGCGATACTTCCACCAAAATCTTGCTTCTCCTACTCAAAATCTTGTGGCTCAAAGTCTTGTTTCCTATCTCCCCCCCTATGCTCGACAAGCCCCACCAACTACTACCATGCACTCGGATGAAGTTGTATGCTCTTTCTTTGCACAACAAGCTTCTTTACACTGTAATTTATGAAGAAGATCTCTCCAGTTGAAGAGGATGCTTTAGAAGAAATTGATATCGGTGGCAAGTTGCATTGATCACTACAAGGATCAAGAAGTATATGAAGAAGGCAGGAAAAAGCATTGACTTCAAACCAAAGCAGGAATCACTTTTGACAAATCCAAAATTGAATGCTTCAATTGTCAAAAGACTGGACACTTTGCAAGGAGTGCGGGTTTGCTAAGTATCAAGCAAGCAGGATGGTGAGAAACCAAAGCTAGAGCTAAAAGAAATCCTATTCTTGAAACAAAGGCTTTGGTTGCTCAAGAGAATTTATCGAGGGTTGGTGGGTGAAGAGTTTGATGATGAACCGGTGACCTCTTGTATGGTAGCGATGGAAGAAGCGATTGAAGATTCGATGGAAGAATTGGTGAACCTTGCTTTTGATGAGGAATCGATCATCTTTGCTTTGGAATCCGGAGATGGTTTTGGAGGATTTGATTGGAGCATGGAGAGTGAAGATGATCTGTTCTACTTGCAATGGTGGCTACTTCACCAAGTTCACCCCTATCTACGAGGTATGCTCAAATTGTCATGATTTTTATCAAAAATTACTTGGCGGTTATGTGATTGAAAGAGATAATTGTGTTAGGGCTAGGTGCGAGGTAGTGGTTATCAAATAACCTTAGAGTCAATGGAAGCCAAAATATTAACACATGAAAATAATGAAATGGCTTGGGTGAAAAGTATGAACAACGGGATTACCGTTAAAACTAAGTGAATGGAAACTAAATTGTAAAATTCTTGAAATTGAGAAATTGACTAAGGAAAGAGATGATTTGTTAGCAAAGTTTGATGCTGGAAAGAATGCAGTGCATCACATGTTACTTATGTTCAAAAGCAGAGAAGAGCTTACATTAGAAGCGGCTTAGGTTTTGGTATGGACTTTGATAACATAGAAGAGAATCAATCGGTGATGACCTAGAGGATATAACCACTAGTGATGATGAACTCATTAATTATGTAGACACATCTAGTAATGAGGATTCAATTTGTGAACCACCTCCGAATATAAGAAAGACAAGGGTTATCATCTTGTCCCACATCCCATTGGTAGTCATCAACCCATAAGACACGATGTTTCTCGTTTTGGTGTAGACAGGTCTAGAGTTTAGGAAAAAGCTTATTGGTCAATCTAGGTGCGAAACCCCAAAAGCTGTTGAAAACAATGTTCAAAGTCAAGCGGTACCTTCAACTCAAAGTCTTGCTCCACAAGCGATACCTTGGAAAACCTTTTCAAAAGCAGTCTTGCTAAACCTTTTGGGATAACTTTGGTCAAAACAGGTTCAATCATTCACCTAGAAGGCAAAATAGTTTTGGTCATAGACATAGAAGAAGTCACTTTGGGAGTATGGGTCAAAAGCGTGTTTTGTGTGCTTTAGTCCTACTCATTTAATCAAGGATTGTGAACATCACTCGAATACCTTAGAAAATTTCCAAAGAACAGTGCATGACGAAACCTAGAGAGAACAAACCGATCGGAATAATTCAAATAGGGTTAATCACGACAATTTCTCACGGACCATAGGTACCCTCACGGAGAAGACCTTTTCTAAACCACGGTACCTTCACAAGCGGTACCTTCCCAAAGTCTTGCTCAATTCAAACAAAGTCTTGCTAACACTTCTTGGAGCAGGAACCTAGGAGATCTCATTATTATCAACCTAGAAGGTACTACAATTCACATAGGGGATCTAGATCACGGAACCAAGTGTTAAAACCGAATGGGTTAAGAGAGAAATCTTGCTTGAGGGACAAACAATACTTTCAACAAAAAGTGAATCGAGATGTTTTGTGATACAAGAAAAAGAGAATGAATTTGCAAAGAGAGTTACATTGAAAATCCGAAAGTTTTGAAAATCCACATGCTAAAAATCAAAAGATAATTACGGATCATGTTTTAAAAATAGTGGAAATTACATACTCAAAGAATTTGAGTTTGTAACTCCACAAGGGAACACAAGTCGATGTGGCTTGGGTTCCTAAAAAAACTAACTCTCTAAATCTTTGTGCGGGGCAACCCGGAAGAGGAGCTTAAAGATCATTTGATTGTAGATAGTGGTTGCTCGGAAGTATGACGAGAGACAAGGAGATTACATGCGATTTTAGATCTATTAGTGGAGGAAGAGTTGCATTTGGGAATGATCCCAATGGAGGAAGAATTCTTGGAAAAGGAACCATCAAAGCGGGCGTATAGATTTTGAGAATGTTAGATATGTGAAGGAGCTCAAGTTCAACTTATTGTCGGTCTCTCAAATCGTGATAAAAAGCATCTGTGTTATTCAACGACACGAATGTCTCATCCTTTCTCACGAATTCAAGCTGTTGATGATAACTTGGTAGTCCTTAGAGTACCAAGAACTAATGATGTGTATAGTCTAGATATGAAGAGTCTTCATTCTTATGGGAGAGCCACATGTTTGGTGGCAAAAGCAACATCTGAAGAAGCACATCGGTGGCATAGAAGATTGGGCCATGTGAATTTCAAGAATATCAACAAAGCGGTCAAAGGAAATTTAGTTAGAGGTTTACCTTCAAAGACTTACAAGAATGATCACTCTGTTTGGCATGTAAGAAGGGTAAACAACATAAAGCTTCTTGCAAGAAGCTTGAGGAAAGGACTGATAGAGAACCATTGGAGTACATTACATATGGATCTATTTGGTCTGTGTCTATTACAAGTTTGAACAAGAAGAAATCTTGCTTAGTTGTAACGAGATGATTGCGATGGATTCGTTGGGTATTTTCTTGGGATTTAAAGATGATACTTTTGATGCTATTCGGACTCTCATAATAGCACTTGAAAACCAATTGAGACTCAAGGTTAGAGGTATTAGATGTGACAATGGGCCGAATTCAAGAACAAGCTTATGGATGAATTTTGTGCAAACAAAGGAATCAAGAGGAGTTCGATGTGCAAGAACACCACAATGAGAATGGTGTTGCGAGAGAAAAGAATAGGACTTTGATTGAAGCGGCGAACAATGCTAGCGATTCACAACTACCTATTCAATTACGGGTTTTGAAGTATGTAAGTCTTGCTTGCTATGTATATGAGTATCGATTACTAAGCCACGAGATGAAGACACCTTATGAGTTCTTGATGGGCAACAAACCCAACATTCGATTTATGAAGCCTTTTGGATGCCCTCTTACTATTTTGAATACAATTGATAATCTGGGTAAGTTTGATGGCAAGTCGGAAGAAGGTTATTTATTGGGTTATTGTACCAACGATGAGGGCTTTAGAGTGTACAATGAGTCACTAAGAAGGTTCAAGATTGTCTTCATGTTGAGTTTTAGAAGATCAAGACAATCGGAAGGGTAAAGGTCACGATTGGATGTTTGATCTTGAAGTTTTAACTCCTTCTATGAACTATGTACTGTTAGAGAAGAAAATCAACACATACACAATGAAGAAGATTTACGATATGTTGTTCATGGAGTTCATATTAGACCGATGTTGTTCACGATGAAGAACCAATTTTGTGGAACCAAAGAAAATCTTGATGCACCAAAATCCTCATTGTCTGCGAGGATCAATCTATTCAAGAAGAACTTAATCGGATGCTTCTTCAAGATGTTTTAGCACATTCTTATCTTGATGATCAAAGAAGAGCTTATGAAGAAGCAAAGAAGAAGAACAAGACTACAGAGTACTCTTACGGTACTTTGGACAATACTTTTGACCAAAATCTTCTTGCACGATTACCGACACTTTGGATGATTTGGATGATCCTACCATGCACGGATTAGAAGATCTTGATGATGAGTTTGAAGTTGAAGGTATTTTCTCGATTCCAATGAAGATGTTGATTTCACTAATTTGGATGATACCTATGGAGTTCCACAGTCTCCAAACTTAAGAATTCATAAGAATCATCCTACTGATCAAATCATTGGTCCTTCTACTTCTGGAGTGATGACAAGACACAAAGCTAAGAGTTTTACTAAACCTCATAATGCTTTACTTAGCTTTGTCTATAAACAAAACAGGATGAATCATAAGGACCATCAAACATGCCTGTTTACTTGCTTTATCTCTCAAGAGGAACCCAAGAATATTGCTCAAGCATTGACTAAAGAAAGTTGGGTTGAAGCTATGCAAGAAGAACTGCTACAATTCGGACTTCAAAAGTTTGGGTATTATGTGATCTTCACGATGGTAAGAAGGTCATTGGTACAAGATGGGTGTTCAGAGTCAAGAGAGATGAAAGAGGGAATGTCATCAAGAACAAAGCAAGGTTAGTTGCACAAGGCTACAGACAAGAAGAAGGAGTTGATTATGATGAAGTGTTTGCTCCTGTAGCAAGGATTGAAGCAATTCGAATCTTTCTTGCTTTTGCATCTTATATGGGATTTCAGGTTTATCAAATGGATGTCAAGAGTGCCTTTTTATATGGCAAGATTACAGAGGAAGTATATGTCAAACAACCTCCTGGTTTTGAGGATCCTAAACATCCAAACAAAGTATACAAAGTTGTCAAAGCTCTTTATGGCTTACATCAAGCACCTAGAGCTTGGTATGAAAGGCTCTCTACCTTTTATTGCAACATGGTTATAGGAGAGGAGCTATTGATAAGACTTTGTTTATCAAGAGAGACAAGAAGGATATCATGCTAGTTCAAGTGTATGTAGATGATATCATCTTTGGAGCTACCAAACAATCTATGGTCAAGGAGTTTGAGAAGGTGATGCGAAAATGAATTTCAAATGAGTTCAATGGGTGAGTTAACTTTCTTTTGGGACTTCAAGTTAAGCGGTCAAAGGAAGGAATTTTCATAAGTCAAGACAAGTATGTAACGACATACTTAAGTTCAATTTTGATGACATGAAGCACATTACTACACCTATTAAATCTATCAACTCATTGGGCAAGGATGAAGATGGACAACCGTTGAAGTCAAGTTATCTATGATCCATGATTGGATGTCTTATGTATCTTCTTGCATCAAGGCACGATATCATGTTTCTTTGTTTGTTTATGTGCAAGATATCAAGTCTCACCAAAGATCTCTCATATGAATGCGGTGAAGAGAATTTTAGTTATTTGAAACAACAACCTAAGTTGGGGTTGTGGTATCCAAAGGATTCACCTTTTCACTTGGAAGCTTTTTCGATAGTGATTATGCGGTGATAACTATGACGAAGATCAACCACGGTGGATGCCAATATCTTGGAAGAAGATTAGTTTCATGGCGGTGTAAAAGCAAACAATTGCGACAACATCATCAAGCTGAAGCGAGAATATGTGGTGCTGCTTGCAAGTTGTTGTGGCCAAGTGTTGTGGATGCGAGAATCAACTCTTGGATTATGGTTTCAATTTCAAGAATACTCCTATCAATATTGATAATGAGAGTACCATTTGCATTGTGAAGAATCCAGTTTATCATTCCAAGACCAAGCATATTGATTAGGCACCACTTCATCGAGAGATGTTATGAGCATAGGCTCATTAATGTTGTCAAGGTGCATACAGATGATAATGTAGTGATTTACTCACCAAAGGATTTGATGTTTCTAGATTTACTCACTTGGTGGTGAGTATTGGCATGATCAATTCTTGAGCTACATTTAAGGGAGGACTATTTAGTGTAAGTATAGTCCTATGCATTGCTGAGGGAGGATATTCATGTTTATTTGTTATGCTATTGTAAGGAAGAGAATGGAAAATCTTGCTTTTGATTTTATGAAATCTTGCTTGGAAAGTCTTGCACTTGCACACGTGGAAAGTGTTGTTTGTCTTATTAAAATCTTGTTCTAACGGTAATATTGAGGGTAATTACCTAACGGTAACTTTGTTATTATGGTGTGATTTTTAAATCTCACCTATAAATAACTACTCTCAATTTCCTCTCATATTGATATCTCTAATCTTTTCCATAGTTCTCTCACTTTCACCTATATTATTCGTTCTATTTCTTCTTGTGATCATATAATCATCAATGGCGAGTCGTATCTTGTTTCCAAACACAACATGGTGGCGAATTTAGACAAGGCTGAGGCGAATGTAATCTTTCATGATATTATCGATTTTCTTCTTGGATCGCCAATTAGTTATCGCTATTAGTAGAACCGGATGTTATTGAGCCTGGATTCAACAATTTTGGGAAGCTGCTAGGGTTCATATGGAGAATGATGAAGAATATATTCATGCTATGGTTCTTTGGGAAATGTCAAGATTCTTGAAGCCTCTATTCGTGAAGACTTATTGTTTGATGATCTTGATGGGGCTTTTTCGTTTTGATAAGCAAGCGATTTGGGATACTTTTGGGCACATTGGTTATGAAGGGTCCTTAAGCGAACAAACATTCGAGAAACCCTTATTTTGTCCTCACTGGAAGTTTTAGTGCATGTGTTGCTTCATTGTATTAGTGCTAAAAGTACATCATGGGAGCAATTTGGATCTAACATAGCATCTGCTATAGTAGGATTAGCTCTTGATCGTGTTTTCAATTTTTCAAGGCTAATTCTAGATGGAATGCTTTCACACATCACTCATGGTTCAAAATGGTTGATGTATCCAAGGTTTGTTCAAGTATTCCTCAATAAACAACTTTCGGATGTACCTAAACCTACAAGTCTTTTACTGTTGTGGTACAACAAGCCAAGATTTTCACTTTCATGGCTAGGAAGAGTGATTTATTCACTTGGAAGGACACTCCTTAACTACTTCTATGATGGAAGTTGTTCAAGTTGTCGAGGCGATCTTTGAAGATGAAGATAGAGAAGGTACTGCTTGAAGGTCTTGCTACATCTCAAGTCTTTGCTTGAAGTCTTGCTTCTCAGTCTTGCATCTCAAGAAGGTCTTGCATCACAAGGTCTTGCTTTGCAAAATCTTGAAGTTCAAGATGATGTTGCGGTTTCACCTTCTCCATCTCCTCAAAAATCTGTTCACGATTCTCAACGGAGGAACATTCACCAATTCAAGGAGATGATTCACATACTATACCCCTGAAGGTTTGACATTGGATAATTATGTTCGACAAGGGAGTTAGTCAAATTGAAGAAAACTCTTGAGGCTCAAGCTAAGCAGTTAAGAGTTGAAGCTCAAGTTTAGAAGACTCAAGAATTTTGTCGGCCATTGGTTCAACATCATCGTCTATGGGTCAAATCTAAAAAGAAGGAGCAAAGGCGGTTTAAGAAGACAAAATGCGTCAAAGGTTCAAAAACAATCTTCATTCCAATTGGGAGGAATTTAGAAGAAAAGAATTTGAAAGAAGATGTTGTTAAGGAGAATGAACACTCAAGGTCTTGAAGAACATGAAAGGATGAAGTTCAAGGTACAAATATTCACTGAAGAAAGAAAGAACAAGTTATTCAAAGTCTTGAGGAGCAAGTTATTGATGTTCAAGTTCAAAATCTTGATGATCAAGTCTGGCGATCAAAATCTTGCTTTTCTGGAACTTCTGAGACAAGAATTGATTACTCCAAGGGTATTAGATTTTGAAGAGGAAGTTGGTCCTTCAACTATTCCACATGAAGAAGAAGCGGTCCTTGAAGTTATACCGAAAAAGGAAGCGATACACTAAACCTATACATCGCAAGTGATGATGAAACCATTCTTTGAAATTTTGCATGATTTATCAAAACCAAGGGGTGTTAGTATTCGAAGAGTACAAGAAGAGGAACAACCAAGAGTTTCTCAAGCTATTATTGATCCAAAGGATAAAGGAAAGGGCAAGTTGGTAGAGACAAAGAAGAAAAAGAAACCTACTTTAGCACAAATAAGAGCTGCTCAAGTTGCTATGAATGAGGAAGCAGCTAGAAAGTTTCAAGAGGAATTAAATGCTAAAGATAGAAGCTAAGGAAATTGAAGAAGCTCGAATAGAAGCGACTAAGAAATTGCAAGAGGAATTGAATCTTTGAAGTGATGAACCATTAGAGTCACCTATTCTGTTTCTTTTATGCCAAGAAGACCAAATCGAGCTAAAGGCAAAATGCAATGATGGCTTATTTAAAAAGTCAAGGGTATAAAGGATTGCGAGAGGTTTAATTATTTTGAGATGAAAGAATTGTATGATCTTTGTTAGGGAAGCTTATAAGAAAAGTGTTGAAAGCATCAAAGATTATAAAGATGATCTTGCTTGGAAAGAAAAAGATAGAAAAAGGAGCTTAAAAGAAAAAGAAAAAGCGAAGTTGAAGAAATACGCTACGATCGATACTAATGATGAACTAAAATTACTTAAGAATAGTGGATTTTGAGTATTCTACGAGATGATCTTGAGATGAAAATGAACAAATCTCAAATTATTGCTTTTGAAGTTGTAGGATGGAAGTTATCGATGTTTCATAGAGTGATGAAAGCTTGAGTGTTCAATAGGCTATGGGATTTAATTATTAGAGTGGATTTATTTTATTTATTCATGTGGTGCGAGATTACTTTGAACAAAATCCATCGGAAGGAGTTGGTTTAGTATTGCTTGGAGATCTCACAACTGTATGGGAAGCGAAGAACAAAGCAACTTCTTGAAATTTGGAAGAATCAAGAGAATTGGGAGATTGTTAGTGGAGATTCTTTGAAGAATCTGGAGTACATGTTCTAGAGCTAGAAGATGGAATTATGATTCACATGTTAGGCGATAGAAGATATCCTCTTACACGAACTTATGAGGAGGATCTTGGAGCATGGAATGGAAGTAGAAGAAGATAATGAAATAGCATGTCCGGTCATCAAGTTTTTATCGGATGGACTACAATTCTTGATGATGATGAATAAGCGGTATGAATCTTAATTGATTAAATTTTGATATATCGATTACTTTATTCAAAATCTTGCGATCAACAGATACTTTCATCAAAATCTTGCTTGCGATTTTAAACCGATTCTTGATTTTGAAAAACTTTTGTTAAGTAATAAATGTTTTGAAACAAAGGTTAAAAGAAATAAATGGTTTTGAGATGGTAATACCAATAGGTTATCAATCCACCATGGTTACAAAAGGATTGGCTAATCCATGAGCAAGCGGCTCGGTAAAGATATTTCAAATCCGTTTTAGTTGACAACTTGCTAATAAGTTGGATGGTAATCAACTCACCATATCGATAATGTGAAGAGTTGGCTAGCCCACAAGAAAATGGCTTGTGGTAAAGGCGTGGAAAAACCATTATATGGTAATTAGTTCACCATGATGAAAGAACTAACTAGTCCAAAAGGGCGACTTTTGGTAAAGACAACTCAAATCTGTTGATAGTGATGATTTGCTAAAAATCATATGGTTATCGATGTACCATGATCTTACACATCAAAACATTTGGCTACTCGAGTTAATGGCTTTGGTAAAGAGAACTCAAATCCATTAAATTTTCAATGATTCACCTCTCACGGGTTTTACACACAGAAGTGATGAGAATAGTGAAACTTAAGCGAATTAAATGTACAAATTGTCTTATGTTCTTTGAAAAGATGGAGCTTCTTGAATGTTGCGAAAAAGAAATAAGATTGTTGTTTGATCTTTGAAAAGAATTATACAAATAAAGACTACTTTGATGATGATATAAGCGGAGAATCTACAAAGATAAAATCGAAGATAAAGTCACAATTCCTCTTTGAAGATAAAGATGTTAAAGCTAAATCTACAAAGGAACTTGAAATCAAACAAGTAGAATTCAAGTTAGGGAGGATTGTTGGGATACGAAATGTTAAAATCTTGAAGAGTTAAAGTCTTGAAGATTAACAAAGTCTTGAGAAAGACAAATCTTGCAAGAAGTCAAAATCTTGCTAAGTAAAAGTCAAAATCTTGCTTATCATCAAAGTCTTGCAAAGATTAAAGTCGGTTGTATTAGATTAAAGATAGAAAGTAATGTTTATCTAGAACTTTCTAAGTATTGTTTACTTGACGTACAAGGATAAGAATTGTAAATCGTTTAGGGTTATCCTTGAGCCTATAAAAGGACCCTAGATTGATATTAGATGTACGTGACATTATTAGAGTTTTAGAAGTTCGATATTATTAGAGTTGTTAAAGAGTGCATAATAAGCGAGTTAGAGTTATTAATAAAATCGTTCAAAGTTAAAGTTATTCTTCTTAGCTTTGTTAAGTAAATTCCGCATACTTAATAGAGTTTGCTCGGTGTTTCATTGTTAATAACTTAGGATTTATCCGAGGTTATTAAACCTTAACAAGCTATTTAAGTTAGTTTGGTTAGAGTACATCGATCCAATAGGCAGGTCTCATTACTTGTATTCTAGGCGGAAATTAAACACAAGTAAGAACAATAATAACTAAGAATACTTTGATCCTATATGGATCTTTAAATATCACTAAAACTTGTTTTTCAAACTCGTACATAATTCATACTAATGTGTTCCTTTTATAGACAAGGAACCCTAAATCGTTCCCAAGAAACGTATAAACATAAAACTAAATAAGATATACATTATCACTTCCTAATAAAGCTCATCCATATCCTAACTAACTATAAAATACGAGAATATCTATCTCATGAGAAACCAACTACGGTTTTATAACTTGACATAATTACTTCTTGATGATTCCACAACACTTGACAGAATCATCGTGATAACTTGACATAATTCTTACTTAGTAGAATTCCCAACATATGAGTTTAATTAAGACAAGATGGAGTGTTCAAGTTAGCAAGGAAAGCTTGAAATGATTGTTTTAGGTAGGATTTGCTGAATCTTCCAGCCGGTTCCCATGGATCCCTCATTGGAGGGAACCGTCTAGGCTAATCCTAGGGATCCGGCTATCAGCAGTCAAGAATGGAAGAAAATGATGTTGGTAGAGGATAATACGTATACATCTTGAGTGTCTCAGTCTTTTTAAGTGTTTTAAATGAGGTATGACTTAAATGATCAAGGGTAATGAGTGGTGGTAGCTAATGATTGCCTTTTATGGATGGAAAATGGGACTTTATGACTACCAATGGGTGATCAAAGATGACACTAGGAATTTTGATAGTGTCAAGTGATGTTAAATGATCCTAGAGATCAGATGGAAACTTGGGATAAAATTTGAAAATTCCTTAAAAATTATAAGAATTGAAAAACTAGTTTTTGACCCATTTTGAGGTAGAGATGACTAAAATCAATTTGCTAAAATTGAGAGATTTACAAAACTAGATGTGTTGACATGTGATGGATGATGTGTGAGTATAAGAGCAGAAGAATGATGAGTTTTGGTGATATGATAAATTAAAAAGCACTTTGAGTGTGATCCTAAATGAGCTATGAGTGATTGTGAAGCTTACCAAGCTTGAAGAATACTTAAGTGGTCCTAAGGCCTTATGTTTAGCTAGTGTGAAGTGATCTAGTGAGCTGTTTTGATGTGTGAGGTTCTGCATTGTAAATATGTCACCCCGGATCCCATGGTTCCCTAAAAGGAGGGATCCGTCTAGTATGTCTTTAGGGATCCGGCAACTGCAGATCAGAAGCATCACAGAAAAGAATGCAGATTTTGCACTATACTATGTATACCAATTGCTATTGGTCTCTATTCTAAAAGAACAACAAAACAAGCAAAATATCTCATAAACCATATCATAAATAAGAGTAGTAATGATAATATCCAAACAACCAAAATAAAGCATTTCACACACATAGCATCCATTGTAAAATGATAAACAAAGTGTCTAAAAGCAACCATAATCCTAATGTCTCTTTTGTCAATCTTTTCTCTTTCTCTTTCCCGACTTCACGACGTAGTTAGTTAGGCATTGGATCATGCCCTTCAATTGTTTGAATTCTTTGGTCTCGTTTGGAAGAGTTTGAAGTTGTTTACAGTAGGTTATGGGGTCCAAGTTGACGTTGGCTACGGGGTTGACATTTACTTTTTCTTTGTTCGAGGAGCCCGGGAGAGCCCGAGGTCTTCTTTCATTGATCATGAACCTTTTAAAGGGTTGTTTGGTGAGTGGTACCATGACGTGATCGGAAAGGAAATGATCATCGTTGATCAGAGAAGGTTGCATTGCACTAACATACTCACGGAGTCGTGTTAGGAGCATACCATAGGGAAGTACCATGTTGGCGACTTTGAATACACCGACCATTCTCTTCACCATGTAATAGGCAAGATTAAATGGCCTTTGGTGAATGAGGCAATATATCATTTGGACAAGACATGCATTTGGATGGTCTTTGTTTCCGACCAAACTAATGACATTTTCCCTAAGAATTTTTTCCCACTCTCTATAGATGGGATGCATTTCGAAGAGTTCCATTTGAAAGGGATCACGGTGAATAAGATCTTTGTTGCGGTTGAAGCGAGATTAGTCGGCTCTAATTTGGAAAATAGTGTCTCGAACAATTGCGGGGTCATCAAGAGGAGTGCGGTAGATTGATTTGGAATCTAGTGCAAAAGATTGAGTTGATATTGCCCAATCTTGGGAGTACATACAAATTCCTTCACAAGGAATGCGGAGGATTTGTGCAAATGTGTTGAGGGGTAGAGTCAAGTTTTGTTTATTGATGATAAAAGCGATTGAGATGCTATCATCACTATTTCGAATGATCCTAACGCTTTTGTAGAATTCAAAGATGAAAACCGGACAAATTTGTTCATCAATATCAAGGATACAATCAAAGTTGATTGCCGAGAAGACTTGACGAATGTCGGTATTTTTAAGAAAACATTCCTTGACCACACGACCTTCGTAGATAAGTCATTTTTCAAGTCTTTTGAAGATTTTATGATTGGTTTTTGAAAACCCATCTTTTCGATAGTATTTAGTAAGGTAGTAACGGTATCATGGTGGTCTTGTTGGGTAGCTTTAGGCATGGTTGGTCCTAGAAAAACAAATATTCCAATTAGGTAAAATTTGTTGAGATGGGTTTATGGTTTTGATTTGTATTAACAGTGTTGTAAGCACAATTGAATCTTGGTTATGTGAAAACCTTCTCTAGTGATTAATTTTGCAAAACCTAATTTCATCAATTGATTAAAAATAATGAAAACCATAAACCTTAGGATGAGGATGATGAAGATTAGAACATATGAGTGTAATTACTTACAATGATGTTCTATAGGAAGATGCTTGAGGATATGAAGCCCTATGGAGATGAAAGCAGCAATTGGGTCATTTTTATGTTTTGTGAGGAGAGAGAAAAGAACAGAATTGGTTTTGAAAAACGTATGGTTGGTTTCTGTCACACGGTTCCCCCGGATCCCTTGAAATTGGGATTCGGCTAGTACAACTTGAGGGATCCGGCTACTGTGGACAGAAAGAGGGTGTTTGGTGTTATTTTTGTAATAAGTTATACACTAGCTTATGGAACAAAAATAGCCTTGAGGTTCCTAATTGAATAGATGTTTGGTCAACGGGATTTGATAAGTTAATTATCAAGGATCTATTTGTGACGGTGGCATTAGTTTGACGATATTTTTAGAAAATCAAAAGGAATACTATTCCTGATGATGAGTAAGTCGGGAAAGTGGCGAAAAGAGACTTTTTAGAGACCAACAATTATTAATGTCTAAATTAATGAAAAAATAATATCAACATATTCATGTAGACGTAAACTAGCTAAGGATAAGTGAACATACCTCTACGCTCTTGATATGGGTTATGGAGACCATAAAACCAAAATACTTCATGAGCTTTTAAAGTAATATGTTGCACTTAGAATAAGTAGGTTGCGATTACTTTTAGGTTCTTCCTTGAAAGTTGACTTTATTATTCTTTGAATAGAAATGAAGACTTTGGAGAGATCCTAGCATGAAGATTTTTTGAAGAGAGAATGTTAGAATGATCTATCATTATCCAACAAAAAAAAAACAATTTGTTTTAAAAGATTTCCTTCTTTGTAGTTTTCAAACATACACGGATCGTATCAAGTTTTTAAAGTACAACATACTCTAAGAAACTTGGTAACGAAGCTCTGATGCCAATTGTGGTAAACTAGAAGGGGGGTTGAATAGTTTTACCGATTAAGAATTTGTTTTAAAATATTTAGATCGACTTATGTCAATCTATTCAAATGTGTATGTTGGATGTTGACAGATAGATATGGAAATATGTAATGCAAAGGTAAAGAGTAAGAAACACAAAACCACGACACAAGTGTTTATAGTGGTTCGGCTACAAGGACACCTTCCTTGCCCTACTTCACTCCCCGAGTCACCTAATCGAGAGTTCGTAATCACTACACGACACAACTCTTTATGGCGGAGAAGCCTTCACAACGTCACCTACTCTTTTTCCGGTACTAGGCTAGACACCGGGTTCCTCCACAAGGTAGAACCACACTTATCACAACGTCGCCTACAATTTATCCGGTACAAGGCTAGATACCGAGTTCCATTACAAAGGAGGAACTACTACCCAACACTACACAACATCTATCCCAAAGGAGACCCACTCCTTATTACAACATCATCAAGGATATCAATATCCCTGGATACACCCTATCTCTATTTGTACATCGATATAGTTTATCGATTGTACACCCTTGGCATCCTTCACTAATGCCTTTGACATGGACGTTCGACACCTTTCACTAATGCCTTCATCTTGACTCTTTTGGCATCCTTCACTAATGCCTTTGATGCGGACGTTAAGCACCTTTCACTAGTGCCTTTGTCTTGACTCTTTTGGCATCCTTCACTAATGCCTTTGACACGACACTTCTAGGGAGGAAGAAAGAACTATCAACAAGAGAACCTCATTAGTCTTGATGATGACGAAGCATGGCAACTCATGGACTTGAGCTTGCTCGACTTCAAGAGGTGGCGATCTCGCCTTTAAGAGGAACCTAGAGAATCACAAAAAAAACACAAACTACATAGAGAGATCCTTAGGATCTGAGGTTAGAAGGTTTACAATACTAGGAGAAAGTATGTGTGGAAGTGGTAACCCAAATTGAAGAAATGGCTCACTATTTATAGAGGAAAATAAGCTACTGTTCCACGGATCCCACGGATCCCTTACTTGAGGGATCCGTCCAGTGTAAACTGGGGGAACCGTGGGACGCTCCTCTTTGCCCATGGGTTTTGGGTCATGGGTCATGGGTTATGGGTCATGGGTCCTTGACTTTGGACCATGGGTATCCAAGTAGATACAATGTATCTAGTATGTGCAATGCATCTAGTTCATGGGTCATGGGTTAAATCCATGGGTCATGGATAATACCCATTCATGACTTATGCATGATGTCATGCAATGGGTTATGGGTTATGCTCCATGGGTATGGGTCATGGACTTTGGGTTATACGGTTATACCCAACTACATTCAATGTATTTGGTCAATGGGTCAAATACTTAAACTTCTACCTATTATATTACCCATTATAATACATGCTAAAGCTTCCGCTACTCTGATGGAAAGATGTCATGATTCAAAAGTGTGAGCATGTCGGTCCGAAAGTCACAACATCACATGATGGCAACACAATAAAGGGTGATCCAGAGATTTACTGTGGCTGATGATCTCAAAGAAAGCTCGAAGATCATCAAAGATGTGGATCAGTTCAAAGACCCCCACTTAAAGTACAAACTATGCGGACTTTAAAGAATCACTGCTAAAGCACAAAAGATGCAGATGTTGAAGAATTAATGTCTACGAGCTCAAGACTGAAGATTAAATAGAATGCTAGGAGTCATAATGTAAATCATGAGGAGACCTCCCTTAGGGGGAGATTTTTTAGGAATTGGAAATTCCATAAGTAAAGTATCGGTCACCCCAAATATATTATCTAGCATAAGTTAGCTCGTAGACATATCGTTAGTTACGTTATTTATCAGTTTATTAGTTAGTTATTAGTTTAGTTTAGCGTAGTGTAACACCGTGGAGGAAGGACGGGTCTTTACCCACTGTATGCACGATCCACGGCCGATAGGAGGTCGTGTATTCTGTAACTATAAATACCCCTTCCATCCATGGAAGGGGTGGTGCTTTCAATCTAACATTTCATAATTTACAAAGCAAGTCTCTAGCTTGAACACCCATCTCTCTACTTTCTCTCTCTCTAAAATGGCTATCATGTATTTTGATCATCCAGGACCACCCGAATCATCAACACAATAATATATCGATCCTACAAATGGTACCAGAGCCAAGGTTATTGTGTTTCTTTTATTTGTGTGGTGTCGTACCATGGTTATTGTGTTTTATTGATTTATGTTGGCTCGAAATATTGTTCTAAAAACTGTTTTTATCATCTTTTGGTCAAATGTCTTTCTGAATCTTATGGTTTTAACAGTTTTTTAGCAAGTTTTTTTATGGTCTAATAAGTCTGGTTTATCAAGTTTGTGTCATCTTTGTGTCTACATCTGTTTTGTGTCAACTATTGTCCAAACAATATTTTTGTCATATTGTCAGATTTTAATGTCCAAGCAGTGGTCAAATGGGTCAAAGAAGCAATTTTTATGACTGATTTATGGGTTTCTTTGAATATGGATGGTTTTTGGTCGGAAAAAACTCGCCGGAAACTGTTATAATAACTTAGCGACTTGTCAAAAACCACTTTTTTCATGTTAGCGACTTGACTATTGAGTCACTTGCTGTCATAGCGACTTGTCGTGGCGACTTGTCGTGGCGACTTAGTGCAGCGACTTAACTCTATATGGCGACCGGACAGAAAGGATGAAGAAGAAACGACTGTTAAGACCAAGACCAAATACCCTATACCATATATCAAATAAGACCTCAGTTTTACAACTTCATCGGTTCATCAGCCTCGTCTAAAACTTCAAAACCAAAACAAACTTCATACTTCCATTCTAATCTAACCCATCTACTGTCAATCTATATCCACTTCATCTGACCTCTTCACAATCAAAGTAAAACGATATGAATGCATATACAATCTCAGATCGATTCAAGTTCTTTTTATCTTCAAAAGATTTCTTATTTGAATCATCATCATTGATCTATTTTTGAAGTATTACTTCAATTATATTCGACTCTAAAAGGAAAAGATTCATAACAATCTTGTTAAAATCTTTTCCTAGGTTCGTTGGTTTGATTTATCTCAAACGAAATACTCAAATCAAACAACAAAACGAATGTCATATAACACCTACCCGAGACCTCAATCAGGATCGTGAAGCCTTGAATACTCCGTGTATTCTTCGAAGATGGTAAAAAGAGGTAGGTCTCGTAGGTGATTAATTGTATCGATTGTTCATATGTTGTGATGATTTGTGTCAATCGGTTTAAGATGAAGAGGAGTTCGGTATGAGAGATTGAGAAGATTTGAGCAGATCTACTTTGATGTGAGAAGTTCAGATATGTGAGAGATAGTGAGATAATGGAAGGGGGCGTAAGTTTTCAGGATGTGTGTTAGGGTTAGAATATTATCTGAATTTGAGATTTCCTTTATACCGGTTCTAAATTGGGTTTAGGCTTCTCATTTGGATCGTGGGCTTTGATTCTTAATTGGGATTTGGACTTCAATAAATATTAACGTCCGTTATTATTATTTATGGATTTGATCGGGCTAGGGTATATGCTGAGTTGGATCCATGTGCTGAATTTTGGACTTTGCATATATTAAGTTGGGCTTGCTTGTCTCGGGCTGATAAGTTATAAAACAAAAGAGTAATATTTTTGGTATGGTATATTTTCACGAAAGGATACAAAATTCACGGCTTGAGCGAAAAAGTGAAAAATGACTACGGGGTTTTCGTACGGTATTATTGATGCGAAATTGAAGTGACGTTATCTCCATATGTGGTCATTACTATTAGCCGTTGAATCAATGGAGGTTCAATTTCAGCAATTCTCTTGGGATATTCGACGCCACAAAATGTCAATAATATTTCACAATCTAAGCAAAATCTTTCTAAGAATCGTCAGCGTCAATCCTGATTTTTTTTTCAAGATGTTTGCTTATGACAAGAACTTCTCGTGCAAATGATCGTACACGTTATGATGCTTCCGAAAGTTTGAAACCATCATGGGGGAGAAACGTGTACTTTGATGTGTTACGGTCAACCTCCATGGGGGAAGTAGTATATACTACTTGACTTAGTATGGTTTGTGAAGTTGTCTACATTTGGGTAAAGAATCGTTGAAGAACCGCTGCATGTTCCCCTAAAACAGATATTCACCAAAACCTAATTTGTCATAACACATTCAAGCTGACATTGTTTACGCTTTTGTCTTGATTTTGTAAAATCCCGCGAAAGAATCTATTTCTCGGTTTAAATCATAGACTTGTAAAATCCCGTGACAATGGAAACATCACGGTAATAGTAAAGTGCATTTCGGATTTATCTTACGGTTTATTCTTGGTTTTGTAAAATCCCGAAAGAAACTATTTCTCGGTTTAAACCATAGAGTTGTAAAATCCCGTAATGATGGAACCATCCTGGAGAAAGGAAAGTGTATTTAGGGATCTTCTGATGTTGGTGCTACGGTCTCTACTTCGAAGAAGGGATAAAAGGGTGTACTTCATGAATTGGATGTGTGTTTGGATATTCGTCATGGCAGTTTGGCTATTACATGGTTTTACAGGGTTATGTGCTTTCAACCATGGTCGGGATGAAACCATTATCATAGTCCACTTAAAACGAAAAAGGAGGCTAGAGTTAATCTTTTAACCAGAAGATGTGACAACGGCATTAACTCACTATTATTTATTTGAGGTTGAAGTGAAATATCACGGGCGAGTGTACTTAGTATCTGAAGGTATCGGGGATGGATGGATGAAGATTCTTCAAGATCCTTGTTCAAGCTTATTATTAAAAATGAAGACTTGGAAATCTAGTTATTGTTGGGTTTCTTTTACCTTTTCTTTTACCACTTGGGGGAATTGGGCTCATACCACCACAAAATAACTATCACTTTAAGGAGTTACGTTGTAGTGCTCAGTGTCACATTCAATTGATGGTTGGTTGGTTGAAGAGTATAGAGTACATAGAGAGTACTTAGAGATGCTAATGGAAATCGGCACCGCTCTTTGTTACATATGTGCAAGTTTAAGTCACGAGTTCGGGTTAGTTTACTTCAGGGTCAAATTCATCATATTGGGTTTTCTCCATCAGCTGTCACGACAAAGAGCCTACTGAATGATAATGGGGTGAGTACAAGTTTGCCAAGAGATGATGAAAAGAGAGAGATTATGACGTATGAACACAACAGTTCATGCCTCGTACTCTAAAGAAAAGAAAAGTGTACATGTCCGTGCGCTTTATCTTCTGAAGAAGAGAAATCTTCTTATTAATGACCATTCTCATCAACATGCTTCATGCTTTTTCCATGCGCTTCAGTCATCAAGTTAACCGAGCTACCATTGATTGTTTTCTTATTCCACTTGCTCAATTACAATGACGATGGCGACATCTTGTGCTACCTTGAGGGGGAGAAGTGTGAATAGACAACATTTGGATGATTTTCACTTATTTAATCAAGAATGGCATCTCCATATGGAATTCTTGAGGGGGAGAAGAAGTGTGATAATACTGCATGGTTGATTGATATCTGAGATTAAATGGTCAAATGGCTCCAAACTCATGTAAGAACCGAGCTTCTTCATATCGGGTCATCTTCACATGGAGTTTTTCTTCTAAGAGCCGTTGGTTGACATCTTCACACGGGTTGAGTTGATTATCGACAAAGTGATTCCGGTTAATGCTTCACGTACACATCAACATGATGATTCCGAACGATCTCTCTGTTCTTGTTTGATGTGATTGGTAGTTTGGTGTTACCATCTAGTGTGTTCGTTCTTGGGTGATTGTCGATTTCCTTGATGAACATCTTTCTGTTCTTGTTTGATTGGGAGAGATTTTAGTTAAGGGGATTTGCAAGATGTAAGTTAATTGGGATGCTTTTTGGTGAGTTGAAGATGTTAACTACTTATTCCTCAACTGGACAATCTTGAAGAAGGTCGAGTCTACAGTCGGTTCTACATTCTCTGCTATATGTTAGAAGACTAAAGACGAGTCGCATTTGATTATTTAATGACTTCTTCTTAATCTGGGCATTTATCAAACAGATTGTCGGTTTAGGGGAGAGCACTAATTGGGGGAGAGTGTAATGACAGATTTAATCCCCAATTAGACTTGCTCACATTCTTTCTTCAGCAAGTTGATTCCCACAAGATTACAAGTGTTCTTCTCAAAAGATTTCTAGTACATGGGCTTATAATATGTTGCTGATTCTGAAGTGTCAAAACCAGCAAGGGGGAAGGAGACTCACATCTAAACACAAAGCGAGTAAACTTGATGAACTTAATTCTTCTAAGTGATTGAAGATATCCCGGGAAGACGAATGTCATGACCGCAGAGAAACTCAAGGTTTTACTCATCAAGGCTTTTAGTGTTATTATTCCAACTACGTGGGGAAGTGATGTTAGAAAGTTTACGAAGATAAAAGAGATACACAAGTATGACATATTCGGGGGATAAATGTATAACATGAGGAGGTGTTACAGTTATTCTTTCGGTGGGAATGTGTGTACTTGATTCTTGAGCTTCGTACCACGATCATCGGGGAAGAAAATGTGAACATGGGAGGTGTTTTCATTCCCTCATGATGTGTATTCGGAGAGCTTTTGGGTATTGGTGTACTTCGGGTTCTTGAGCTTCATACATGATCATCAGGGAAGAAAAATGTGAACATGGGGAGGTGTTTTCATTCCCCTCATGATGTGTATTCGGGAGAGTTCTTGAGCATTATACAAAGAGGCTGACTGCATCATTTCAACTACACAGGGGAAGTGGTCTCTTGACAACCTTTTGGAATGGATCGCTTCAGACTTCAGTGGAAATGGAATTTGAGAAGAGGTATTCAAATGTGGGATGATACGTTGCTGTTCTTCTATTGGGTGATATAACCCCGAACGAAGAATCTTGTTTATCGTTCTTAAAAGGAGCAGCGGGATTTATGATAATGGTGTGCTTCTCAGTGCACCTGACTAAGGCAAGCTTGAAATAGAGCTTCGAATCTGCTCATCTAATGGATTTTCGGTTTGGGGGGGAAGCTGCCAAAGTCTCACTTTCAGATGGTTCAATTTCTTTCTTCAATACAAGAGCCTCGAAAGCTTTGGTGGTGAAAGCTTTAGGGATGATGACTTCTATCTTCTACGACGTGCTGCTCGATATCCTTATCTCGGTACTCGTATCATCATTCTCTTAAACTATATCATCTACTCTATAATTGTACATATTTATTCAAAAAGCAAAATACAAAAATAGAAAACCATCAAAAAGAAAATAGAAAAATATAAAATCAACAAAAGCCCATAAAAATCAGAAAATTGAAAATTTCCAAAAAATATGTTTTCTCAAGACATGTCTTCTGGTATCGATAACATCTACGGTATTAGAAATGTCATTCAATAATGGCACGGGACTTTAGATGAAGTTCGAGCAGGAGGTGTAAATATTTTTTTTTTCAAAACATGTCTCAAAATATGGCTTACACTTACTTCAGACTATAACCCGCGCTTAAAACCACGGTTTGCTATTATTTCTGACAGCAACCCGTTCTTCAAAGAAAGGAAAGTGCTACGCTAAACCAATTTTCAAATATTTCGTGCACTTATCCTAAAAAAATGAGGAAAGCATGTCGAAGGACTGCTGTTCCTACTCAAATATTTTTCTTTCTAAAATTCTTCAGAAAAATATTTGTTTTAACAAAATGGTGGAAAATGAGTTGCTTTCATAACAATCAGATTCAGAGTTTTGTTAAAATTGAAAACTCAATCAATGACTTCAGCGCTTTTAAACTTTTCAGAAAAATAAGTCATTGATTGAGGGGGAGAATGTTTTCAAATTTATATCATCTAACGGGCTTTCTTAATTATCCTAATATGCTTAATTAAAAATGATGTTAACCTATGTTGAAGGACTAGGTGCCTAGGATATGGTTGCTAGGTTTAGATGATTAGAGTTGATGAACACATAATTCCCATATCTTATATGAACTGATCGATATTTTGAATTGACTTGAACTAGTCGATTGTTGTTTGGGTGATGTCGACCACTATATATCTGTATGTGTGTTCACTAACGTATGCAGGTATATTGGTATCTAAGAATATTCCCGATCCGGATCCCACAAATGATGATTGGATGCCGAAAGGAAAGGGTAACTAGATCTTGGGTTAACAAATGAAGAAACGGAGCTTAATTTGACTTCTATGAAGAGTTGGCATATAATTCAACGTAAGAGGTCTCACTGCATCAGCATATGGTTTTCTTCTAAGTGATTGAAGAAACGGAGCTTAATTTGACCTCAGTTGGCATATAAATGCAACGTAAAAAGTCTCACTGCATCAGCAAACGGTTTTTCTTCCAAGCCCTACAGCAACAACAAAAGCTTCTCAACCACCTAACGTATCTTTGTGCAGGATACTATTCTCAAACAATTTTGAATAAAATTGATTAAATTGTTTTGAAAATAGAAAATATTGTTTTGAAAATAAATTGGACTTAATTTTGAAAATCACCGGACTTCTTTTTATCAAAACCTAAGTCACTCAATCATCGACTACGGTCATCGATTGAGGGGGAGAGTGATTTAAAATAAAATATTTTCAAACGATATTTCTTCATAAAAGTCCGTTTGTACGTTATAAAGTGGTGATCTAAAGATTTAATGTTATGTCATGGTATGATTTTTCTTTAGAATCAAGATCTTTTAAAATGAAATTTTCTCTGTTCTTGTTTGATTGTGAAATTGTTTTATTTTACTTAAAGGTCTCTTAAAACAATCATACCTGACACTAACAATCTTTAATGTCTTAAAATGGTCCTTATCTGTCATTTTTCAAAATCAAATCTTGCCACGTCTTTCCCCAAAATTTTCTTAATGATTTAAATCAACTGGGATCACAAATCTCAATTGGTTTGAAATTTTTGATCGGGGGAGATTTAAATCTCTTGTCTATTTTAATGGAATTGGTTTTAGTCCTTTAAAGGCACTCCTGCCTCCATGTGCCAAACGATTTCAAATATACAATGCACATGTTGAGGAGGAGCATTTATCCAAAAAACCAGAAGAGCTTTTAAATCAGGCACATTTTCTCCCATGTTTTCTAAACCGTATTAAATCACTTGGGATCCAAAATCTCAAAGGGTTTGATATTTTTGATTGGGGGAGAATTTGTGATTTAATAATGAAATTTGATAAAAGGTGATCGTTTTGATTCAATTGTGCAGGCTGGTCTCTCATATGTGCTAAACGCTTTCGAATCTCGAAGCACATATTGAGGGGGAGCATTTCAAAAAGAATACAAACCTTCAAGGTACAAAAGCTTTTATGTGATAAAATGATTTCAAATATCCTATGCACATATTGAGGGGGAGAATTTACCAAGAAAATCAAATGGCTTTTTCTATGAAAATTGTGATCAAAGAAAATATTTCAAAGTCCTCTTGCCTCCATGTGCTAAACAATTTCTAAATCATATGCATATGTTGAGGGGGAGGTTTTCTAAATGATCAAAACTATTAAGGTACAAAATGTTTTGATCTCGTATCACAAGTACCTTGATTGTTTTTCCAAATGATTTTTCAATTGGTTTCAAGGAAGAATGAACTGTACCAAAATACCAACCATTTTACTTTATGTATGGAGTTATAAGGATGGTTAGGTTAGGTATTCGTTCCCACGATCTGCCAGAACCGGAGGGATCTACCCAGGGACAATCCACTAGATAGTGTAGAGTCTTAGGTATGATGAAAAAAGGAGAAAAGTGAGATATGGGAAGAGTGCGGACTGAGACAGAGCTAGTACTCGAATAAACCCAACAAGGTTCTAGTAATGAAGTCTCGGTAAGCACTAAAGGGGTTAAAGAATGAAAAAGAAATGAATATGAAAAGGGTGAAAAGAAATAGCCCTCCAATAATTCAACCTTAGGGTAGAAACCGGGTTCAATACATATGCTACTGGTGGTTACTAAGGTAACGGTGGTATTGAAGACAAGACATCATGGACCCAAGGATGCCTTGCACTAAACTTCCCAAGCTACTCAAGTTCCTCTTAAAAGGGCTTGTTTCATTCTCACGGGGAACCGACATTATCTATCGACTTTCTCTTAGAGATTGTTGATATTGAAGAAGGAGACCCTCTCCCTAGTCTCCGGCATAGGAAACCAAAATGCACGATTGAGTCTAGAGCCAAGAGATCATCCACAATATCTCATTAGGACACAAAATTAATGAAGACTTGCTGTTTCACACAATGTGGAAAGTAAGTATATATTGAGAGTCCTACGCATTATCCTTGTGGTATTGCCAGAACATCTGAGTGATATGTAAAAATATTCACGATGAAGATGGAAAGCCTTCTAGAGCCAACATCAAACAAGCTCTTGGTGGGTGACATGTGAGATATTTTCTAAAGATCAAGCTTGTGACAACTGGATAGAAACGATGGGGCGATTCACTCTTGAATCAACCTTGGTCCAGGATTGGAATTGACGAATATTTTTAGAAAAACCGTTCGATGTACAAACCTTTTTTTCTCTAGCACGTCGAATGTGTATTCATATTTCAAATTCAAAAAGTATCTCTGATTGAAAAAAATACATTTGGAAAAACCGTTCGATGTGAAAATCTTCTTTTCTCTAGCACATCGAATGTGTACTCTTTTCAAATACAAAAAGTATTTATGATTGAAAATTGATTTCTTCTTCTAAACCTTCGTCGTATTGCAAAACTCTTTCTTCTAAGCAATACGCGATTGTTTTTCAAATCATTTTTCATCAATCAGTGAATCTCAATTCGCTGGTTCACTCACTCCGTGTTGTCTTCTTTGAGACGTTCGGTTTGAGAACGACTAGAACAATGCGAAACCCCGTCAAGGAGGTTCTTGAAATCTTCGATCACAGGCGGTGCTTGTCTTGATCAACGGGAACCGTGGGCGTGTACCTTTGGATGGTTGCGGTGATCGAAATTGAGACGTCAATCCAAAGCCACATGCTCACAAAGATCCGGACTTAATTGAAGAAATCTTGGTGGTGCATATCTACATAACTCGGTTACGATATTGTTATACTATGCTTCGCTTCTGCTGCGCAAATATCATGAACCAAAGAAAGCTTCCACTACTACGATGGAAAGATGTCATGATTCAAAAGTGTGAGCATGTCGGTCCGAAAGTCACAACATCACATGATGGCAACACAATAAAGGGTGATCCGAGATTTCAGAAATGATGATCTCAAAGAAAGCTCGAAGATCATCAATGATGTGGATCAGTTCAAAGACCCCCACTTAAAGTACAAACTATGCGGACTTTAAAAAATCACTGCTAAAGCACAAAAGATGCAGATGTTGAAGAATTAATGTCTACAAGCTCAAGACTGAAGATTAAATAGAATGCTAGGAGTCATAATGTAAATCATGGGGAGACCTCCCTTAGGGGGAGATTGTTAGGAATTGGAAATTCCATAAGTAAAGTATCGGTCACCCCAAATATATTATCTAGCATAAGTTAGCTCGTAGACATATTGTTAGTTACGTTATTTATCACTTTATTAGTTAGTTATTAGTTTAGTTTAGCGTAGTGTAACACCGTGGAGGAAGGACGGGTCTTTACCCACTGTATGCCTGATCCACAGGCCGATAGGAGGTCGTGTATTCTGTAACTATAAATACCCCTTCCATCCATGGAAGGGGTGGTGCTTTCAATCTAACATTTCATAATTTACAAAGCAAGTCTCTAGCTTGAACACCCATCTCTCTACTTTCTCTCTCTCTAAAATGGCTATCATGTATTTTGATCATCCAAGACCACCCGAATCATCAACACAATAATATATCGATCCTACATGTTTCGTTAAAATGATTTTACGTTTGTTATCGACAAAACATTAGAAGATCGTAAAATATAAATAAACGTTTTTACGGCTTATTTGTATTAACAATATGATTGTGTTAAACTAATGGTAGTTTATGTAGTACTAATGGATAGTTTTGGGATAATCTAATTATAGTTTCTTATTGTAAATTTTAAAATGTTTTTTTACCTGCTATTTTCCTGTATGTTTTAAACTTTTTATATCCAAATCACATATGATTTTTTCACAAATCACATATGATTTGTTAAAAGTCATATAAATCTCATATGATTTTGCACAAATCATATATTTTTGCAAAATCATATATGTAGTAGAATCATATGTGATTTAGTAATGTAACTTTTACATCTTGCATTTATATTCAGTTAAAAAATATTAAATCTGTTAGAACAATAAACTAATAATTCAATTAAACAAAAAGTAAATTTTCAAAGTCATATAATCCTCATAACACTTTTCTAATAGTGCAAGAAAAATAAATAAGTAACAAAATCTAAACAAAGTATGATATTCAAGAAGCGTTAGTCGCTTGTTCAGTTACGACAATTGTCGTTGCTTGTTCACCCGCATCAGTTATAGCGTGTTTTGCAGCAGCAATTCTTGCAAGTTTTTCAATATACGTTGGATTCAATACATTCCTCTATAGTATTAAACTTTTCTCCTCAAAAGGTAAATAAATATCATCAACAACTCGTTCCCAATACACTGATCTTGGAGTTTATTCATGTGCGTATAAAGTTGGTCTTAGTGTCATCACATAATATGTATAGTGATTTACGTTACAAGGATCAAACAATATTTATTTCATAACATAATCACACATGATTTTATAAGAATCACATATGATTCTAGTAATAATCATATATGATTTTAGTAAGGATCAAGCAATATTTATTTTATAACCGAAAAACAGAATCTACTAATATGCAAAATAAGCCACAATAAAAGCTGAATAAGCAAAAATAAAATAAAAAAAATAAAATAGTTGAATCATATGTGATTCTACTAGAATCATATATGATTCTACTAGAATCATATGTGACAAAAAAGAAGAAGAATGCAAATGTTAAAACATTCAGCAAAATGGCATGTAACAATACGTTCACTACTACAACCATCAGTAATTACCAAAAGACTACCATCACATCTAAACTCAATAAGATGAAGAAATTTACATAAATCATTACTCGTACATAACACCTAATCCTCTTCCCTTTGAATTTCTTTAACACCTTCTTACGCTAATCACTTTCAGAATCTTCACCTTGAATAACTTCATTTTTTCTCTAAATAGGCTTAGAATTAGCTTTCGGCTTAGGTTTTTCTTCAACTTTTTTAAGCAAGACCTGTAGTTAGCTAAAATACAAACATTTAATTAGTAACAAAATCACATATGATTTACATTACAAGGATCAAGCAATATTTATTTTATAACAGAATCACATATGATTTTATAAGAATCACATATGATTCTACTACAATCATATATGATTCTACTGAAATCATATGTGATTATTTCTTCTTTATTACAGAAACAGATAAAACAGAAAAACTAAAATATTCTACTACAATCATATATGATTCTTTAGAATCATATGGGATGCTTACCTTTAATACGAATTACCTCTTATATGAATGGCCTGTTAGAGAATCACATGTGATTCTGCAGAATCACATAAGATTTTGCTTCAGAATCACATGTGATTATCACAGACGCATTTCATCAAACACATGATGTGCATAAATCATCAACATCTTCATCCATAACCTGGAATCCATTACACGATTTTCAGCATCCATAACTGGAACAAAGAGTAAATCACATGTTATATACATTTTTCGACAACAAACAAATGTGATGTTATCCACCACATGTTATAGACGTCCATAACTTGAACAAGGAGTAAATCCACCACACGGAGACATTAAATCGGAATGTAATCTTGGTGTACGGCGTCGATGAATTTGATGGTGATGAAGACGGATTTGACGGTGATGATGGTGGATCGGTGATGATGACGAATCGGTGATGATGGTAGATCGGTGATGGCGATGTCGCTTTTTGTGTGGTGGATCTGTGTGGATCGATTTTTTGTGTGCGTGTGTGTTTTTTTTTGCTCTAAATTTTTTGTGAAAAGAATGAAGGTTGTTTTTATTTTTTGTTTATATATTTAACTTTTTTGCCAGTGTAAATAGATGATACAATCTCAGCCTTTGGATCAAATTGGATTAGAATGGTTGGGATGCATTGATTGATTCTATAGTTAATTATGGATCTATAAGGATCTCAACTCTCGTAACCATAGCAACAATTTTAGTTCAAAGAAAAAAAATAATAAAAAAATAGCAAGAATTTTAATCCAAAGAAAAGCTTCTTCAACACGAATTTTCTAAGATGAATTTCCCACTGCGAGCATTAGGATCCGCACTCGACTGATCACATTCTTCACGATCCACACAATCCAAATGGGTACCATAATCACACTCTTGGCAGTAATACATCCACTGATCCCGAGGCACAACCTAATTACACACATCATAGTAGAATGTACAGTCTTCTTTCAATGGACACTCATAAGCCATAACACAACTTAAGCACATGTTGATGAATGATGATTCCCGCTTGACTATCATCCCGCTTGACTATTTCTGTAAAGTTTGCACACTGAACATCTAAATCATATTGACAGATCGAACAATGATTAGTTTCTTTGGAGGGCGATGAAAAAGATGGGCTTTGGAGGGGAATGGAAACACAAGTTTCTTTCACGGGATCGTCAATAGTAACATGAATCGATCAAGGATTATGACACAAATATGCAATTAGTTACTCAATATATATGAAAACCAAATGATGGAGTTAATTGTTTCGGTTACTATTGGATAAAAAGACAAGAACGTAAATAAACGACAGAAAAAACAAAGCTAACATATACTCTGTAATAAACTTTCACTATAAAATTGGACATCACTAAAGAAAAGTGTCTGGATAAAATATAGTCAGTGTAAGCTAAATTTTCAACTCCCATTAAATTAAAAAAGTAAGTAACGAAGGGATCACTAAAAGTCTATTGTTACTAAAGAGTTAAGTGAGCAAAAGTTAAAAGATTTAGTGACTAAATCTTTATATCAGCAAATGCGATTCATATATACTACAAGATCATTATAATGACTATACCTTATAGTCAGCAAAGGCCATACCATACAGGTTTTCCAAATACTTTTAGTCACTCAAATATTTTTTACATTTTTGTTCATTTGAGTTGTACAGATTATCAATTAAAAAGAAACTGCATTTCTCAAAATAAGTTCATGCACATCGTTTCAGGTTTGGCATGCCGACATCCAATCTTAAATGTACAAAACAAGTATGCTTCAAAACATTTATCCGCTAAGAGGATTATTCCACAATGTCAGCTTCTTAACAGGCATGCTCATAGACCAGATTTGTCACTTCAGCCCACCCACACCTGCAACGAAGTTTACGAATCTGTAAAAAAATTATAAACTTTGCTTTAAGGCCACATATGGTTTATCACAGTAGCAGCCACACTTTAAAATTAGATACACACCACACTTTAAATTTTGATACACACACCACACTTTATTCTTTTGTCACTTAACGCTTCAAATAGAGTAGGAATTCCCCTGTGCCTAACTGCCCGTTTGCTCCTTGCCTGCTTAATGAGTTTACGAAGTTTTTGAGCCATAAGATAAATTTTTTACCAGGTACTATATCCTAAGTTTGCTCCCTGCCTACTTACTCTTTTCTATCACCATGTACTAAATTGGAAGATAAAGCCACCACTGAAGCTTGCAGACTATTATGGTTAAAGTAATTAATTATTAAGGAGCAACTAGTTTGCAGTGACTTGTAATTAATTGCAGACTTGCAGACTAACTGCCTATACTACAAAAGTGCCCTGGTGACCCATTTTAAACCAAATTGAACCTAAACTAACCCATTGTAACTAAACACAACCTAATACACAAGTGACCCAATGACCCATTTTAAACCAAACCCAACCTAAACTGACCCATTTAAACTCAACCCAACCTAACTAACCCGTACTATAGAAGTGACACATTTCAAACAAAACCCAACCTTTTTAAACGAAAAGCAAATTGCTCGAGAAATTGTGGTGAATTTAAAATCAGACTTTTAATTAATTGCAGACTATATTCAAGCTTTTGGCTTTTTAATCTTAACAACATTCAACGACCAAAAACTTAACCATTATCACCATCATTTTCCAGGCATAAGATTGTCCATCAAAGTTAAGAATACGTACCTCTACATAAATTCACACTTCAACAACTATTTGGTGTTAATCAACCATAATGTTAATTAAATGTGTCGTATTACCTTTATTTGTCGCATCAATTACATTATCCTGACTGATCTTAAGAGCTGCACAACAACATTAGTTAGTCCCCTTATAAAAAAAAACACTAATGAGTACACTCTTTTATAAGCTGAAGTAATGATCACAAACTATTGACTTACATAGCAGTCTTTCTATTGATACCTATATTCGATCTCCTTCAAATCTGCAACACTACGCCTCATTTGCACACCATGGTATTCGAGAATGTATTGACTCATGTATCCCACCAAGAATGATTAAATTGTATATTTTTAGGTAAAAATAATGATAGACAAGTGAATAACAGAAAACAATTAGCATTTCTTCTTCTTGTAATTCCGGCGTGTAAAAAGACCCCGTCCATTTATTGCAAATTTGCCACAACAGACAACGTTCTTTTACATCCTCTTAATTTAAAAAAGATGAATAAGAATGCGACGCAAATGCATAGACATTTATTGACAGAAGTTCCAATGACACAAAAAAGTGTCGTCTGATCTAACCTGTTAGTGACACTATGTGGGCAAAAATCTAAAATTTTGAGATTTAATGATATTTTCAAAAACAAAATTTGTCACAAAAGGAAAAAATATGTACTCACACTTATTGGTGTCACTATAAATAAACTTTTACCTACCAGACTTTGACCTACGTTTTAAAGTATGAGAGAAGTACATAAACTTTTTAGTGACACATTTTTGTACATTTGGTGACACTTTTTTTATGTGTCACCATATGACAATTTTTTTGTAGTGAAGAGCATGTATACCTGTAACAATCGAGTCGTTTCTTAAATGTAAGAAATTATTCAAAGAGAAAATTCCCAAAATAAGCCAAAAACTCAAGCATGGTCCATTACATGGTCACTTTTTTATGCCTTTTCTCATTTTGGTCATGCTCGACTGCTCAACTGCTCGACTCCACTAATTTAATGCCAAGTGTCCACCCCTTTGTACCTTTTATTAAAAGTACAATGGCCACCAAATTTGAACTAAATCTAATTCACTGTACCATCTTTTTGTCTTTTAATAAAAGTCAATGCTCGACTGACGGTGCTCGACTGGCGGCGTACTTTTTTCTTTGGAAAAGTAAAAAGAAGCATTGGAAAATACACACTATCTTTTGCTTAGATTATGTGTACTTTCATTTTTAAAATTAGTTTTACTTTTTTTTTCAAGAAAATAAAAAAACACACACAAACACACTGAACGATTACACACTGATCATGAAGCAAATGTGTTCTTGATCACCGCCTCCCAGAATTATTGATAACTACTTCTCCACTGCAATTTTGCATCTTTAGAAGCTGATAATCGAAGAAAAACACAAGATTCCCCCGTTCTCAGATATGGTGAGTGCTTATTTTCTTAAATACTTTTCATTCTTAAGTGCTTATTTGGGTATTTTGTAATTAAGACAAATAAGTGGCTAGAAAAATTGTTTTTCTTCTGTTAAAGCTTATTTGTATGTTCATTTTAGGGTTTTCAGGTTCATTAGGTTTCTTGATGGCTTATTTAAGTGTTTTTAGGGTTTTTCAGTTTTTAATCAAAATAAGTGCCTAGAGATTTTATTTTTAGGGTTTTTCTTGTGTTACTAGAGATTTTGTAATTGCGTTTTAGGGCTTTCAGGTTTATTAGGTTTCTTGATTGCTCATTTAAGTGCTTATTAAGGTTATTCAGTGGCTATGTCCTTCCTTACTGCTTATTATTAAGTCCTTATTAGGGTTTTTATTATTTAAGTCGGTTAAGTCGTTCATCGCTTATTGGAAGTCCTTATTAGGGTTTTTACTGCTTATTGTTAGGTCCTTACTGCTTATATGCATATTTACAACTGATAAACCATTGATATGTTGGTGTGTGATCTTAAGTCATAGGGTGTATCGCTGATGCTTTTTGTTGTGTGGTTAGTAGTAATGCAACTAATTTTGGGATTGCTTTACTGTTTTCTTGTACTGCTTATTGAGATTGAGATTATGAGTGAGTGAACTTAAAATTGCTGTTTTTCTTGTAAATGTTAAGTTTTTCATTATGTTATTACTTCTTTTTATAGGACTATGATGCGAAAGTTATCGTAAGAAGTAAATTGCATTACTTGTTAATTCTGAAAGATAGATTCGACCAACCGCGTCGTACAATGTTCAAGGCCTCATGTTTCGAACCTTGGCTGGATCTGACCTATGTTGATAATGAAGAAGGGTTGGTGCGTTATATGCTTCAGAAAAAACTCCGCCAATATGATGATAGCTATGATCTTCTATTGGTTTACTCTGTAAATGGACATACTTTTGCCTTTCATCGACGTGAATTAAATCGCTAACGGGTTTACATTTGGTATCTTGAGCTTTAGGAAATGGAGAAGTGGTGATATCTGTTCCGTGATCATGTTTTTCCCGATAAGATAGGCGCACTGTTAAAAACATTGATCTTTTATCGGTTATTGAGGATGAAGATATTCTCTTAAATTTGTCGGATGAAGATGCTTTACGGGTTTGTTTGCTGCTAACATTGGAAGTTATTTTCATGGGTAAAGAGTTGGGTTCTATCATTGATGATATGTTGCTGAGGATGGTTGAGGATCTTGACGAATTTAATCCATAGGGAGAGCATGTTTGGAAGCAGTTGTATGCGTCAATCAGAAATGTCACTTCCGAGCATCGACCGGGTTTCAGTCAAACATTGGGTTGTAAAAAATCCAAGGATGTTCCTACCTACTTCTTGTCTAGATTCGTTTATGCTTTCAAGGTTAGTACTAATACAATTTTCTTAATGTTTATTCAAGTGCTTATTTATTATCTTTCTGGTCCTTGTAACTTATAAGGGTTTCGTTTTACTGTTTTCAAGATATGGATTATAAAGCTTTCGGATAAAAGTAATCAGTGGTGGAACAAGGATCCAGGGGTTATCCCAAGAGCACTTGCATGGTCTAAACACAAATCATTTGTAAAATCTAATAATTTTGACTAGCTTTTTGCTAAGGTAAAATTTATAATGTTTAAGTGTTTATTTATTATATTTCTGGTCCTTGTAAGTTATAATGTTTCTTTAATTGACTGGTAGATAAAAACTAATATCTATATTTTTCTTTGGGCTTGACACCAAACTTCACTGTCTTCCCAACCAGAGTTGAGGCTGAGTCTCAATGGTATACAGAAAGTAACGAATTTTTAGGTGGTATACCCTAGGCGTCGCTTTGTTGTAAAGGGGACTTTATGAAGGGTATTTTCGAGAAGCAAAGGCTGCCACTGCACGCACGCCTAAGCAAATAATCGATCTAGAGGATTGTTCGGTGAGAGTAATCGTCAAGAGGTATATGTTGTTGCTCTTGTTTGTTCTTAAGTCTTTGGAAGCTCGCACATTCAAACTTGAGACTATAGTTGAAGTTAATGTTTTACCTTTTGCAATTTTTGTCCAATATATTTTCTTTTAAACAGTTATCATGGTATACACTAATAGGCATGTTTTGTTCCAAATTACTTTCATTTGCAGATTATTGCAAAAAAAGAGACAAAGTCAACAAAGATACTTATGAAAAGGTTATTTATTCATTTTAATCATGTATTTGTAAGTTAATTAATTTTTGTATAATAATATTTGGTAAACAAATTTGGTATGCAGTTTTACACTTCTAAAAGAGAACACGAGGAGAAAGTCAACAGCGAGATTTACGAAAAGCTAATTAAATCAGTATTATACTTGTAAATGTGAATGTGCATTTGTATGCAGTTTTATAATACGTGGTATATTCTTTTTGTATATCTTTTAAGACTGTCTACTAATATGTGGTAAATTATTTTTGTATACAGTTTTATACTTTTAAACCCGAACAACAAGACAAAGTTATCCCATCAGCTGTTGAAAAGGTAATTTACTGATGTCCTGTAGGATTAAAGCTAACTTATATTCCAACTTATACAAAGTTTGTAGATTCTATGTATTCTGGATAAGATTTCAACTTTTCAGTTGACACATTATAGGTTCTAAATTCTTATCAGATAATCATAATATACAAAGTATATCATGAGTGACAACTTTTCAATGAAGTTTCATTGACAGGGCCATGATCTTGCTGACGAGTATTGCAGTGAAGTAAATGATTTTATCAACTTGTTTGATTCACAAATGTTTAATCTTCCATCATCATAGAAAGATAGACTCCTCAACGTCTCACAGGTATATATTGTCAAATCACCGCAGAAAGATGGTGTGTTTCATCCTATGAAAGAGCCTAGGGAAAAGAGGTTGAGAATGACCCAATCTCACATGAAGTCATCTCACATGAAAATTCCTCTCGAGCGTTGTGGAACAAAGAAGAGGAGGTTTGAAGATGTTATTAGGTCGCCTTTTGTGCAAGTAGATAAAACTACAAAAGTTCCTAGCGTTGATGAATTGAGAAATTGAAATAATTTTCTTGATCCTCTTATGGTTGAAAGGTTAAAATTAGTCAGACCTTGGATCGAGGTACGCTGTTTATAAATCCGTCAAGTTTTTTTTATAATTGTAATCATTTTGTAATGGTCACTTATGTTTATTTTGTTTTGTGTATAGGTTCTTGATCGACCATTTCAAACCACCGACCGATTTTTTCTTGGATACGAAATTGAACGGTTTCTGTGTATGGAGGGGTGGCGGAATTGTAAGTTTCCTTGGTGCGGTGAAATAACTGTGGATTGTTATTTTTGGGATTCTATAATCGGCCTTGACGATAAGTGTAAAAGATGGCTGCATGATGCGGTAAAGTAGATATATCTTATATTTACTTTACTCAGATTTATATAATATGTTGGTTTTGATTGTCTGTAGCTGATAATCGCTATCAAGTAAATTTTATATGAAAAAAACTGCATATTTTTAAACAAAAAAACTGCATACTTTCTCAAATGACATTACTTATTCGGTAGAAACAAATCTTTCAAGAACATGCTCAATTATCATGGCAAGTCTATCTAACGATGTAGATGGGTTCCATTGCCTAATTCGAACCCCGTCCCTAGTACCATTTGTGTGCTTGATCTTGATCATAAGTTTTGTCTCGACAACCAGCTTTCATTCTTGTAAGAGCCAAAACTTGTGATCAAGTTCAAGCACACAAATGGTACTAGGGACGGGGTTTAAATTAGGCAATGGAACCCATCTACATCCTTATATATATCTGCTCTGATAATTGAGACGTGTTGTTTGAGATAATGATATAGTGTGTACTGTTCATGACAGGCCACACTCCTTCATTATCCCATTCAACACAATTATATAAACTCTATTTTTTGCTAAATACTTTGGCTTGAGTAGAGACATAAACATAACTACATAAGTAATCCAATATAATTTTTCTTGTATAAAACTAACTTGAATCAAAATTTTATATAAATTAATGATTATATTTGTTTTTTCTTTTTCTTTTTCTTTGTTTATTGTTCTTACAAAGACATTGATCAATGGATCGATTACATATGGCATACTAGACCGATGATATGGATTGGTCAATGGTTAGTTGCTTTTTTCTACCACTATTGATGCGAGGAGGATCATTGCCTGTGTTCTACGCAAACAAAGAAAAATACCCTCTTGGATGGGCTGATGTTAAACGTGTTTTTATCCCTATAAATGAACCTGAAGTTCATTGGTCTCCTGCTGTGTTTCACATCCGGACTGGTACTGTTACATTCTATGATAGTGGAGTTGTGTTTGATATTGAATCGCGTTCGTTTTATCTGGATATGAGGAATAGTTTAGAGACAAGGCTTCCTGAAGTGTTAAAAGAAGCAGGCGTCTTTGAGCAGAAGGGAATTGATCCTAAGTCCTATAGGATTATGTTTAGGCATGCTGAAAATGTTCCCAAGCAGGGTGGTTTGTTCGAAGATTGTGGTGTGTGGCTCTGCATCTTCTTATTCAGGTTAGTCATTAAACAATGCAGATTAATAGATTATAATATATCAACTTGTTTCTTAGTTAACAGACAACCTAGACGCTTTTTTAGTTCGGCAGTAGGATAAACATTAACATTGAAGCTACTAGGATAACCATTCATTACAACAAACTGACAGAAAAACTATAAATACAAACACATCATTACAGTACAACTGGACAAACACAAACTTATGCTAGGTGAATGCAGGCCACAACGCATTTGTTGGAAACATCCTAATCAACTTAAACATAGGTCGTTCCAATATTAGTCTCAAATGGCACCTTACCCTTTAGCTTCTTGATAAAGTCATCAATCTCAGTACACCTCAACTCTATCTTCCTTAGCCAAAACCTCCAACTCTTTCATTTTTATGTCATACTTCCCTGAGAAACTCTGCTGTCTTCTGAGGCACAATCCTCCCAACCACGGTCTCTAGCTCCTCAATGAAAAAATCCATCTCACAAACCACAGCAGACACTTTATGCAGAACCCATTGATCTCTCTCGACAGCTTAAAATACTCTAGTGATTTCTGTCGACAATATAAAATCATCATTTCATCCCACACAAAGGTACTTGAAGTCTCATGTACTCAAGACACCTAAGACGTCTCGCCATTATGTTTCTTTTCTATATTAAGAACTAAAATGTGAAAATAGAAGACCATTACCCTCTATTAAATACTAAAAGTATTACCCAAAAATGTCACATGCAAGTGGTTTTGAATGACACTTGAGACCGACCTACATCACATGCAAAAATTGTTTGAATTACAAAAACCAAATGCCGACATAATCATTATTGGAAAATCAAACTTCACACAATTTTACAAAACAATTTACAAGTGCGAGCCTCAGAAACCTGTGTTTTTGTCTTTGCGACCAATCTAAGTTTATTTTAAAGTTTATTTTAAATTTGTGACCACTAAATGCAATGAATACTTTCTTTACGAAGCGTTACTTAAATAGGTCACAAAGCGTTACTTAAGTAGGTTATTTGTGTTCAAGAGGCTGTGATGATAAGTATCTTATTAAATCATGCAAATGCTGCGATATTCCGTGTCTTGGCGTGGCAATTCTATAGTTTATACTATTGTAGCCATGGTGGTTATATCCTGGTATTTTTGAAACTATTGATTTATACAGATCTGAGCCTCACTATTATGTACAAAGATTAGTCAAAATGTGTTTGATTGTGTCATTTGATTATCTGTTGGGTACAGTCTTTAAGTAAAACACACAGCCTTTAAGTAAACTATTACTTAAGTAACTTATCACAGTTCAATTAATATAAATCTAAGCGTTACTTAAGTAGGATATTATACAAATAACTAGCTTTTAGAAGACAGGCACGTTAGCACAACCGGCGACACAAACATAAATTGGGCAAAGAAATGCCACAACCTTTATTTGAAAAGATCCTAGACAATTCACGCCCTCATAAATAGATCCTTGTTGGTTTGATACATCATTATAGGTGGTTTACCTTTCTTGCAATGTGGTACCTTGCGCTTAACAATAACACGTGGTTTACCACCTTCTACTTGTTCATCGCCGCAAACTTTTTATCTTAGGTCTTCTAGAATTTCGGTGGGTAATTGGTCTATTAGGAATTGGAAATTCCATAGTGAAGTGTCGGTCACCCCATCTATAGTCTAGCATATGTTAGCTCGTAGACATATCGTTATTTAGTAGTTTATTAGCTTAGTTTAGCTTAGTGTATCACCGTGGAGGAATGACGGGTCTTTACCCACTCTATGCGATCCACATCCAAGGAGGACGTTTAGTATGTAACTATAAATACCTCTACCTCTCAAGGTAGAGGTTGGACCTTTCACTCAATCAAACCTTCTTTTTTTTGTTTACTTTCTCTCTCTAGAAAGGCTCCCATCTTCCACTTTCTCTCTCTAAACTCTTGTATAATTCGACCTTACATGTGATTGTTTGTGTGTTTATGAAAACCAATATCTAACATGGTCCTTTGGTTAAGCATTTGGGCCATATCTCTCTTCAATCTCAAGAAATATGACATCTCTTAGTGCCTTGATTGACCATTCCCTATCATCAGCATTAGGCTTGAATGTAACTCTTTTACCATTTGACATATTTTAAAGAAAGTGATGTAGGTTAATGCTGAATTAAGTGATAAGAATTGGGAGAAAAATTAGATTAGGTTACATTAAACAATCATGTGTCCACTCTTAAATAGCAAAAACCACACCTACAAAAGGCAGTCACATGCAAACAATCGACATTATGTATCCTCTTTAGTAGATAAACACAATCCACAAATTTAGTCATTAAACATATGTGGCTATTGACATCTCAGTTTATTCTAGTGATGTTTATATTATAATTTTTTCAGGTATGAAGAATATCGAGATTAGTGATTATTTTATTATTTAAGATTTTAAAAATTATGTTCGCTTGTGAAGAATATCAGTAATTAATGGAATTTTGAGGTTATTATTGGATTTAAGTTTAGTTAGAGTATCTTCACATGTGAAGAATATCGAGATTAGCGATTATTTGATTATTTAAGTTTTTAAAAATTATTTTTGTGAGTTAATAATATCATTAAGCAATAGAATTTTGAGGTTATTAGATGATTTAAGTTTAGTTAGAGTATCGTCGCATGTGAAGAATATTAACTAGGAATGAATATTTGAGATTATTAGCTGATTTAAGGTTAGTTAGAGTATCTTCGCATTTGAGTCTTTAAAAAGACTATAAAAGTATGTGCCACAAATTTATAGAACATAAACAGTCAGTTTTATTGAATGAGATGTCTTACAACCAGCTGAGATAGACTACCGGCAAATATTACAAAAACACTCATACTAAAATTAAACACACACATGAGAGTTCACATGAAAACACAGACGTAAATCACACATCATAATGAACAACAAGTTTCGCCCATTATAGGTCGATACGTATAACTCCAACAAGCCTTTAAGCTTCTGAATAAAGATATCGTTATTACGAGCATTTAGCTCCAATTCAGCTGCCATTATCCTCAACTGCATAAACTTCTTATCATATTTCGTATGTACCTCTCTTAGATACTTTGCAGTTTTTTGCGCATAGTTATTACCAATAGTTTCTAGCTCCTGAATGAAACTAAGCCTTTGCTGGGTAATACCAACCAATCTCCCACAAAGCGAATTCATCTGTTGAGCCATTTGAAGGTCTTCCACTGAAGCTTGATTGCAATACAGAGCTAATCGACCAGTTTTTGGAATTAGCCTTGGTTCTGAGGTGATCACACATAGGCTGTCTTGACATTCTATTTTCTTAAATATTTTGTCCCAAGTTAGGAAATAAGTTGTGAATATGAGCCTCCAACTAGAAAGTCTTAAATAGCAAAACCAAACTCAAACAAGGATGTCCCATGCCTATCTTTTTCACATGTAAAAGAACACATTGTCAGAGAATCAATAATTTGATGTTGAAAAATCTGTAGCCTCATTTGCATCAAAACAATATAGGCAGATACACTACTGTTTTTGTGGGTTCACTTTAGATACACTACTGTAGCCTCATTTGCATCTACAGTTTTCCTACACCTATTCGTAGCTCATAAGTTTCAAAAGAAACTACAAATATTTGGTTTTGAATGACACTTGATTCCTGACCTATATTATTTGGTTTTGAATGACACTTGATTCCTGACCTATATTATTGGCAAAACTCACAGTTGAAAATCTGAAAACCCAAAAAATCACATGCAAACAATTGCTGAATGACAAAATATTCCTGACCTACAATACCTAATTTGTAGACGTTATCATTTTAAATAGACTAACAAAAAAGACATGTGAATGGCAACAGTGAAAGTAGGATAAAAATTAGATAACTATGATTGAACGATTAGTACATTATGGTCTCTTGTTTTTACTTTAATTGAACGATTAGTTACTCGATAATATCCGAGTGATTGTTAAACCGAGTCAAAGTTGCGTCATAGAGTAATTGTAGCTCGTGTTAAAGTCATTGCGATATGTAAGAGGATGTGATGACGATTATCTTATTTGATGAATCAAATGATGTGATTTATCGTATCTTGGCAAGGCAAATTTATTACATTATTTTGCGAAGAATGGCGGTTATATCCCGATGTTGTTTTACGATCGAGCTTTGCTAATGCATATCATAATACACACTCGGATAGCTTACTTTGATTTATTTGGAAGTTTATATGAGTGCGATATCTCGGTTATAGATTGTTGTTATCCAAAAAGCCATGCATGGTGCATTACATGGTTACTTTTTTGAGCCTTTTCCCATTTTGATCATGCTCGACTGCTCGACTTCACTAATTTAATGTCAAGTGTCCACCCCTTTATACCATTTAAAAAAAGTACTATGGCCCACCAAATATAATATACTATACCCTCTTATTGTCTTTTAATAAAAGTCAATGATCGATCAAGGGACTCATTGTGGTCACTCAATATGGTATACTTGTGGATTCAATATAATATAGACTATTGTTAGCCTATCTACATGTGAAACTTAGCGAAAAATTATAGTTTATATATGTTAAGGAGTTAGTTAAGAAAGTTAAGGATCAATATGATATAGTTGTGGATTATATAAAGTGTTTAAAAGAGAAGTTGAAAGTAATAATGTATGTATTAGGTGCCCACATTACTTTGTGGATGAGTCTGCAATTTCAACATAGTTACCCATTGCTTTTTGAATTCCATTCTTTTTTATGATCTTAAACCACCCATCCACAAAGTAATGTGGCCATACACTGCTTGCTACATTGAACTTCACCTTGAAAACGTCAATTATCAGGGCACATCTTTCTAACGATGTAGATGGGTTCCATTGCTTAGTTTGACCGAGTTCCCTAAAACCATTTGTGTGCTTGATATTGATCCTATTTTTTTGTTCTTTTTGTGCCGAAAAATGTGATCAATATCAAGCACACCAATGGTTTTAGGGAACTCGGCCAAACTAATCAATGGAACCCATATACATCGTTAGATAGATGGTCCCGATAATTGAGGCGTGTTGATTGTGATAATGATATGGTGTGTATTGTTCATGACATGCCACACTCCTTCATTATCCCATTCAACACGAGTCCTAGTACTCATATGCTTTTCTAGAATCGATAATTATTTATTCGGCACACCTTGGTACTTTGAGCTTCCCCTCGAAAACCCATTCCTATGTCATCGTCATAGCAATAGGTTTGGTGCAAACCTTTGCAGCCATTTCATCGACATGGAAATGAGATTTCAAGTGGAGGCTCAAAGTACCAAAGTGTCTCCACTTACTTATGTATGATTCGTTGACTTGAGATAAGGTGTGAGTGGTAACTTGCTTATAACATATTGACATTTAACTTTTTTAACCAACGCTTTTACATATATAAACTCTATTTTGCTCATAAGTTTCTTATTTTAGTTGAATTATTTTGATAGAATATATGATGCAATATTTGTGTTCAAGAGGCTATGATGATAAGTATCTTATTAAATCATGCAAATGATGCGATATTTCGTGTCTTGGCGTGGCAATTCTATATTTTATACTATTGCGACCATGGCGGTTATATCCTAATATTTTTGAAACTATTGATTTATACTGATATGAGCCTCACTATTATGTACAAAAATTAGACAAAATGTGTTTGATTGTCTTATTGTCTTAAATAAGCATTCAAGAAACCTAATGAACTCAAGTAATGTGTTTGATTGTCTTATTCGATTTTCATTATATAGTTTTCCTTTGTTCACTTTTTGTATGTTACAGGTTAGAAATGGCAAGCTTTTGAGGTTGACAATCCCATTCAAACAGCGTTGGCATATCGTGAGAGGATGTCAAGTTTTATTACAAGCATAAGATACATGTTGCTTGAATGTCGTATGGCATGTTCCAAAAACATTTCGTAGTTTAAACATTTGAAGTCGTCTTTAGCTTGATTGTCGACTTAGTGTAAACATTTGTATGTCGCTTTTGCAAAATAATTTGTAAACAATAATGGGTGATGGAATCACATGGTAACTAGCATGTATTTGCGGGTTATGTATACCCAACATTTTGTATTTCCTCCGGGATAACTTTAGGTTTATGTATACCCACTTTGTAAATAGTAATGGGTGATGGAATCGTCTGGTAACTAGCATGTAGTTGCGGGTTATGTATACCCAACATTTTTTATTTCCTCCGGGATAACTTTGGGTTTATGTATACCCACTTTTATTTCTAGTGAATGCAGGTTATTTATGTCTATTTCATAGTTCATAGTTTCCTTCATTACCATGTTTTTTGCTAGTAGCAGTCCAGAATCACAACATACATATTATTCATAAAAACAAAACATTTCATTTCAGTAGCAAAGTAGCAGTCCAGAATCACAACATACATAGTATTCATAAAAACAAAACATTTCATTTTAGTAGCAAAGTAGCAGTCCAGAATCTAAACATACATAGTATTCATAAAACCAAAACATTTCGTCCTTCCATGTCTTGTCAAAACTTTTCATCAATTATGCTTCATCCAAGTTGTATGGTTCCACGCTTCAATCCATTTCATTGTCTTCAGCTGTACCAACAGAGGTTTCGTTATCAGAAAAATTATGTTCGGTTTCGTTATCAGACAAATCCGGATGGTATTGAAACGCCATTGAGGGTTGTCCGCTACTTGAGCTTCCCACCTTTTCCTATAAATTTAAATCAAGTTAACAAGATTATAGATTTGACAGTTAACTAGATTATACATTTCAATGCAAATACAATTCAATATATGACCTTTTTCTTATGTAATAGTTCCATGCATGCTCGTCGCATGTGTCGAACACTGTTGCACCTTGTGCATGTTACAGGACTTGGTTCCTCTCCTTGAGATTTTATACGATCTTTGTTTTTTGGTCTTCATGATTAGGTCTTAACTGCTCTTGGTGGCTTCACTTTTTGCAAGCCATGAGGTTTTTCCCAACTCGAGGGTTCTCCTATAGGATAAACCAATCCTTGGTATGTACCTTTGAGCATCGTTTTCTTAAAGCAATCCCAAGCCAAATGATTACAATCTGACAATTTAAGAAATCTAGTAACCGCTATCGCATGACCACACGATAAACCTAAAAATTGCCATTTACAACAACTACATGTCCCATTGGTTAGATTCACAATACGTTGTTTTCGACCATCATCCACCTGATAAAGTTTTGCTACTTCAATGCCTCTGACAATCCAACTTGCGCTTTTTAACATTCTATCCTTTACTTTTGCAGCAGCCCAATCACTAAGTTCCCCCACGGGTGCATCTAAAAAGCAAATGCCGACATAATTTAAAAAAAAATAATAAATAAAATAAATAAATAAATAAATACTTACTAAAAAAAGTCTTTACCTTCATATTTTTCTCGTTTATCACAATACCACTTTTGTAAAAGCCCTCGGTACCACTCCATTAGCATTGTAATCGGTACTTTTCTGACATCCCTTGTTAGTGAATTTATCGACTCTGCACTGTTGGAGGTCATATAGTTGTACCGTCTAGCAAGGCAGTATGCCCTAGACCATCTCTCAAAGCCAGCTTCACGATGTTTCTTCTCAGCATCTGGTCTAAATGCTTTAATAGCAGAAATTGCTGCATGAAAATCTTCCTTAGTGTAAGCTTTCCATGTCTTCCAATACAAACTCATGAGCTTTCTATTATTGTTTAACCCGCAATTCATCATTAGATGCCTACAAAGAATACCCATGAAATGAATTTGGGAATACTATTTTACACGCTAGTCCAATTGCATAATGTCTATCGATATGATAGCCAACTGAACTTCCCTATGCATTCTTTCACCTTGGGCGAAAACCATGACTACGATTCCCCGTCTCACCTTGAGAAACACGGTAGCAATTGGTACAATCTGATTATTACCATCCATTCCCACAAAGAAGCAAATTTGTTCCAAGGTACTTCCCTTTAAGATGTGCTTCATCAATTATTAGCAATGGTCGCAAATGGTGTAAGAAACTTTGAATCTGTTTGATTTACAAAATATTAGTTATACATTAATAGTATATAACAAATATATATAAAAAACTATGATTTAATGAATAAACAATATACACATACTTACCGCATCACCAAACGCGATAAAACACATCTTAAAGTGTCCTTCATTATCGGTGTCAATATGAGTTACCGTACCGTCATTTGCCAACTTTAAATTATGACAATAATACGACAACTGGGCAAACGATTCCGTAGGACAACCACTGAGCATCTCCAATGCTCGGTTTTTTCCACCCCATGCTTTTTTTATAAGAAATGTCTATTTTGAATTCTTGAGCAATATCTTCTTGTATGTCCTTTGGAGTGTAGATTCGACTGGTATCTCTCATTTTTGGAGCGAGTAAACGTCCTAAAATTTTTTTCATTGCATTACGGTGATTAGGATAAAATTGTGTTTTGGGACAAGTGTGGACATCGTAAACTGTGCCTAATTGCCATTTAACACTATTTTTTATCTTAGACAACACTATGTTAGGTCACCATAATATGAACACAAGTATGTAGATGATAGAAACAAGAGATGAGAAGGGATGGTTGATTCAATCACACGTATGAAACTAAGGAAAGGTTTATGTTTATTATGAAAGAGATCAACACCTCTCAAATGAGAGGTTACATAGTATGTATAGGCAAGGGAGATAGGGCAACAAGTCTAGTCCTTTCCCTTGGCCTTTTGTTATGGGCTTTTTACATAAGCCTAGCTCTAATTACTAACATAAAAGCCATAATTAAGCAACCTATTATAATGAAATGACTAACACTTGATAATGCTAGTTACAAGTGATTCCAATAATCTCCCCTAAGTGTTAGTGAGGATGTAATAGCAGTTGCTTGACGTCTTCTAGCATTCTTCTTTCTTGTGAGTAGAGATGCTTTGTTTCTTTTGAATTTATCAGCTTTGACGTCGTTGTATTCTTTGTTCTTTTGTGGATGTTGTGATAGTATGTTGTTGTCTGCCTTTTATCCGCTTCGTTGATTAGGTGTCTCCACGTCTTTCTCCACCATGCTTACACTTATTTTGACTTTGATTCCACTTGTAGGTGTAGTTCTCGAGTCTTTAAACTTTGTAGATTCTTTGGCATTGAAGAAGAATTGTATTAACTTTTGTGTTGCCTTTGATTATGAGAGAACTTCATATTTGATGTTGTTGGTATGAGCATGTGGAGAATGGCACGATCTTTTCTCCCAGGAACATCCATCAGTAGCTGCATAACTAGGTTAGTGAAAAACACCAATCGATCATTGTGGACTTTTCTTAAAGAATTGACCACTAAGATTGTTTTACTGATGAATGTCTTGATTCCATTCACCTTGGTCGGGCGAATCAGCCGTGCGAATCCCGTGGAGGGACAATTGTCATCTCGCTTTGTCGTTGCTTGAAATCGGCTTCAAGATTAGTCAATCGAGTTTCTTGAGATGACATGAATTTGGACACCATTACCTCGAGACTAGTGGAATTCCCGGTGTTTGGAGGGTTGTTGTAGGAGGTGTGGTTCGGTTGGGACCTATTGGGTGGAGTAGATGATTTGTTTTGGGACGGGTTCGAGTTTTGGCTCCACCTAAGGTTCTGGTGATTTCTCCAAGAGGGGTTGTAGGAATTTCCTAAGTTATTTTGCTCGGGCTTGAAAGTGTACCACTTCTCTCCCGCTCCGTCGGTACGCGTGGAGGCGTAGTCTGCAAAAGCTTGTTCAGGGAGTCTTGTGCAATCACGACTGTCATGGGGACCACTTCATAATTCACAAGGTAGAGTGATTTTGTTCACTTGGTGCGAAAGCTTAGGATTCTCGTAGGAGCTCATTAGGAATTTGACTTGATCTTTAAGTTCGAGCATCCTACGATTGGAAGGTTGTGAGTCAATAGGAGGCAAGGAGATTGCCTTGACGGTTTTGGGCAACTCACGGGGGTCATTCCAACATTCGTTGTCATAGAGGGCAAGGTCCTCTATTGTACCACACTATTCTTCCGCGGTGAGTTCACTAAGCTTGCCACCGGCCTCTTGGTCGATGGTTTGCCTAGTTGAGAAGTTGACATGATCGTAAAAGATTTGGACTTGAAGCCAAAGATCGATGCCGTGATGAGGGACTTTATGGAGTAAGTCCTTGAATCGAGTCCATGCCTCGTAGAGAGTTTCGCCTTGACGTTGTTGGAACATCAAGATGTCATTTTTAAGTTTGGTAGTTCTCCCCGGTGGGAGACATTGGGCGAGGAAATGAGTGGTGAGATCATCCCAACTTGAGATGGATCCGGCGGTAAGTCGCTCAAACCAATTACTAGCTTGGTCCCATAGAGAAAATTAGAAGAGACGCAAGCGCGTGGTCTCCCGAGTAGTAGCATCAAGGTCGATGGAGTCAACGATTTTAAGGAAGTCCTTGAGATGTTGATTAGGATCTTCGGAGCGAAGTCCATGGAATGCACATCCGTTTTGCACCAACCAGATGGTGTCGGATCGGGGAGCTCAATGGTGTTCCTATAGCCTTGATGGCTCAGTCTAGAGTATTCACCAAGAGTACAGCCTCTTGGTGGGTCAATTGGTGGTGGGTTATCACCTTCCATGATGAAAAGTGATGGGGTTACGAACAAAGACAGGAAGAAGGGGGATAGACTATAAGGAAGCTAATGAAAATGAGAAAAAAAAAATCTTACTTGATAGGAATCAAGCAAGGGAACCTAAACGAGATAAAGATCTAACTAGCCATTCTATTCCCTGGCAGCGGCGCCAAAAACTTGATGCGCGTACGGAGCGCGTTCGGGGTCAAAGGAAAATTCCTTTTCGTCGAGCTAGTTTTCAACCTCCTAGACAGTGAACCTAATCGTTGTAGTGTAGTATTGGGTAAGCCTCGGGGATTGATATCGTTCTCTAGGGGAATATGAATGCTAGTGAGAAATGTATGACGAGAAGGTGGGGGTTGAGGATGATTATTTTTTTTAAATCTTTTTATTGGTTTTTAGAAAGCTAAGGTAAAATCTCGGGGCAATTGGTTTGGGGGGTGGTACTTCTATGGATTACTTCTACTTATCTAATTTATCTAATTATCTAGTTACTACGGGTAGCTATGTCTATTTGATGTGTGCTCGTATGATGATTAAAAATGTGTTTACCTAGATACTATTACTCCCTAGTTATCTTTTATTGGTCGGTTGAATTGTCACACCTTATCTTAATGCGTTGTATTCCTGAGGTCGTAGGGTATGCGTGCCCCCTAGTTCTTTGAGGTTATCTCTCGTTTATGACATACGAAGTCGACAAGCCTAAGCTATTTCATTCATAAGCCACACATTTATAAAGCATACTCAAGCATTAAATACAACGAATGATGCCTAGTTGCACTCCTAAGCCAATTTACAATTAAGATAAGAAACAACACAAGAATTTAGCTAGACATGGTAAACAAGCAAGCATACACAAAATCAATCGAATTCGGGATAAACATAATGTTACTTTGGATTAAAAGACTTATCTCGATGTGTAAACTATGGTATGGGACCCTAAGATACTGTCCAATTCGGACTACAAATAATTTAGGGTTTTTTTTCTCTAAAAGTCTACCTCTCTAAATGCAGAAAAATCGAATTTTATACATAGATTTACACTTGCGACGGCGTCACCTTTTACATGGGACGCCGCCGTCATTAAGGTTTCGTCTGGGCCAAGTCATCGATGGGACGACGTCACCTTGGAGTTGTGACGCCGTCGGTCTTCAGTTGGGACGTCGTCTTGATTCTAGATCTGGGCCGTCTGAGTTGAAAACTGTGAGTGACGCCCTCTAATATTAAGGCGTGACGCCGTCAGGTTATGTGACCAAAATTTCCACTGAGCCGTCGCGTGCATGTTTTGATCAAGTCATCATAGAGGGACGGTGTCGCCCTTTGATTGGGACGCCGTCAGGTACTGTTGATTAGCTTTGAGTGGCTTCGATCTTGACTTTGCCATTTTCTTCATGTATTTGCTCCTTTTTCGTCCAAATATGCTTCATACTAGCATTTTTCTCCAAGAGAACTAAAAAGTGAAAAGGAATAAAATTAAGCAGTAACGGATATAAAAGTGGTCTATTTAGGGCTTAAATGACCCCCTAAAAGCGTACATTTTAAATCATTATCAACGCTAGATTAAGGAAAACTAGCTTCTTCTTTCATTGTTGCGAGCTTGAACGTCTGAAATAGCAAAAAGCCTTTGAGTGCACAATAGGCCATTTGTTATGTTTATTGCGTGAGTTGTAACTTTAGGATAGTAGCGTATTCGGGGGAGATGCTATTGCACTTGCCGATCCTGGGTATTCTAAAGGAGATTTACAATTCATAGAACTAGGGAATTAGGCACCTCCTTACGACTAACCGGAATACATCGCACCAATTAAGCTAAAGGAAGTGACAATTCAACCGACCAATAAGAGATAACTAGGGAGTAATAGCATCTAAGTGAACACATCTTTAATCATCATACGAGCACACCTCAATTAGCATAATCTATCCATAGTTAATTAGATAAGTAGTTAAGTAGTGAAATCGGTAGAAGTACCACCCCCAATCATATACCCCGAGAGTTTACCTTGGCTTTCTAAAAAAAACATAAAAAAGAATAAAACGAATCTTCTTCAACCCCATCTTCTCGTCATATATCTCTTACTAGCATTCCTATTCCCCTAGAGAATGAAATCAATCCCCGAGGCTTACCCCATACTACACTACAACGATTAGGTTCACTGCCTAGAGGGTTGAAAAGCTTGCTCGTAGAAAAAGAGGTTTTCTCGACCCCGAACCCTGCTATCAACATGATTGTACTTATCCTGGTAAATTCCATTTGACGTGCCAGTTGTTGAAGTATACCCCAATGTCCTTGGAGCACACCAAAAGCACGTTCGACATCCTTTCGTGCACTTTCTTGTTTCCTTTTAAAATGATCATATTTATCGTCAGTTGCGACCTTAAATGATTTGACGAACGTTGCCCACTGTGGGTAAATTCCGTCAGCTAAGTAATATCCCTTTTTATACATGGTTCCATTTACTACATATGTAGCTACATGGGCGACGTCATCAAGAATGTCATCGAATAATGGATAGTTATCTAAAATATTAATATCGTTATTCACCCCCGCCACCCCAAAAAATGCATGCCAAATCCATAAATCTTGCGAAGTAAAAACTTCAAGCATTATTGTTGGGTATTTATTTTATAATTCCTATCATATTGCCCCTGCCAACCCATCAGACAATTTTTCCACTCCCAATGCATGCAATCAATGCTACCATGCATTCCCGGAAAAACCATGATAACGCTCATGTCTTTCATAAATATTTTGAATGTCGTCATAGGTTGGTTTTCTTAAATACTCTGTCATAAACAATTCAATAACGCACTTGTTAAAATTATCAAGACAATAACGTGAAGTATGTTCACCCATTTCCAAATATTCATCAAACGCATAGGGTGAGGTGTCGTATGCCCATTGGCGTATGGCGGTTGTACACTTCATAATAACACTTATACTCATTCGACCCGTACAATCGGGTGCTTGGCTAAAGAATTGAAAATGAGTTGGAAGAGGATCGGAAGTATAAGATTCAATACCTTTGACTATTTCTAGAAATAGTTTCCGGCTTATACGATATCTTCTTCGAAAATTCACGTGCGGATACTTACAACCTTGATTAAAATAGTCGTTCATCAAAATTTCTTCGGCAACTTCACGTTCACGGTAGATCGGGTTACGGGTCAAGCGAGGTCAAGCTGCTTCTTGTTCTAACTGTTGGTGATATTCGTACACGGCTATCATAAAGTATACGTTAGTTTCGTCATCTACATTGGACCAGTTGTTACGTTCTTCGTCACTTTGATTCAGATCCATTGTGAAAGAACAAGTTTTTTTTTGTTAGAAAGGAAGTATATGAATTTGAGTTTGAGTTGTGGAAGTGTGAAAAAAAAGGTTGTGTATTGTGGGTATTTATATTACTTTTAAAGGTTTAGAATTTTTTTTAACTTTTTCAAATATAGCCGTTTGATTCAAGGGGCTAAAGGTATAAATTTCTTTTGAATTTGAAATGAAAGCAGCCATTAAAGGGCCTTGGGGTAACAAATTTTTTTGCCTTTTCTCCTCCAACGCGCGTTGCCATGGCAACGTTGGCCATAACGTCGAAAGACGGTATGATAACGCCGCCGTAACGCGGTCCAGATCAACATAACGCCTCCCCCATCGTTATGACACTGTATGCTCTTAGTGAGTGTGAAATGATTATATTGGATAGTAGGATTGTAATTTCCTAAATAGGCACTGTTTGGTTTTCTGAATGGTTGGATATGGGTTATGTTTAGCGCGGAGCTTTTTGGAGTTTTTTAGGGCGATGAGTGGTGAGCAATAAGCTTTTTGATTTTTATTGTTCGTTTGGCAAGAGCTTTGCTACTTTTTAGGAATGCTCATTTTTCCAATGCTTTATGAAGCTGTGGCTACTGCTCACAGCTCACTGCTACTACTCACCGCTACTTTTAACAAACACACCTATGTTATCTGTTTCGTCTGCACCCCACCTGATTAAAATTGAAAACTAAAAGTACAAGCAGGATAGCATTTGAAAACACGAAATTAAAACAGGTATATGGCAGAAAGATAATAAGTTTAGTACCATAGTATATCCATAATGAATAATTGATATAATTTACAACATTAAGATTTCTTTTTGGTTACATCAGAATGAACATGTTTTCCTTTGTAGTTGATAATTTATAATAATTCATAATGAATATAAATGATACAATACAGTTTACAACATTATAATTTTAAGACTTTATCATGAAACAATACTACCTAGCATATGGTTGCTTGCAGATTCGATATAACTATCTTTGGCCATTTTGTCCATTAGTTTGCGCAGAATAGTTTGTTTAGCCTCTTCACTGAGCTTGTTTTGAAGATTTGAAAGAGTTCATTTCACTGAAAGAGCATGCCTGCAATCATACAAACAATCAGATATTATATATAGATTATTTTGCATGCATTAAAAGTGACAGTCATGTACTTACTCTTTACCTGCTCAAGCAGGACTATAGGTAAACATTACAAAACTAAAATTACCATCTACTCTAGGAGGACTATAGCCAACATCATAAGCATTTATTTATTTATTTTGTTTAAACAATCTACCTGTCTACTATATGTTTTGCCTAAATTAACCTTGCATAACCATTCTGAGTTTGTGAGCTACACAACATCAGAAACAAAGTTTAATCTACTTGACATAGAAAGAAAGTATGCATTGAACGAGAGGGCTAGATTTTGGTCGAACTCGCATCTTGCAAACAAATAAGATAACCTTATAGCCACTATAAGAATCATTGGCCTCTTGAAATCATTAGTCAAGTCAATAACCAAGTTCTATACTATTACATTCATACTCCATACGATGGAACTAGGACTACTCACTCCAATTAGCATGGCTTAACATCGATATATTTTTTTATTTCAGATTATCAACAATTTAGCTCATATCACCTTACAATTTTCGTATGGCATTCAAATTCACCCTATACCTAAATATGCCGTAAATGTATTCATGTTCGAGTTTATCAACAATTTAACACAGTATCATTATCTAAACATATATCTTTCTTTTTAATTTAGTTCAGTTTATCAAACAGTTGGCGTGCACTAAGTGTATACCCCATGGAGTGACAAGAGTTGTGCAATCACAAGAAAAAGTATAGAATGACAACAAAAGCATCATAAACAACCATCACATATTAAATTTCGTAACAGACTAAAAATTAGGGATCTATTGTGTACAACATGAAATTAATCAAAACAACTCAATCATTTATCTACATTTTATTAATTGTTAACAAAGACCTAAAACTATGAAAACGTAACAAAACCATCATAAACAACCATAAGAAAAAGTAAACGGAATATACAGTCGGAGTTTCGATCATCGCAGGAGAATTGCCGGTACAGGAGGAGCTACAACACGAGCCTTCGATAGAGATCTCATCGGTGAAGCCAAGAGCCTTCTCTGATGATTTCATTAGTCTAACAATGTGTGTGTTTTCGTTTTGAGCACCTTTTTTCATAAAAAAAAAAGAAAGTTGAAGGTGAGGGTTTTAATGACTTTTTCACTCAATAGTCATTAAAAACTTTAGTCAGCAAATGTCATTTTGTTTGTAGTGAAATTAATTTCTAACTCATTTGCTACCATCTTTGGTTACTAGTCCCTTTCAATTCACTAACTATCTTTTCTTTGTCACTAACACATTCAACTTCATGGGTTTAACAATATTTATAGTCACTGTAGAAAAATCAAAGAATTTATGTTTGTCACACAGTCATTGAATTTTAGTTCTAGTCGTTGAATTTCTAGTGACAACTAACTGTTTTTTTTCACAAACTTGCAGGAGCAGAATTTGCAATTATAATTGGGAAGACAATCAAGAGCTAAGGCTAATCCCGGAAATTTGTTCCCAAAATTTTGAAATGTGATATAGATGGTGAAGGCCGGATATACGTAACAAACTTTCTCAAATTAACCGATATACGTAACATACTTATTTTATTGTCAACATACGTAATATACTTTTAAATACTTACCGATGTACGTAATATTGTCATATTACCACTTATAAAAGTTACAGTTTTGATCCTTGTCGTTGGCATTGACTTCCACCGTTAGTCTCTTGACATTTTTCACTTAGAAAAGTTACAGTAATGGTCATTTGACTTTTGCGTTGACTTTTACCGTTAGTCTCTTAACATTTTTTCGCCTACTATATGTATATTTTGTCTGTTTTTATCTGTTTTTGTCAAATTTTTACGTTTTTATCCGTTTTTATACGCTTTAGTCCGTTTTTCTTACGTTTTCATGATGGTATAATCGTCATTTCGCAAACCAAAAGGGCGAACGGTGCCATTTACTCTTTTTATTATTCATTTAACTATTAATACGTTAGTAATGTCCGTCTTATACGTTTTCGTCTATTTTTATATGTTTTTATCCGTTTTCATCCGTTTTTATACGTTTTCGTCCGTTATACGTTTGCATATTTTTTTATCCGTTTAATACGTTTTTTTTCACGTTTTTCATCCATTTTAATACGCTTTCGCCCGTTTTTCTTACGTTTTATCCGTTTTATACGCTTTTCTTACGTTTTCATACATTTTTATTTGTCTTTATACGTTTTTATCTGTTTTATATGTTTTCATTCATTTTTATACGTTTCTATTCATTTTTATGCATTTTTGTCGGATTAAATACATTTTTGTCCATTTTTATGCGGTTTCATCTGTTTTTTATACGCTTTCATCTATATTATCATACGGTTTTGTTCGTTTTTATGCATTTCGTCCGATTTTATATGTTTTCATACGGACAAAATCAGAAATAAACGCATAAAAACGAATGAAAACGGATAAAACGTATAAAAACTGACAGACACGGATAAAAACGTATACAACTATATAAAACAGAAAAAACGGATAAAAATGTATTAAAGCGGACCGAACGCATAAAAACGTATGAAAATGTATAAAAACAGATGAAAACAGAAAAAAAAAATGGATGAAAACGTATGAAAAACGGAAGAAAGCGTATCAAACGGATGAAAACGTATAAAAACGGACAAAAACGCATAAATACAGATGAAAACGGATAAAACTAAATGAAAACGGATAAAAACGTATAAAGACGGATAAAAACGCATAAAAACAGATAAAACGTATGAAAAGTTAACAAAACGAACAAAAACGTATAAAAATGGATACAAACGTATAAAAATGGACAAAAACGTATAAAGACGGATAAAAGAGTAATAAAAACGGACGAAAGCGTATAAAAACGGATGAAAACATATAAAAATTGACAAAAACAGATAAAAATGAACAAAATATACGTTTATTAGGTGAAAAAATGTCAATGGACTAACGGTAAAAGTCAACGCAAAAGTCAATGGACCATTACTATAACTTTTCTAAGTGAAAAAATGTCAAGAGACTGACGATGGAACTCAACACAAACGACAAGGATCAAAACTGAAACTTTTATAATTAGTAGTATGATAATATCACGTACATTGATAATTATTTAAAAGTATATTACGTATGTTGACAATAAAATAAGTAATTTACATATATCGGTTAATTTAAGAAAGTTTGTTACGTATATTCCCCATTCACCCTGATACCCTAATTATAACTATATTACATTTATTGGGCCTCTTAGGAATAGTAACGTTTTTTTTTTTTTTTTTTTTTTTTTTTTTTAACGGCCCGTGCGTTATTTGCTTTAGCCTACCCGAACCGCTGCTATTCATCTTCACTCACAACATACGCTTACCTTTTAGATCCGATTGGGCGTGACGAAAATTATCCGGCGACTTGAGGCTCCGAAAGGCATGAAATTTGTGCTTGCTACAGGCGATTGTGAGGGTGCAACTGTTCTTAGCAACATAAATTATTTTTTTATGTTGAATTTATTGATGGCCTCTTGCCATTTGTTCCTTGCTACAGGTCAGTCATTTTTCCTCCACATCTTCTTTTTTACTTGATATATTGTCGATTGTTGTAGTTGAAGTAAAGTAGATCAATTATTTGTGCTAAAAAATCCAAAGACCTTTACTCTTTGCACAATTTGATACTAGGTTTGATGTTTTTCCTTTAATTTTGGACCTTTCTTTTAGATTTTCTTTGGGTTTCGTTAGTTTTTTCGATTGGCTTGCTTGGTTGTTGTTGCCTTAGGTAAATGGTTGTTAGCCCGCTTTATGTTAGTTCCTTTTATTCTAGGCTTGTTATGTTTAGTTGTTAGAGTGATTAAATGTTGATAGTCAGATTTGGGGTTGCATTTTAGTTTAATCAGTCTTTGGAATTGAATGATAGCTTCATTAAATGCTTTGTACCTTTTTGTTAGTTGGCTCTCTTAACTTTTGTTTTAGGTTTTTTTTCCCCTTTGTTTTTGTGTTGGATCACAAGTGCTAACTTCCTTCTATTTTTTTGGCGCCTTTTTCTCATCTTCTATGTTTTGAAAATATTTCTTGCTGATTCTTTTGTTGCTCACCATAACTATAAAAAAAATGTTGATAGTTCTGATTTGCTTTTTGGGTGCTGTCTTTGTTATTTGTTTACGCGCTGTTTTTTGTAACTATGAATTCAAAAACTATACCTGACTCTCAAAACATTCGCGACCGCCCATGTAGAAATGTCATACAAAATGATGTTGCAAATGTTCATGGGTTTACTGAATGTGGAATGCCTGAGGTCATTGCATCGGTTGTCTCCGCCAGTCAAACGACACATGGTTATGTTACTGGTCCTTATGTATTGGATTTTGATGCCGGTGTAACTGCACCACTTCTTGCGCATACAAAACCTCAACACTTTGTTTTACGGGGAGTATCACAGGAACCATGTCGCGGTACAGTTACTCTATTTCCAATTACCTGTTCTATTCATTTCATGGCTCTCCTGTTTTATGCATATGTTTATTTGTTTCTTTCTAGGTAGGAGGCAAAACTATCGGCCACGTCGTCCTCGACTGCTAGGTATAAGCCGACTCCCTAACGTTTCGGGGTTGCGCATCTTTTGGCACTATGTTTTTTCAGTTTGTTACTCTTTCTATGTTTCATGTGTTTTTGTGGTGCGCAGGTGTCCCAACACCAACACGGGGATTAGCTCATGATTTACCTGATTCGCTTCGACCGGTTACCACATGTACTATATATGGTTCCTGGCTTCGTAAGTTTTTTTTAGGTGTGTTATGAATTCTTTTTTGACATGCCGGTGTGCTGACTTTTGACCGTCGTTGCAGCGTTGCCAAACACTTATTGTCACAGCATTTATGCATTTATGTAGTTTTTCATTTGCAGATGTTGTTCAGGAACAAGGCATACTGTCTGAGCCAAGAGATTCCTTTATATTATAGTGGTCATACGGGGTAGGCTATGCACGGTGGGTGGTTCTTCGGGGGTGAATGACAATATCGCAGACAATTCGGAGCCGCATTTGCCAAATACTCCTTTAAGAAACCATGTTAAAGGCTTTTTCATGTTTTTAGTTTTTACAAAGCACTTCACAATGATTCGATTAGATTCTCATGGTATTTTTTAAACCGGGCTAGGGTCACCGTAGATGGTCTTGCATGTTCGCAAGAAAGTCTAGGAAGAGTTAGGTTGCGAAACGCCTTCATAAAGGTGTTCGATGTATTCTTTCTTTACAAATTTTTAAATAATTGGATTAGGTTCTTATGAGAATTTTTAATCGTGGTAGGATTGTGCGAAAATGATGACACGACTTATGACCTCGAAAAGAGGCGGGCCGAGTAAGCAACGACCAACGAGCGGGTTGGCGTGGGTAGTTCGGATGGTTAGGTGGGTGATTCAAGCACTTATGTGCGCGCTCTTGACAATCGGTGACTCTAATAAGATGGAAGCGGAAAAAGGTGCTTTGTTGTATTTCCTTTTACGCAACACATTAGAGTAATTAGACCGAGTTCTCATGAGGTTTTTAATTGGGTTAGGAGTGGCGCATATGATCACAGGTTTTCACGAGAGACTCGAAGAGAGGCGGCCAAGAAAGCGGCGGACATCAAACAGGTTGGAGCAGGTGGTCCAAGTGGTCGGTGACCGGTTCATCCGATTATCGTGCACCGTTGGTCGACCAATGACTCTAATAAGATGGAAGCGAACAAAGGTCCTTTACTATATTTTCTTTTACACAACACTTTACAATGATTAGATCGGTGCTCATGAGATTTTTAAATTGGACTAGGAAGAAAGGGCGCTGGAACCGTTCTCCACAACATGCATGGACCAACTAAATTCGAGATGGTTATGCTCATACCGTTGTTCGATCCACGGATACTCATGCAAGTCAATGTGAGTAATTCTTTAGTTTTACCTTTTCCGATGCATTTTTTGGGTTCTGAAAATCCGTTGAACTTTTCTACTCCTTTCTTTGGGTTGCAGCGATTCGCAGGGATGACAATGTCCAAGCAAGTGCTCCACAAAATGTTGCTCATCAGTCAAAAAGAAGAAAAAGGCGCCTGCAGCAGCCCTCCACAATATCCATGCAACGATCAAATTCAGATGCTGAAATCCACAAATACCCATGCAAGTCAAAGTGAGTAGCTTTTTATTTTTATCTTTTGCGATGCATTTTTGTGGGTCTAAAAATCAGCTAAACTTTTGTGCTCCTTTCTTTGGGTGGCAGCGGTTGGCATGAATGACAATGGCCAAGCAAGTGCTGCACAAAATGTTACTCGTCAGTCACAGGGAAGAAAAAAGCAGCTCAATGAGCCCTCCACAACATGCCCTGCCGATCGATTCAGATGCTTATGCTCATACCGTTGGTCAATCCACGGATACTCATGCAACTCAAAGTGAGTAAAAATTGGTTAAAATTTTGTCCTCCTTTCTTTGGGTGGCAGCGGTAGGTCTGGATGACAATCCCGGAACAAGTGTTCCACAAAATGTTACTCTTCAGTCACCAGGCCGAAAAAGAACTGGCCACTCAGGTCAATCCTCTAGAAAGAGTAAACGTCAGCGATTCCTTAAAAGTAGTTTCCATTATGGCATGGGTGATGGATCATGTGGCATTGATGAAGGATTATCTTCTCATACAACACAAGGTTACTTCTTTTTTGTGTTTTTTTTAGCATTGGTTATCTTTTCTAAAAACATGTATTCTCAAACCTTTGAATTAATTATGGTTTCTTAATAAATGTAGATACATCATATGCATATGATGATTTAGGGGCTGCTCGGCGGTGCTATCATTATGTATTGTTTTTTGGCACGGGAGTAGCTTGCAAGCCATTTGGTTTAGAAATGCCACACCTCGATACCATTTATCTTTGTGGAGGCGGTAGAATATTTATGCAACCGAAGCGAAACCGCTGAGTATATCAAGCATACGCTTGCGAAGAACCTTTATGGAAAATATACGAACCTACAATCAGATGTTTGCAATGACTTCTTTTGGTGCGAATGTCGACACCGCGATCAATAATGGTGGAGGGCCATATATTTTCAAAGTTTCAGGCCAAATATACCATCGAATTGGGTCACTTTGTCCAGCTAATGACGACCCAAAATTTTTACAGCTCTATATCTATGACACACAAAACGAGGTTGAGCATAGGTTGAGCCATTTTTCAAATTCAGATGCCGCTGATTTGGATCCGCAGATCGTGGAAGGGCTCATTCACATTCTAGACACGCACAATGAGTTGGTCCAGATATTTAGAACTGCACGCGACAAGTGTGCTTAGCATGATGTCCTTGAATTTAAAGTGAGGCTTTACAGTGGTGAAGGAACCCGTGGTTATAAGATTCCAGCATCACAGACTCTTGGCGCCATTTTCTTTGACGATGGCCCGAAAGTGAGTCGAATTATGATGTTATACTAGAATACGAGATGGCCCGATAAAGAGGATCGACAAAATCCATAAGTCATACATGTCGTTATAGTTTCCATTGATTTTCATCTATGATCGGCGGTATCATACGAGTTAATGTTGAGAACAACAACTACGACGATGAGCCAAGGCGTGTTTCGATGAATGCTTTCTACACATACCACCGCACCCGAGGTATGACAATTATAATTTGCTTTTGATTTGGCGGGCTTTTGCGTGATATGTCGTTGGGGTGTATTGTTGTATAGAATGAATAGAATGGATTTTTATAGAACACATCAGAATGATATTTGAGGAGACTATTTATCAGGCCTGCATGATGCAATTTCAAGGGGAGATCGTGAAGGGTCAAAGGCAGGCTCGCAAATTATATTACCTTCCTCATTTACTGGAGGTCCGAGATATATGTACAGTCATTACCTTGATGCATTGGCCATTTGCAGGGTGCATGGTAATCCACGCTTTTTTATAACATTCACATGCAATGTAAAGTGGCCTGAGATTCAAAGATACATGGGTTAGTTTCCTCACTTGACTACAACGAATAGGGCAGATATAGTGTGCAGAGTATTTGAGCAAAAGATTAAGTCATTCGTCAGATTCATGAAGCAAGAACAAACATTTGGGCGTGTCACAGGAGGTATGTCTATGTTTGTTTATAAAAAAAACCACTTGGATTTTAGCTTTCAGTCACGTTCATTCACTGAATCAGTATATAATGCGGTATCCCACCATGTTGTTCTAATTTTAGTTGTTATCTTTTGTTTATATGCAGTATTGTATACCGTTGAGTTTCAAAAGCGTGGCTTACCACATTGCCATACACTTCTTTGGATTTCTTCAACGACAAGCATTGACAGTGCTCAGGATGTGGATCAATGCATTTCTACAGAGCTGCCTGACCCCGATGTTGATCCACGTACTTATAAAATTGTTTCTGAGATGATGATGCATGGACCATGTGGCAGGGCTAACTTGAATGCACCGTGTATGCAGGGCGATATGTGCAGTAAAAAATTTCCAAAGAGGTGACGACAAGGGTTATCCACATTATCGAAGAAGGCAAAGACAATTTACCGCAACAAAAGGCCAGATCAAGCTTGACAACGGGTATGTGGTGCCATATAACCGCGATCTTTGATTTGCATCTGAAGCTCATATTAATGTGGAGTCCTGTGGTTGGAGCATGCTAATAAAATATCTGTTCAAATATATATCAAAGGGAACTGATAGGATTTTTGCCAAAGTAACAAGATCTGTTGGTGAGGCTTCTACTTCGTCAGCACAAGCAGAGGCAACCATCGATGAAATCCAAAATTATCTTGATGGCCGGTTTATATGTCCTCATGAAGCATGTTGAAGAATACTCAAATTTGAAATACATAGCAGAGAACCAGCGGTGCAAATTCTTCAAGTCCATCTAGAAAACATGCAACATGTAACCTTTAGAGACGGTGACAATTTAGAGTTTGTGGTTAATCGTCGTGATCGGAAACTGGCAACACTAAAAGAATGGTTCACTTACAACATTGAAAATGAAGATGGAAGGCATTTGACATACTTACAGTTCCCATCGGAGTTTGTGTGGTATGAAGATCGAAAGAGTTGGTCACGGAGGAAAACCAACGCATCTTCTATTGGGCGGCTTGCATATATTCACCCAACTTCAGGGGAGCCTTTCTACTTAAGGATGTTGTTGTGTCATCAAAAAGGGTGTAGAGACTTTGCAGAGCTTAGATCAGTCAACCAAGTTGTATACCCAACATATCGTGTTGCATGTGACGCACTTGGTCTGCTTGGTGATGACAAAGAATGGGAGACAACTCTTGAAGAGGCATGTGGCTCAACTTCATTAGCAGAGCTGAGGTTCCTTTTCGCACTCATGCTTACTCATTGCGACCTTGCACAACCTTTAGAGTTATGGAGCAAGTTTTGGCAAGAAATGGGCCATGATATTCCAGGAATTGTGTCGCAGCAGGTCCGCATTCCCAACTACCACGTCAATGACGATGAGTTGCAAGGTTACATATTATATGAGATGGAAATAATACTTACCAGTTGCGGTAAATCAATAACAAATTATGGTTTGCAGCCCCCTCCAAAAGAATTGCTAGATCAATTAAACAACTGGTTATTAATGGAAGAAAAGAATTACAATAGGCACATGCTAGCACAGCAAAGAGATGACTCGATTCCAAAGTTGAATAATGAACAGAAAAACATATATGACCTCATCATGAATGCTTTTAAAGTAGGTAAACAGGAGTTGATATTTTTTTATGGTCATGGAGGGACTGGTAAGACGTTCCTCTGGAAAACAATCCTCAGCAGTATATGGGCTGAAGGTAAAATTGTTTTGGCGGTTGCTTCTTCTGGCATAGCATCTCTCCTTCTTCAAACAGGACGAACTGCCCATTCAAGGTTCAAACTTCCATTGGAGCTGACGGATGAGTCACTTTGCAGCGTTAAAAAAACACTCTAATAGGAAATCTTTTAAAAGAAACAGATCTTATTATATGGGATGAAGCACCGCGATGCTTTGAAGCATTGGACGGACTACGAGAGACATATTAGATGCACGGATGTTTTGTTTGGTGGGAAAACAATCATTTTAGGCGGTGATTTCCGTCAAACACTCCCAATCAAGAAAGGCGCGCCAAAAATGGAAGTAATAGCATCGTCTATTGCATAATCTCACATGTGGCCATGCTTTCAAGTTATGACACTTAAAAAAAATGAGGCTTTTCCGCTCAGATTTGAGACTAGAAGAACAGAGCTTAGCAACCTCATTTGCATCATGACTTCTTGATATTGGTAATGGTAACATTGGTGAGCCTGATAAAGAAGACAACAGAGATAAAACATGGGTAGAAATCCCAACTAGATATTGCATACAGGATGATGATGAAGGCCTCTCAAATCTCATAGACTTCATCTATGATCAGCCTACACTTCAAACACCTTCAGCAATTACTCTACAAGAAAAGGCAATCGTCTGTCCGAAGAATGAAACAGCATATATTATTAATTCAAAAGTTTTATCGATGGTTGATGGTGAAATAACAACTTATGCAAGTTATGATATAGCCATACCAATTGCAAATAGCGGAGCTGAAACCGAGATGTTATACCCTCCTGAATATCTAAACACCTTTAAGCTGTCAGGATTCCCGCCACATGAGTTGCAGCTTAAGGTAGGATCACCAGTGATGTTGCTGAGGAATGTTAACTTGGCACGCAGCTGATGTCGAGGCTTATTGAAGTGCAAATCATCACAGGCACAAGAGTCGACGAAAAAGTTTTTATCCACAGAATACCGCTCATCCATAAAGATCCATATATTCCTTTTGTGTTTAAACGAACTCAGTTCCCAATAAAACTATGTTATGCTATGACAATAAACAAAAGCCAAGGCCAATCTTTAAACAAAATTGGCGTTTACCTTCCCGAACCAGTCTTTGGCCATGGGCAGTTGTATGTCGCTCTCTCTAGAGCTACATCTGCTCATGGACTAAAAGTTCTTATTAAACAACAAGAAAATGAAAGGCCAAATGTGACAAAAAATATTGTTTACAAATATTTTTTGAAAAAAACTATCAAGCGCACCCTCTATTTTCACAACGCAAATGTAGGGTTTAATATTTGCCTTTTTTGGAAACAAGCTTATTGCTTTTTTTTTTTTGCTGATTGGGTTCCCTTTAATTTTCAGTTTATGCTGCCTTTTTTTTAAATGTTTTTGCGTGTGTCTTTTTATTGTGAGCACTTTCTTAGGATTCAGGTTCACTTTTGCTTTAAGCTCATACAAAATTTGCTGCAATCTTTTCCTCATAAACATTCTTTACATGATGCCATCAGAATTGCATGTTAGTATCTTTTGCTTTTATAAACTTATCGTGAAATTCATCAGCGACAGGTAGATTTTCAAGCCGCCAGTTTTATGTGCCATGTATCTTAATCTTAGTACTGAAATACTTATTCCCTTTATTGCTGTCAGTTTTAAAATCCTTTTTTGGTATCTAACTTTCTTTTTTAACACTTGGAAGCACAATGGAAGGAAATGCAACTGCTTTGGTGCCACATGCCTCCAAAGATAAAGCCATTGAACTTACCAGTGCACCGCAGACTGTTACAATTCTTCAGCTAACACCAACATCTCACAGCAAGGTCCTTGAAGCTAGAGTATATAAAAAATGTGATAAGATCGTTTAAAAGCTCAGCTAGGGATCAATAACAAAGATAATAAACATGGTACGCAGCGGAATAAACAAAACAATACTTTGTTATTGAACAAGGTTTTTCATTCACTAACACTAACTAATCTTAGACGTTTATAGGAACACGTCTACTAACTAAACTAATAACCTAGGCGTTTACATGAACATACGCCTAGGACACACACACACCTTTACTAGACGTCTACATTATGGAAGACTTAATTAAAACCTACACCTATGTCCTCTTTATATACTAGAGGATAAGGACTAAATAATAAAACTTCCATTGCAAGCAAGTCCTTCCATCTTTTAGTAGGTTTCCTTCTTGTCATATTAAGTCCCTCTTGTTTCATTCTTTTTGTCTTATCAACTCAAACGTATAATTCCCAACAATCTTCCCCTAGTTGATAATGACAAAACCATTCTTGAACGAACTTCCCTAGACGAAGTATCTCACCATGAATGAAACACGTATGTCTTCCTTTGTCTTCCCCTTAATCCATGCTACGCCACTCAAACATCTCTTCCCCTTTTTGTTATTATCCAAATAGGGAACGTATGCAAATAATGATCTTGACCACCATAAACCAATATCATACTTCCAATCTAAGACTTCCAATGCTTTAAATCACCCACCATTACGCACCATAGGAAAAATGGATCCAAAGCAAGAGAAAACTTCAACTAGTAGTAGTAATAATGATCAACAATAGTAAAATCAAAAACTTCCCTTGAGTGATGCATGTAGATGGTTAAACATTTAACAATAAGCTTCTCCTAAAAACCATATGTTAACCATCTTCTTGATTCTTCAAAATCGTAAGCTCCTTGTAATGATTACTTTGTGAAGAAAACCAAATATAACGAACTTGATGAAGAAGTAGAATTTGCCAAACTTGTGTCTTAAATCAGACTATCCACGGAACTCCATACTTATACGAACCAACAATATAAGTAGACCGCAATCCTTGAAAAGAATCCTCAACTAGTATGAGACATCGAGCACTACAATGTAACTCCTTTAAGTGATAGACAATGTGTGCATAGAGCATCATAAGAAAAATCACACATTGCTAGATTCAACAAGCTAGATGATAAGAACACAAACCAAGCAATTCCACTTCACCTTCAAATAAGTGATAAATAATCCTCTTCGTAATCAATTCTTCAATAAATCTCCAAAACGAGCCTTTTTAAATCCTATTAAGAACATAAACTTCTTCCTGTGTGTGTGAACAATAACCTGTGTGTGTGTCATCCAAAAATCCATAACCATTATCACGCTCGACTTCCCCTTAATTCCAAATCTTCTCGTAATAAACCATGAGCAGTACTTTGGGAAGGAGCAGTACTTTCATAAACATCAGTACTTTAAAATCGAGACCAGCAGTACTTTCAAACATAAGTAGCAGTACCTTCGATATAAACTGCAGTACTTTCGTATAAACTGCAGTACTTTCACAATCAGCAGTACGTTGAATTTACCAGAGCAGTACCTTCGAGAATTAAACATGATAAGAAGCAGTACTTTCTAATAAAATCTTCGAGCAAGCAGTACTTTGATATATTAGAGCAGTACTTTTATTTTAAAAGGGTATCAGTACTTTGCATAAATATATCATCAATAAATCCCATCGTTGATCCCATGTGCAAGTAATATTATATGTGCATCGTAGCAGAATAAAACCCAAAACACAAACTCCACCGTCCGATCACCAATCAGTTAAAATTGTAAACATTATATGCCCACGTGATCAATACTAATCAAACGAGCCCCACATTCAATGACCTCTAATTAAATTTGTTCATACCACGTGATGTCAAGATCAGTAGCAAATCACATTCACATGTTCAATCATGCCCACGTGTAGAACAAATTACATGCGCCGTCTCAATAGAACCGAGGGTACCAACCATATTAATACTTTCCCACCATTCAAGATAAACATGATCCCCAAAAAGAAATCGAATTACGCACAAAAGAAGTAGGAACCACCGACACTAATAATTCGTACGTGAGTTTCAATTATGACCGATTAAAATATTATGCACATATTCTCCAATGAATTCATTAATTCGACCAATTAAGTATTTTTCAAATCTGCTTTACGATCTGCTTGCTTCTTCGACAATCAAAACCTTGTGATTCCCTATATCAAGAGCTCCCCTCTCTGATACCAATTGATAAGATCGTTTAAAAGATCAGCTAGGGATCAATAACAAAGATAATAAACATGGTACGTAGCGGAATAATCAAAACAATAATTTGTTATTGAACAAGGTTTTTCATTCACTAACACTAACTAATCTTAGACGTTTATAGGAACACGTCTACTAACTAAACTAATAACCTAGGCGTTTACATGAACATACGCCTAGGACACACACACACCTTTACTAGACGTCTACATTATGGAAGACTTAATTAAAAACCTACACCTATGTCCTCTTTATATACTAGAGGATAAGGACTAAATAATAAAACTTCCATTGCAAGCAAGTCCTTCCATCTTTTAGTAGGTTTCCTTCTTGTCATATTAAGTCCCTCTTGTTTCATTCTTTTTTGTCTTATCAACTCAAACGTATAATTCCCAACAAAATGGGTTTCAGTCACTTATGGCAAAAAGGATGCAGCTGGGTTCGCTGGGAAAAAAAAGAAATTGGGTATTGTTGTATCTTGATAGATCAAGAGGTATGCGTTAATTCACGTAGCATAGATAAGATGTAGCTCCAGTTAGGATTTTTCTAATAAGAAATCACCATCGACAGGGTAATGCTCTACAAGGGAACATGAATGTCAGGGAGATTGACTATTTCAACCCAAAAATCAAGCTCGGAGAGGTTTACAGGATTTCAGATTTCATGTGTGAGCCAACCAATTCTTACCAGCAGACCATTAACAACAAAACAAGCCTCAAGTTTGGGAAAGCCACAAAATTTGATGCTATACAAGCACCAAACATCCCGCACCACTACTTTGATTTTGTTTCATATAACCAGCTTCAGCACAGAATCCCTACAGAAGATGCAATGGGCCGAATGCAATACCCGATTCTGACATGTCGTCTTTCAACTCTCGAAATTTTAACACCAAATAGAATCATAAAATGCTAACACTTTTCTCCTCACAGATTACATAGGTTGTTTGCGGTCAGTAGGGGAGCTTACACGCAAACCAAGTGCCAACCAAGAAGCAACTGTCTTTAGAAAAGTGGATTTTGAAAATTTAAGGTACATTGGTTTATGTTTAAATTCTTTTGTTCAAAAAAATAAGCTAGCAAGGTTTATCATCTCTCTTATGAGTTTCTGATCTTTGCAGTGATAATGTTATTGAGTTCACTATGTGGGATGACATGGCTGAAAATTTTGAGGACGCTCAGATTGAAAGAATGGAGCAGCCAGTTATAAATGCCGTCAGCTCTTGCCCGTGTCAAAATACAGAGGTATTGCACTAACAATTTATCAAAACTTAAATGGCAATTCCTCACCGCAGTTTTAAACAATGCAATGACAGATTACCAGCTGACAGCGACCTCTGCAACACGCTACTACTTAAACCCAAAGATACCAGAGGCCAAAGAAGCAAGGGCAAGGTAAAGTCTTTAGGCCCCAAAAAATTGAATGTTATGTCATATGTGCATCAAAAGTTTCCCTGATATGATTTTTCGATACAAAACAGGCACACAGAGAGGCACAAAAAAAACCACCACTTCGCATTGCCAAGACTCCATGCGAAGCTATGGAGAAAGAAATGTTTCGCAACAGGTTACCTTTAAAGACACTTTTACAGCAGGATCCTGAAAGTTACATGGTCAGTTCTCTGTCACATAAAATTGCATCTCTTAACATTCAGTTACAACTTTGTGCAAAACTTTGTTGCTAAAAAAATAGCACAACTAATCATTCGCACAAACTTTTGTAAGGGGTGGAATTCACCACTGAAGCAACGATCACCAGCATCAACATAAAAAGAGACTGGTATTACATGTCTTGCAGTCAATGTGCTTCGAAAGTGAAAGAAGAAGAAGGGATGTACCGTTGCATAAACCATGGAAGGCAGGCAAAACCATCTTATAAGTGCGTGGCTTTCTATGTCGACCTTACATAATGTTAAAGAAATGAATGCGCTGCAAATGAAAACCTGATAATTTTACTACATGCAATGCGCATGTTTAATTTCAAAGCCTTCATCACAGACGCATCTGCAACAGTCCCGGTAACTTTCTTTAGCCCTGCAGCAGATGATGTTACAGGATATTCATGTTCAGAGTTGCTGGCAAGCCACAAAGCAGAGGACCCGCAAGAAATACCAGCACAGATTTTTGCGATTGAAGGCCAGAAAAACATTTTTCAAATCCATTTCAACACAGCAGGTCGAGCAACAGATTTTGTTGTCGATAAAGTTTTCAACAAGAACATCCAGCACACTGAAAAAATGAAGATGATAGAAGGAAGCTCAGGTAGCAGCATTTAAACCAAACGTGTATATTATTTGAATAAAACGCTGCTGCCAACAAGTGTTGAACATTTGGGTGTAAACGATTAGGAACACCGGCGATGACTCTTACGCCAGCAAACCAGCATCATCTTCACCAAAACGAAAATGAGGAAAGTGACATCACAGAAACAAAAGATCAGAAAGGTAAATGCTACAGTTTTACTACGCTATTTCGCATCCATACCATTTGCAGCTTAAAATACTGAATCTTTGTTTATGAAAAACTAGGGACACCACCGACACCTCTTGCAGTGACACTCCCGCAAGATTTGGAAGGGCAAAAAGATAAACCAATCGAGTCAAAAAGTGTAAAGAGGGCGTTGTTCCAGGATGAGCAAGAAGATGCAAAGAAACAGAAAGGTACGTCTTACAGACCTACAAACCAATTTTATTCAATGAGATATGTTACAATCATTTGTCTTGGCTCTCACACAAATACTGCAATAACACTAATGATAAAACTACACACATGCATGCTTAGAAACACAACAAACAACAAAGACCACACTTATTTGCCACACACTCAAATCCATCAAACCCACGAGTTTACGAACAAAGATGTCATTGTCACGAGCATTAAGCTCCGGTTCGCGCGCCAGATGCGCATCGCATGACCTTTGGTCATCTCTAGCTTGGATGCCCCTCAGATACTCTGCTGTTTTTTGAGCATACACGTTCCTAACACTCTTCAGCTCTTGAATGAAACTAAGCCTTGCACGAGTGATGTCAAGTAATTTTCCAGCAATTGCGGTCATCTCTTGTGCCATCTTAATATCTTCACCTGAAGATTGGTAACAGTACATCTCCAAGATTTCAGAAAAATTGTTAGAATTAGCCTCGGCTCTCAGCTGGTCATATTTAGGATGTCTAGACATATTCTTCTCTCGCTTCTTTGTGACAAGTTAAAAATATGTTGGTGCAATAACAAGCTGCCTCAACTGTCTTAAATAGACAAGCAACAAATAAAAACAAAACAAACAGAGCTGCAACACTGTTCTAACCTTTCTTTTTATCATGATTTATCTATAGTTAAGTTACAATTTTATTATTTCTTTTATTCAGCACAATATCTTGCACAGTTGTGTTACACAATGCCACTTTAGTGAAGACATCAAATCCTTATCATAGAAACTTAAATACCCTGCATTTGCATTGCTACCGTCTGATCAACCTTTTTATCATCTTTTCTATCAAATTTTGTTATGTATTCTAAAATTTTCTATGGCAAAAAAAATTTGTACACGGTTTCTACCTCTTCGAGAAACGGCCCCTTTTAGTAATAATGCTGACTAATATTACAGAAATTACATTTATTTCTCAAGCCATTTCAATGTCCACTAAGGTTGGCACATTCAAGCAACCTCACAACGAGAAACCTCACAGTTCAATCCTTTAGATAATGCATACATGGTCTACTATTATTGAATAACAACAAAATAAAATCACAGGTTCTGCACCATTTATGCACCTGCATTTATAATCTTTGCCTGAAATCACATGCTATTTATTCAGCCTTTTAAATAATGCATACAAACTCCACTGTAAATAGTACCAGCATCATAAAATTGCAAATGACCTTACTATTTACACAACCTCTTTAAAATGCAGCCACAACTTGGCATTAAATATCCTGTTTCTACTTACACATTATCACAAGAATCACTATTGTTGACTAGCCATTCCAAACAGTAGCAAGAAATAATAATTTTGCATGCCATATGCATTTCTCAGTCTCTTCACACTTATCAAAGTTTAATATAATAATGATTTCTATAGGCACTTTAACTTGCAACCACAGATTGCCATTGAACCATAAAAGCGGCATTTTCCTTCACCCACACACAATATCGATAGTAAACACAACTATTGTTAGGCATATCATTTTGCACAAAGCTAAGATGTCAATGGATTCACAAAAGCAAGCCTTTATTCAAAAGAAAAACAACATACTTCACTAGACAAAGCACATCGAAACACAAAAAAGTGGAAAATAAAACAGACTTGCTACTAACACACTTAGAAACAACATACACCAAACCAACCCTCACTAATCTTTTAAATCCATCAAACCAACATGGCGGTACTTTTCGATCCTCCCTTCACGAGCTAGATCCAAAACAGCAATCAACGCAGCTAGGATATCTCGATCCCTCTGTTGCGTCTCAGTCATACACTCAACTGCATCAGGAGCAACATCATCGAAAGGGCTAAAAGTTTTAGCCTCTTCAATTAGCTGATCTGTTTTCTCGATGCTGCTCTCAAGATCAGCACATTTCTGCCCGATATACATGATAAGATTCTCATCCTCTCTCCATTCCTGCACAAACAAATACTTGAAGCAATGTTGAAGCTTGCTAGAGCCACAACAGTGTTTTAAATGGTCAATAGTTGGTGTTGCACCCATGGTTGTTAGATGTAACCTGACCAACAAATACCCCAACAAAGGTATACTTATATAGCCAAGCAAACAAATAAAAAATTTAAAACAGTTAATAAAATAAGAATATACATATATAATAAAATTAAAATGATTATAATTAAAAAAAAATATATTTATATATATATATATACAACAAAATCAAAACAACTCCATTGTCAGTAACTCACAAACCAGATACCAAGTTTTATTGATACACATGATATCTTACAACAACAGATGCAACGATGACAAGAGCATAACATTAATCGATAGTGCAGACCTACATGAACTTCTACTCAGAAACACAGCAACAACTAAAACCACAGAAATCCATCTTAATTATATTGCTCCATAGTAAGTGCATGATGGTTCTGCAAAGTGCGTGCTTCATGTGCTAGGTCAACAAACGACCATTGCGACCAGCAGTTGATAATCCTTATTTTGTGCTTCTTTGCAAACATGCGGACCATCAATGACCACGTGGTCGGTAGGGCTAAAACTTTCACCCTCTAAGCAATTCCCTTTTTATGATTCTTGCACGGACATCATTACATTTTTCATTCAAAACCATAATAAGGCCTTCGATATCAACTTCTTCATGCAAAAACAACAAACGAAAAGCTCGGTTCAACTTAATAGAACGGCATGCTGCCTTAAGTTCATCAAAATTAAGAGTCGCTGCCATATTTTTTGCACAGCCTTCTTAAGAGAGAATTAATAGAGTATGACCCATACTCATGCTCACATGGGCACTACTTATATAGACACGAGATAGAGGCATGTAACCAAAAACAGTTTAGGGAACCAGAAACAGTGTCAATCTCAAATGCATTTAGTCCAAACATTTTCTACCTAACCATCACATGCTCCTTTTTTGCCATACTAACTTTTTACATGTTTTGTTCCTAATGTTTTGCTCTAATTATATTTATGCGATGGCGGTGGAGGGTTCGATTGCGAGAAAAAGAAGGACCAAGAACACGAGAGAAAAGAAAGACAACTAGATGTTGGGTTGACGATGTACATTTTTAAACTGGATTTGTTAAAAAACATCATATGTTTTGCAACATATTTTTGCTTCAACTGCAGAAATATGCAGCAAAACATTGGACATCTTTTGTGTATGACTTAGACTAAACATATGGTATGCTTGCATTCCAAGGTGCTGCCTTATTCTGACATAGTGGCACCCAAAATGCAAGAGTATTCTTTTGTGTAAGCTGTAGCGCCAACTGCTTCCATCGGTTAGGCCTGCAAATACATTGCACCACCACATGTAGGTGAAACATATGTGCCTTGCTACTATGAATTGATGCAGGCAGCAACTATTTGTACAACATATTTGATGTATTTGATGTCTAAACTGCTTGCATATTTTGGTATGGTATGTAAACTGCTTGCATACAAAGTTGGCCGAGATTTTTATGCTACAGATTCTTGCAACAGCCATCGTTGCAATCTTATTACTTTCACCGTTGCCATGTTCGAGAAAATAAATGACTTGCTAGCATACATAGACTGCTTGCATCAGGTAGTGTGTAAGCTGCTTGCATCATTTGGCATGTCAATGTAGAAACACCTTAACCACCTATGTACGTTTATATCCATGTTTCGTAGAACATACCGCGGCAACGCGCGGGCAAAAATCCTAGTATAAATACCTAAATGGATCATTTTAAAAAGTCAAAGTAAATAGAAAATGCTCAATTGGTGTAGCACAACAAACTGAATATACTACAATAAACTGGCTTTCCTCGTCTCTTCTTGCCATCATACCTTTGGAAAACGACTTCATGTCAATTATTGTCCCAAAAGTCAGCAAACCAGCTAACAGTTGACTTTATAAAATAAAGCAGTCAGCCTAATTATATAACAGGTAATGGTTGTAGTTCTTGACAGATTCCCATTATATTCCATTACCAAATCTCATTTTACATGCAATTGTATATTTGTTAAGTTCTTGCCATTCAACAAAAGTTAGCCCCGAAAAAAAAGAGAAGGATCAATGGAACTCGGGTACAAGCATTTCAGCCACACACACAAACTAGAGATGCATGAAATGCCTGAAGGTGCCGAGGTCTCATGCTTTGGTTGCAACTCCTCAGCCAGCAAGACCATATATGCTTGTTGGCAATGCAATTTCTTCTTACATGAGCAATGTTTTCTAGCAACCCGGTCGAAGAAAAATCCATTGCATCCTTTGCACCCCCTTACATTGGTTCCTTACCCTACTTACCTTTCCAATTCATTCTTCTGCAATAGCTGCAAATTTACTGGAACTGGTTTCTCATATTCATGTTCAGATTGTGATTTTGATCTTCATGTCAACTGTGCTTATTTCATTTCCGACTCTACAAACACTCATCTACCAAATATGGTAACTAGTCCGTATCCACATAATACTTCTTATCAAGACCAAGAAATAGTGCCAGAACATTTTCCTGGACAAAGTTCTTCCATGGTCCATAACACCGCGCAAGTGTCAACTCCATTTCCCACTCCCAATCATCAGGCCCCTACAGTTTATGCTCAATATCCAGCAATTGTCAACCATTATCCTTACATTGGTCAAAATTTGTCCCATATCTCTTTTCCACCTAGTACTCAAAATCCAACTGCAAGTCCTCAAACATACGCATCTCAAAATTTACCGAATTTTCCCCCGAGTGCCCAAAATTCATCTTTTAGTCCATATCAAACAAATCTAACCCAAGATTCTTACATGGCTCAAAATGCACCGTTTACTACTCCAAATCCAACTACTATTTCACAAAATATGTACACGTCTCAAAACTTTGCGAACATACCCACAAGTGCCCATAGTTCATCCATACCTCAAAATACCAATGATCACAATACCGCTCCAAGCTGTTCTCCCTATGAAAAACCATCTCATTATGAAGAATCCGATCCAAAAATAGAAATGAATCAAGAGATCAAACACTTCAGTCACCCTCACGGTTTAGTTTTAGTAAATATAAAACCTGGGAAAAAGATGAAAACATGCTCTGGTTGTCAAGACACCATAGTTGGCAAAGGTTATGCATGTGTTGAAGAAAATTGTGGGTTTCAACTTGATGAATCTTGTTTTAATCTACAGAAAGAGATCCGGCACAAATCTCATCCAGCCCACCCACTTGCCCTTCTCTCCTCGTCGCCATACAAAAATGCAACTGACATGTTTGTCTGTAATGCATGTTTTAATGACGGTTCTGGATTTACCTATCATTGTTCGATCTGTGAATATGATCTAGACGTCAAGTGTGCAAACTTGAGAGAAACAGTGAAGCGTGATGATCATCAACACTTGCTTAAGCTGTATTACAAGTTTCCATTGAAGGGAGAAGATTATACAGTCTACTGTGATGTGTGTAATCTGGTCGTGATTCAGGATCACTGGACATATTACTGCAAAGAGTGTGACTATGCTACTCATTTGGATTGTGTGGATCGCGAAAAAAGCGATGATTTGGGTGGGGATCCTAATGCTGATGAAAGAACTAACGAGCTTACACTTACTGAAAAATTTGAAATTGCAAGGATAAGTGCTCTTGGTCGGAAATACGCGTTAGACCTCATATGATTTCTCAAAAAGTTTTAGTATGCATGATTTGTGTATGTGTTGAAGAATCTTCCGTCTAGAGTTGTTGGTATTTGATACAAACAGCTACATGTCAAACCATTTTATTCTCGTAATTAATACTCCGAAACCCTTTTAATTAATATTATTACTCGTATTTTTATAATAATTTCTTTTTATAAACTATTACTCGTATTGTTACAAACATTTATGACGAGCGTTATTGTTATTCTCCTAATTAAAGACTCGTGTATTCTTGTTATTTGCATGATAACTTTGTTGATATCTTGTTAGTCGAGCAATTAATTACTAAGAGTATTACAAAGTTTTAAACTTCAAATTTCACCCACATGGGTTAAAGCTCTATAGTGACTGATACATTCTTTCACTAATAGAGTAATAGTCAGGAGAGAAGCTAAGAATTCAACTTAAGGAAGCCTCATTTTTTTTTTGGTTTTGCCACATTGCAACAACTTTGTCTTATATATATGAAAGATAAATGAATGACAAAGATCCTGTAAATTCTAAATGGAAGAATATTATCAGCTTTGCCAAATTGATATTCCAGAACATCTGGTTGTTTTTATTGTTCATTAACATTTTTTTTTTGTTTAGATAAAGGCTAGTAAGCAAGGCTTTAAATCCATAAGATTTAAGTTATTATTCGCCTCATACTTATAAAACATATAACCTATAGATCATAAGCCAACTACAAACCATATTAAACTTTAATGGGAAAATTCTGAAAATATACCGGTCGCCCTGCGGGCATATCACTTTATATCCGTTAAACTTTCAAAAGTCGAAAATAGACCCAAGGCGACTTTATAATTGGGCAGCTCAACAATGTTATGACATGTGTCCCGTACGTGTAAGATATTATTTTTTTGGCAACTAGTACTTGCTGGGCAACTATACTTGAGGCAACTGGTTTTTTTTGTCATTTTACCAAAACACATTTATACTTAACAAGTACAAACACAAAATGGGGCAACTTGTAGTATTAGGCAACTACACTATTAATATTTTGGGTCACTATTTAGTCGGCATACTTTTTGTGTTTTATACCATTTTAAACATGTACAATCTACTCCTAAAATGTACAAAATGCACTTTTAAAAAAAAAATAAAATAAAAAAATAAAAAAAATAAAACAACTCCATCTTCTTCCTTGTTCTCTCACACACCAAAAAAATACTTTGTTTGTTTTTTCCCCTGCTCTTCTCCATCTTCTCCCACGCACATATCAAATCCATTATCAACAACACTTCTGTCATCTCATACCACACACATGGTTCATCATATCACATCTAGTAATCAAGAACAATTGCGGTTGTTGATTTTTTTGCTAAATGTTGGGATTACGTGTAACTATTATTTCAAGTGTCGGTCATTAATATATAATAGGTTGCTTAATAGGCTTATATGTTTGTAATTAATGTTAGGCTTATGTAGTAAGCCTATGAGCCTATGCAAAGGCCCATAAGGCCAAGGTAAGGGACTATAAGTGTTGTCCTAGCACCCTTGCCTATAAATACATTGTAAACCCTCTTAGGAGGGTGTTGGGTCTTTCTCATTTATGCATAATCATTCATTATGCTTGTGTGTGTGAAAGTTCTAACCGTCTCACCTCTCTCTCTCTCTCTCTCTCTCTCTCTCTCTCTCTCTCTCTCTCTCATTCTAATCTTCATCTTAACATACTTGTGTTCATATTATGGTGACCTAATAGTGCTATCAATCACCATTTAGTTGTGTGAAACATTTTTCGTTGAAGTTTCAGTTCGTTACACGTAAGTTTCTCTTGTTCACAATCCTTCTTTACGCGTAAACTTTGATTTTTTGCACTCCAATCTTGAAGCTTGGAAAGTTTTAAGGTTATTATAGTGTTTAGAATCTTAGTTTTGGCAAAAAGTTCGAAACTTTACGTGGTTTTGTTCAATTTTCACTCGTTTCTTATTGTTCTTCACGTTTTACGAATAAGCACAAATTTCACTTTGAGTGTTAAAGTTCAAAACTTTCTTGTTCTTTAAGTGTTATTGAAGTTGTTTCATCAAAAGAATCGAGTGTACAAAGCGTTTTGGTGCTTAAAAATTCGTTTTGGTCATTTCTGGTGTATTTACGAATAAGCTTAAGACCCTAATCTTACAAGTAACTTAAACCCTATTCCTAAGAATAAGCAATACCCTAATATTACGAGTAACTTTTACGAACAAGCCAAGAGTGTACAAATAAGCAAGTTTACGAATAAGGAATCTTGTTCAGAATCTTCAAAGATGTTTGTGACTCAGTGTTTTCCTTGCTTGGATAAGCTTGTGAAACACTTCGACTTGTGGATATCTTTCTAACTTGGAAAAGTTTGAAATATTTTGGTTTTTAACCTATTCTTACGAATAAGCTAAACACTTACGCATAACATTTTACGAATAAGATTTATCTTACGAGTAAGGTTCATTACGAATAAGTCTTCAAGTTTACGAGTAAGATATTCTTACTAGTAAGAGGAGGTTTACGACTAAGGAGTTTACGAGTAAGCTACATCACTTTACGACTAAGGAAATTTTTTTACGAACAAGTACACCTTCAACAACAAATCGCGTTTCATTCATCTACAAAGATCCATCATCAACAAAAGTTTCAAGATGTCTCAACCACCATATTCTAACTACTTTTTGATAAGGTTTTAAAATGTACCTTTTTGAGGGGTCGTTTAAGCCCTTATTTGATCACTTTTGTATCTGTTATTGCTTAATATCGTTCCTTTTCACTTTTAGGTCTCTGGAAGGCAAGCTAAGTAATAGCACTTATTTGGACGAAAAGGCGGATATATGAAGAAAATGGCCAAAGTCAAGAATCAAGACACTCAAGCTAAATTACAAGGGGACGGCGTCCTGCTTAATCTATGACGCCGTCGGAGGAATTTGTGACGACACGGAAGAAAATTGCTAGTTTTTAAAGGGCGGCGTCGGGCTTTAAAAGAGTAGCCGTCGCATCTCGGGCGGCCTAGATTCAATCCGGGCGGCGTCGAAGCTATAGAGGACGGCGTCACAAGCATAAGGTGGCGCGTCGCAAGATTAACTTGCCAAGGCTGTTGGGAATTAAGGTAAACTCATCGATTACGCGAAGCATCTGCCGAATGGATTACTCGCCAAGAAGAAAGGATTACTGTGAAGCACCACTTGATGAAGTATTAAAGCGAATATCGTGTTCTTCTGCCAAGATGTGAATCCACGTAGGAGAGATAAGCTCAGTTTAGAGTAAAAGTCAGCGCCGTATGTATAGGTTGGCGCCGTATTATGTAGAGCTTACTCAGAATAAAACACGATGATTAACAAAACAATATGATTAGTTGCATGCTTGTCTAGAAGCATGCTTAGTCTATGTTAGTTTTAGGAGCGTAAAATGTCAACGCTCATTAGGGTTTCTTGCCTATATAAGAAACCATGTTAGTTTGTAATAGATAAGCTTTTCTCAAGTTTCTCAAGTCTTGTATTCTATCCGAAACATAGAGTTTCTATAATCAAAGATCCATAGAGGATCAAAAGTGTTCTTAGTTACTATAACTTGTATTTATTTTCCGCTACAATACCAAGTTGTAGAGATCTTCTATTAGTTTGCTTGTGATTACATAGGCAACACTAACGATCTCCGAGTGCTTAAGATCTATCAAGGTCTGTGTGTTTCTAACAAGTGGTATCAGAGCCTCGGGAAAGTCTCTACGATACTAAGAACAAGTATCACCCCCATACAACCAAACATTCATTCACCATGCCTGGATCCGATACTGAAACTGAAGTCACCAACACTAACAACACCAACACCACTTCCATGCAACAGCTCAGTCTCTCAAATAGCAATGGTAAATTTCCTTATTTGAAAAGGGAAGAATATGACCTTTGGACTATGAAGATGGAAAATTGGATTTCCAATATTGATTGGAATCATGGGAGGTAGTAAAGAAAGGGAACAGTCTCAAGAAAATGATTCCGACGAGGATGGGAAGTTCATCATGGCTCCTCCCAAAGCTATTTGAAGAAGTCTTGGCCATGCGAGAGAGAGCATAAAGTAAAACTATTATACTTCAAGCCATTCGAGAAGATCATCTGTGATTTTCATCACATGGATGATGCAAAAGACATATGGATGGCTCTCAAAGCAAGGTTCGGTGGAAATGAAGAATCAAAGAGAATGAGGAAGTCCATGCTAAGACAACAGTTCGGGACTTCAATATCTCGGAAGAAGAGGTATCCACAAGGGATCGACGGGTTCCATAGGATCTTGAGTCGGTGAACCGGTGAATGCTAAACCGGATAATGAAGATTGCAACTCAAAGTTCTTGCGGTCCTTACCGCCATCGTGGTTGCATGTTAGTATAGCACTCAAGGCCAAAGGAGGGTTGGACATGCTCACCTTTGATGAGCTGTACAATAGACTCAGAACTCTTGAACCAGATGTCAGGACTCCCTACCGTACATCTTCGTCTGGACATGCAGCTTTTGTTGGAACATCTCACTCCAACACAATGGTACCTACTTCAAGTTCCAACTACTTTCCATCATCTCCCAGTTCCAACTACTTCCCATCATCCTGCACTCCCACTCTACCACATAACCCTCGTCCCACTCCACCATGTTCTCAAACTAGGACTAGTAGTGTGATGGAGGATGTTCTTCACTCTTTTGTTGCTGATTATGACACTCAGTAGTATCTTGCATATGAAGACTTTGATCAGTTGGACCCTCTAGAAATGGAGGAGATGAAACTGAAAATGCAGGTGGCATTCTTGTCGGTGGACATCAAAGGTTTGAAGAGAAGTGCAGGAGGAAGTTTGCTTTCAAGGGAAAGGAACCACTCGCTTTGATAGGAGGAAAGTCAAGTGTTTCACTTGCCACCGGATGGGGCATTTCTCGAGGAATGCAAAGACAGGAAGAGTGGAGATGGAGCAAACTATCTTTCCTATCGCCAGAAATAGCGGGAAGTGGAGCTTGACTCTCCTCACCATGGATGAGCAGGTTAAGCGGATCGCACATGAACTCGTTAATGAGGAAGCTCATGATCTTGAAAAGCTTGGATTGCTTGCAAGGTGTACTTGGATGAAAGGCATGATCGGTTTGCCTTGATGGGACTATCTCGGTACACAATCTGTATATTTGGTTGTAGTCTAAGATACAATGAACTTAAAGAAGAATTTGATGCTATGAAACCTAAGTTTGATGCATGCTATATTGATAATGAAGCTCATAAACTTGCATTAAAAGCAGTAGAAAGACAAAAGTATGGTTTCAAAAGAATCAAATAGCTTATGAAGAAAAGATAAAAGTGTTACGAGTTTGATCTAGAAGTTGCAAATAATTATTTGAAACTATGCGAGAAAGCAAAGGATGAAGTCGTAATCGAGAACCTAGAGCTTAAAGAAAAACTTGCGGAGGAAATAACTAGGCATAAGGAATGGTTAATTTCGGTGATAATCTGGCTAGAGAACTCTATAACGATCAATCGATAAACTCGGCTTAGGATTAGGTTTTCAAAAATATGTAGGAGTAGAAGCTAGGTATGATGCTCGTAAATCCACACCAGCGAGGTTAGCTAAATTTGTAAAGAAGGAAATATGCATCTTGTCCCGGTCCTATTAGAGGTGAATTTATGCCCACCGACCTATCCATCACTGTTGACTTTGATGGATCACATCATCTATATGGCAAAAGTCAAAGACTTGCGGACCACGATACCTCATCTAATGATTTTGTCTCTTGCTCGGCGGTGACAATTCATCGGATCAGGTCTACTTCCTATGAAAGTCGTGATTCAAATGAGAAGTCGACCTTCCCAAGCTGAACCAACACCCAAGCTGCGCACCCCGTCTACTTGTGAGCCCTCTAGGAAGGCTGGCGAGAATCAACTTCCAAGGCAGTTTCTCACGAAGACTTATCTTTTAAATGTTTGAATAATCGATCTGTTAAAACAATTCCTTGAATGTATCTGTTTTAAGTACTTCGCATGTAATCCAACATCTCCTATTTGAATAAAACTTCTAAGAAGAAGGCGTGTTTTGTATGTGGCGATAAATTCCATTTGATTAAGGATTGTGATTTTTATGAACAAAGATTGGATGCATGTGCTACTCACGTAAACACAAATCTAAGCGGACCAATGTTGCTAATATTCCACCTTATGTCCCACAAGTCGCTTATACTAACTCTCATTGGAGAGGTTACGTTATGAGACCTAATGTGCAACCAACTAGCCCATACTTTAAACATAGTTATTGGCCTACATATGTTGACTCTATGTATCTTTGGGATGGGATATAGAACCTTCTTGTGAAGTCCTCGGCGAGTTGTTCTTGGACTAACAAGGGACCCAATCATCAATGGAGGACCAAGAACAATGGTGGATCCTCTAAATCTTCATGTCACGAACACCTGATCCTGGCGGGTTCAAGTCGATAATGACTTGAACCTCCACCGTATACTAACCGTATGTATATATTTTTGTTGTTGTTTGTAGGATCATCCCTTAAGCATACGAATATTGGTATTGTTGATAGTGGTTGTTCGAAGCATGTGCGGGAGCGATGATATGATGCACAATTTTGTTCCTATAGAAGGAGGAGGCAATGTAACTTTTGGAGGAAGTGATGGGAGTATCACGGGAAAGGCACCATAAAGACACCTCATCTAGATTTTGAAAATGTGTACTATGTTAAGGAACTTGACATTTCAACTGTTCTCTGTTTCACAAATTTGTGACACTAAGAACAAAGTTCTCTTCACGAGAATGAATGTCTTGTCTTTGTCTAAAGACTTCAAACTCCCGAAGAAACTTCAATTCTTTGAAGGTTCCTCGTACTCACAATTTATACACATTCAACCTTAATGAAGTGCAACGGTGGTGACCTCACTTGTTTGGTGGCTAAAGCATCTCTTGATGAGTCCACTAAATGGCATAGAAGAATGGCGCATGTGAATTTCAAGACCATTAACAAACTCTCTAAAATGGGTCTTGTTGAAGGACTTCCACCAAAGTATTCACAAATGATCATAATTGTGTCGCTTGCAACAAAGGAAAACAACACGAGCCTCTTACAAAGCTATCAATGCTATCGGCATCATTCTTGAACCTCTTGATTGCTTCACATGGATCTGTTTGGTCCAACTCAAGTCGAAGCATTGATCATAAGTACTTACATTTGGTGATCACCGATGGCTATAGCGATTTTGTTGGGTTTTCTTTCTCGAACCAAAGATGAAACATCTCAAGTCTTGTTGAATTCATCACTCTTGTTGAAAATCAGTTGAACAAAAGGTTAAGGGAATTGATTGTGATAATGGGACGAGTTCAAAATGCTATTCTTATAGAACTACGTGGGTCAAAAGGCATAAAAGGGACTATAGTAATCCAAGAACCCCACAACAAAATGGGGTGGCTGAAAGAAAGAATAGGACCTTAATAGAGGTGCTAGATCCATGCTTGCAGACTATAAAGCGCCACTATGTTACGGGTGAAGTTGTTGGCACCGCCGCTATGTGCTAAGCAGGTGTCCATTACGGACCACAACTCAAAACCCCATACGAACTTCTCTTTGGAAAGGTTCACATCATTCACTACCTAAAACCTTTTGGTTGTCAAGTGACCATTACGAACACCGGTGATCCGTTGGGAAAGTTTGATGAGAAGGCGATGATGGTTATATTGTGGGTTATTCACTCATAGTAAGGCCTACGAGGTGTACAATTTGCAAGCCAAGAAGATAGAGGAGCGTTGAACACGAGATTTTGGAAGACAAGCATAATGTTCAAGGACGAGGTCATCGTGGTCTTTTGACCTTGACTATAGCGATTCCTTGGGTTACACTAGACACTTGGCTAATCAAAATACAGGGTTCTCAAGAATCTCCAACTAACAATGCGGGTCCCTTTGATGATGACTACGAAAATGAGTTTGAAGATGATGAGCAACCTATACTTGTGCCTTCTTTCTCTCTAACAATATTGCGGTACCACCTCCAAGGATCTGGCGATTCGAGTGATGAAGATGACTCTCATTATGATGAGGACCTTGCTAGGCTTGGACTCAAGAATTTCTTTGCCAAGCTTGAAGCGGGCGAAAGAAGGGTAGCTAATGAAGGAGTCGGCTGACAATAACGTGTCTGCTGAAGTTGACTCTGTCACACCTTCCATCCCAAATCTGCTGAAGGCTATCTTGTTCCTTCTCAAGTATCTTGGACTTTGGTGACCCCTATACACGCTTTCCAAAACCTTGGATCTTGGAAATCATCAACCTAAAGGCGGCATCTTCACCTCACCCTCTTATGATCTTGAATTTGAACCAACCATCACTAATCTTGATTCATCCATTGAAGTCAACCCCATTGCTACTCGGAGGATCAACATTGCTCATCCTCGATCCAACATCATAGGTGATCTTCGGCTCTGTTAGAACTAGAAGGCGATCACCGGTCCTCGGTTTGGGCGATTGCTTTTCTCTCTATGTCTCCAACCAGCAAAGAGACAATCACACGACCTCAAACATTGTCTATTTGCTTGTTTTCTCTCAAGTGGAACCAACCGGTGTTTCTCAAGCTCTTAATGATTCAAGTGGCTAGAAGCAATGCAAGAAGAGATGCAACAATTTCACAATCAATGAGGTTTGGATCTTGGTTCCACTACGATGGCAAATATGCCATTGGGACAAAATGGGTTTGAAGAATAAAAGAGATGCTAGGGGTGTTGTGATAAAAACAAAGCAAGATTAGTAGCTCAAGGCTTGAGACAAGAGGAAGGATTGATTATGATGAAGTGTTTGCACTGTTGCGAGTTGAAGCAATTCGCATTTTCTTGGCATATGCTTCATACATGGGTTTCATGGTGTATCGGATGGATGTCAAGGGTGCTTTTACGTATGGTGAGATTGAAGAGGAAGTTTATGTCTCTCAACCCAAGGGATTTGAAGACCCGGATCACCCAAATCATGTTTATAAGGTTGTTAAAGCTCTCTATGGCTTACATCGAGGCACCCGAGCTTGGTATGCTCGGCTTTCGTCATTCTGTTTGAAGCATGGCTATAGGAGAGGTGCTATTGATAAAACTACATTCCTCGAGAAGAATTACTCCGACATCATTCGGTGCAAGTGTATGTGGACGACATTATATTTGGTTCCACAAACGAAGCTTGGTGCGAGGAATTCGAAGAACTTATGAAGGGTGAATTTCAAATGAGTGCTATGGGAGAACTTACTTTCTTTTGGGTCTCCAAGTTCGTGAAAACAAGATGGCATCTTTATCGGTCAAGATAAATATGTGAGGACATTTTGAAGAAGTTTGGTATGGAAGGTGTTAGGGCCCACAACACCTTATGAAGCTCAAAAGCTAAAGCAAATAATGAACGAGATCTACTGTGAATGTTCATCATGCAGTCCATGATTGGTTCATTGATGTATTAACGACTTCAAGACACGATATTACATTTCTTTGTGAGTGTTTGTTCTCGACATCAAGTCACTCCACTTGCTTCCCATCTCAATCTTGTCAAGAAGATCTTTAAGTACCTCAAAGGCCAACCTCTTTTAGGCCTTTGGTACCCAAAGAATCTCCTTTCAAGTTGGAAGCATATAGTGGCGGTGATTATCTTTGGTGCAAATCGGATAGAAGATCCTGGCCGGAGGTCGCCAATTTCTAGGCAAAGGTTGATTTCTTGGCAATGCAAGAAACAAACCATTGTGGCCACCTCAACTCTTGAAGCGAGTGCGTTCTTCTTTGCAAATTCTTGTGGACAAGTCCTCGGATTCGAAACCAATTCTTTGGACTATGGGTACAACTTTATGAACACTACAATTCATATAGATAATCAAAGTACCATCTGCATAGTCAAAATCCGGTTTTCACGGTCGAGCGAAACACATTGAAATCGGGCACCACTTTATAAGGGATGCATTTGAAAACATTTGATAAAAGTGGCTAAAATCCATACCGATGATAATATAGCGGACACATTAACAAAAGCGTTTGATGGACCAAGGTTTCAACACCTCGTGGTCAATATTGGCATGTTAAACCCTTGATTGCATAGTTTGAGGGAGGCATAGGCCTCGGGGAGGCATATGCCTCGGGGAAGATTTTGTATAAACTCGCATATTTTGTTTGTGTCATATTTTGTTCAATAAACGGTTTTCTAAAATTTGATTCGATCGGTTTGTAAAACATCATTTTGCCAATAGTGATAGCGTTTATTTAATAGATTTTATCTTTTGATTTTCTCTATTTGCATTTTGCCTCATTGTTTATGATTCTTTGCTAACACTAACTGTCTAATTTTTGTTAGCTTGTTTTGTGTTGTTCTTGTGGAGTGTTGTGTACATTTTGCGGATGTCTAGATTCTGATTCGTCCATTTCATGATCAAGATCAAATTCATCAAGAGTGGCTCATTAGTACATGGTCGGATAGTGAAAGAGTGTTGCTTGTTTCTTCGATAACAAATCTTGAAGCATACAATTTGATTCTCTTGAAGATAATCTTGAAAGAAAAGAAATTGAAGTCAAATTGTTCTTTCATTCATTCAAGAAAGCAGTTCTGACTTCTGACTTACATAAAGTCAACCTTCTATTTTGCATCCTCAAGATCTGAGTTTGTACACTTAAGCTAAGCCTAATCTAGTGTATATCCTTCATTCAAATCTAAGAGAATGTTGGATATGCATTTGATCTTGGCTTTGCTTTAAATAGTCTTGCATAACCACCCATTCGGTCTAGCGGTGGTTGGATATGCATGACCGACCGACGAAGATGCTAAGGACCAAAATGGGAGGATGGATTGATGCAAATGATTGATGATGACGATGACCACGCGGGATGGCGAAGAGAACTATCGTGTCCTTTGTGCTTCATCTATTCATTTCAACCAAAATGCAATCGATCCACCCTCCTTATGCCCTTCTTCTATCGATGTGTGTTCATGCACCAAAAGATGGCGCGATGAGACCAAGAACCACCTCTCTATCTTTGGGGAGTGGCGGATTCACAGCACGAGGTCGTTGTTGAGACCGAGGTCTTTGGAGGTTGGGAGTAAGAAGTTCCCTCCTTATAGGAGTCATCGAGAATCATCGTGATTCACTTGGATTCACTACTTTGTCATCTTACGAAGAAGGGAGAAAGGGCGATTTATTTGGTCTTGGATAGGGTTGAGGAAAGTAATGGAACCATGGGTTTGATTCTCCACTTGATGATGATGAAGAGGATGAGGAAGATGAGGAAGTGAGATCTATGATCTCAGGTTTGGTATTCATGGTGCAATTGGGTTAATTGAGTTTATTTTGCTTCTAGGGTTTGTGGTAAATATTTGGGGATCTTGGTGAAAAGATGAGTTACATTGGGATCATTTTATAGACGGATTCAAGGTTCAATGAGTTTAATGCAAGTGGGTGGCACAGTAATTCTAGAAACTTACCGAAGATATTCTTATCTTTGATGCATTCTCATGAAGCTATAACTTGAGAGATTGATCATGTGTTTCTTGAAGTGTTATTTTGAGTTGGGTCAAAGATGCAATACGTCGAAAAGTCAACCAAGCGGTCCATTTTTCTTTGACTATAATTTGGGCAAAACACTCCACCCACCATCACTACCTTGAACAAACGAATTCCCTCTATTCTACTTCCACAAACACTCACCATTTCAAGAATCATAACCCTAAACACTCATATTCCTCATGGCTCTTGAATTTAAACATGATCACAACAAAGTTGCATTTAAGGAAATGGCAAGGGATATGAATTATGCGAACCAATGGTGGAATTCACGAAAGGTCCAAGATTTGTTATGCTCTAACTCATTCTCCAAATGAGATATATGAATCTCGATCACTCAATTTTGGGCATCTGCGAGAAGAGGTGAGGCAGAGATTAGAAATGTGATTGATGAAGCAGTGCGTTGTTACTGAGAGGACCTAATTAGGAGGAAGCTTCACTTGGAAGATGCTGATGGAGTAATTTACTCTAATCAGGAAGATGTGCTGAATGGACTTAGGGCTATTGGGTATCGTGGTACAAGGACTGATATGTGGTTGAAGAAGGAACTTTGCCCGAAGTGGAGGTTCTTGGTTCACACGTTGCTTCAATGCATAAGCAACAAGACCGGAGGATGGGACCAGTTCTCTACCAAACTGGGATATGGTATTGTGTGTCTTTCTCAAGGGGTAACTTTCAATTTCTCTAAGTATATTTTCGAAAACATGGTTGAAAATATTCAAAAGACAAAGGGAAAATTTTTAATGTACCCAAGGTTTCTACAAATGATTTTAGACACCACTACCCCAACCCAAGCTTTTTATCCTATAGGTTCTTTAACTGCTAAACTGCTTGCTACAATGAGAACCAACTTTCAGGGGGAACATCATCCCTTGCTAGCAGCCATGTTGCCCCAAGGTAATGAAGCTGCTGATGAGGAGATCATGTCTCATAATCCTCCTTCCTCACCTGTTGCTACTGATGGTAATCCATTAGTCAACATTGATGAGGGCCCATCTTCAACTGTTGAAGCAACTCATGTTGCTCCAGACCAACCACCATGTCCCAGTCCTCCACCCACTTTAGCTACTCATATTGAGATAGATCTACATAGACCACCCACACCAAGTCCTGTGAGGGATCCTCTCAATGAAGATCTTCCTCACACTGAGCATGACCATGATTCTCTTGAAAGGTCCAATGAGGCTCCCTTACCACAGGCAATCTGTGGTGGTGAGGACCCCATTACACTCTCATCATGTATGCTCTTGTCAATGTATCTGCCGCAGAGGTTAAGAATCGAAAAAGGAGCTTGCGAGACCAAGTCTTCTCTTGGAAGTAAGATTGAAGATCTGCGAGAATCAAGTCAAGGACTTAGAAGACAAACTCAAAGGGAGCTCCAAAGGAAACTTGTGCTTTCTTCGATGAAGAACAAGAAGAACCTCATTTTGGGTCTCGGAGATATTGGCTGATGTCTCTCTCAATGATCCTTCATCCTTAGCTGCTACTTCCTCAAAGAAGAAGAAACATTCCGTACACGGAAGAAAGAGATCTGATCTTCATAAGGTTTCTTCTGAAACTTCTAAGGAACCAAGTCTTGATAAGGCGCATCTGGCGATGTGCAAATGGAAGAAATTTCTTGATCATAATGACATGGGCATTGCACCAACGTATTTCTCCATGTTGATTTATCCGAAGATGAGTGTGTTAAACTCACGATGACAAAGGAAAAATGTCATCATGAAGATGAACTTGGTCCTAACACGGTGACCGAGGAGGAAAGACTAGGTCAAGCAAGTAGATTGGCGAGTTTGAGAAGTCAAAGGAAAGTGTAGCATTGGCTAAACAACTTGAAGCAGAGGAATTTTCATCTCTAACTCACGAGAGAAAAGAACTAGATGAGCGAGGGTTCGGATGCTGCTTGAACAACGGGATATTCTCACTCGACAAGTCATTTCAAAACCTTCTACGGCTCAAAGTATACTAGGTGGAGATTTCCTCGGTGACAATTATGTGGAGCGAATGATGGCTCAGGGAAGAAAAAGGATGCAAGAAGCAATCGCACAAAAGAGGGCCATCAAAGCTCAGAAGGCCAAAGACAAACCTCCTACTAAAGATGAAATAAGAAGGGTGGTGAAGAACCAATACTCAATGTCCAACTCTGGCCTAACAATGTAACAAGTCAAGGCTTTTCCTGATCATGTCCTGTATAGCAAATATAACCGAATCATGCAGGAAAGATCATCATCTTCAACACCTTCTACCAACTTCAAAAGGATTTGAGAGAATGAGGCTGCTCGGAAGCCAAAAGACTCAAGTCGATGATGCTCCACCAAGGAATCATCTCCGGTCATTCTCTTGAAGCAACATCTGAAGTTACTTCTTCCACTACCAAGAGTCCATCTGCTAAACCACATTCCATTTCTCTGAAGCACTTAATGTATCAGCTCCCACTTCATCTATATCACCTGTTGTCACACTGAAAGATTTCAGAGTTAATGAAGCTGATATCACAGAAACCAAAACAGAAAGGGCGATAAAGATGCTCCACAGGATGAATGCACTTCGTGTTCCAACCAAGTCTCCATCTACCACTTCAAGTCCTTCCACAAATGTTCACGATGAAAATGCTCCCTCTGGGGAAATCTATATGCCTGGTAGGAGGAAGAAGAGTATGGCCAAAAGATCTCCTTTGGATCTTGAAGCTGATGACTCAACCTTCATAATAGAAGGGTCTGCTGCTGATTTTCCTGATGGAAATTCAGATGAGGTGGTAGCATGGAAATTAAAGGATGATGAGATGAATGTCATTCATCGAAGGAACTCCACTCCAATGGAATTCACCTTCCTAAAAGAAATTCTACACTTGGTAGACAGGGCAGACTTACTTTCTCTGTTCCCTCAGGTTACCACCTATTATTGCAACAAGGAACCACAAGGCTCTGGGATGTTTTTACCAGGAGATCTTCAAGCCCTGTTCAACTCTCATATTCCAAGTAGCAAAGCACATTCCATTTGGGAAAACTCACATCGGTGGAAACTTGAATCCTGGAGATTCTATCCTCTCCCTCGAGTGCATGTGCTTGAGACTAAGGGTGGCATCACTGTCTACATGTTTTCTGAAAGAAAGTATCCTTTGCCCAAACGACTGATGGAAAAGATGCTGAGTCAGAAATTGGAAATTCCTCCAGATCCAGTGGGAAATGAAAGACAGACTGCTCTCACATTGGTAGGATTCATCAAGACTCAACTGCAACAAATGCAATAGGCCTCATCCTCATCCTCATCAGGAATCTTGGTACCCTTTGCATTTCTTTGTTTTGTTGCTTTTTATTTGAGTTATGTATATACCTGTCTTTTCTTGTGTTTATTTTTCAATTATTTCTTAGTTAAAAAAAAAAAAAAAAAAAAAAAAAAACTAACTTTTATGCGGGTTTGTTTCTTGTCCCATTCGATGGTTTTAACTCACGATATCGGTGTGTATGTCAAAGAGTTGACTAGTCCAAAGTGCAGCTTTGGTAAAGACACACCAAATCATTGATAGGCGTAATGATTTGCTCAAAATCATAGGGTTTGCAACCACCCATGCTTAGCTTCTTTGAGGGTTGTATGGTCATCAATTCACCATGGTCTATTCTCTTTGGAATCCAAGAATTGGCTAGCCCACATGAATATGGCATGTGGTAAAGGCAATGAATCCATATTTGGTTCTCAATTCACCAACTCTAAGAATTGACTAGTCACGAGCAAGCGGCTACGGTAAAGACAAGTCAAATCCGTTTATATGGTTCTTTGGTTTGCCAATAAATCAAATGGTTATCAATGTACCATAGTTTTCGAACTCAAACATGTGGCTACTCCGGTAGTAATGGCTATTGGTAAAGAGACATCAAATCCATTAATTTCAATGATTCACCTCTCACGGAGTTAACACACACGGATGTGATGAGAATAGTATTAAACTTATATGTTTTGATGTACAAGATGTCATATGTTCTTTGCAAAGATACGGTGTTTCACGAGTTCGGTCATCATAGAGAGGTTCTTCTTACGAATCTTGGTTCTCGATCCTCAAGATATTGTCCGCTCATCGCTCGAACAACATTATGGTACAATCCTCAAGGAAAATGTTACAATCCTCAACGGCATTATCGATCTATCAAGGAAACTAGAACTTAACCTAGTCAAATTCCGGTTTAGGGGTGGATTGTTGGGAATTAAGGTAAACTCTGATTACGCGAAGCATCTGCGAATGGATTCTGAAGAAGAAAGGATTCTGGCTGAAGCACCACTTGATATTAAAGCAGATATCATGTTCTTCTTTGAAGATGTGAATCCATGTGGAGAGATAAGCTCGGTTTAGAGTAAAAGTCGGTAGCCGTATGTATAGGTTGGCGCCGTATTATGTAGAGCTTACTCGAGAATAAAACACGATGATTAACAAAACAATATGATTAGTTGCATGCTTGTCTAGAAGCATGCTTAGTCTATATTAGTTTTAGGGCGTAAAATGTCAGCGCTCATTAGGGTTTCTTGCCTATATAAGAAACCATGTTAGTTTGTAATAGATAAGCTTTTCTCAAGTTTCTCAAGTCTTGTATTCTATCCGAAACATAGAGTTTCTATAATCAAAGATCCATAGAGGATCAAAAGTGTTCTTAGTTACTATAACTTGTATTTATTTTCCGCTACAATACCAAGTTGTAGAGATCTTCTATTAGTTTGCTTGTGATTACATAGGCAACACTAACGATCTCCGAGTGCTTAAGATCTATCAAGGTCTGTGTGTTTCTAACAAAGACGAAACCCTAATGACGGCGACACGACGGCGTCACAAATCATAAGGTGACGCCGTCGCACATGTAATCTTATATATAGAATCCGAATTTTTCAGTTTTAGGAGGAGTCTTTTGGGTAAACTTTTGGAGTAAAACCTAAACCGAACTAAGGTCGTATTTTAGGGTTTTAAACCCTATCTTACACCAAGATAAGTTGTTTACTTCATTAATTTAATTATGTCTTCAATTATTTGTGTGTATGCTTGCATGTTCTCCATGTCGGCTAATTTACTTGTGTGTTTGCTTAGGAATATGAAACTTAATTCTTGAATATTGATTGGTTGTTTCTTATCTTAGTTGATTAATGATCTAGTAATGCGATAGGTCATTCGTTGTGTACTTAATGCTTGATTAATCTTTGTGAACCTTAGGTTATAGCACTTTGAGTTGTTGTAAGCTAAACTATCCAAAGAGGCCTTAGAGTTAGAGTTTATCATCCTAGTGGGTTTTGTAGGCGAGACCCTTTGGTAACTTCAAAGAGTAGGGAGAAAGCATACCACAACTTTAGACACACAACGCAACTAGGAATAAGGGCGTGACAATTCAACCAACAATAGAAGATAATTAAGGAGTAGTAAAACCTAAGTAAACACATCTTTAAACTATCATACGAGCACACAATAATTAGACATAGACTACCACCACCTTAGTTTAGATAATTAGATAATAGTAGAGTAATCGGTAGAAATACCAACCCCAAATCCAAACCCGAGATTCGTACTTTTCCTTTTCTAAAAAATATAAAAGATAAAAATAATCTTCCTCAACCCCAACCTTAGCGTAGTAACTTCTCACTAGCATTCCTATTCCCTAGAGAACGATATCAATTCCGTGGCTTACCCTAATTCTACACTACAATGATTAGGTTCATTTGCTGGGGTGTTGAAAAACTTGATCGACGAAAGGAAGTTCCTTTGACTCGAGCACTGTGTAAGCGTATCAAGTTTTAGGCGCGCTGCGGGGAATAGAATAGCTAGTTAGTAGTCCACCTCGTTTAGGTTTCTTTGTGATTCCTATCAAGTAAACTTTTTCTCATTTTTAGCTTTCTTAGTCTATCCCCTTCTTCGTGACCTTTGTTCGTAACCCCATCACTTTTCATCATGGAAGGTGAAAACCCCCTCAAATCATTGTCCCGCCAAGAGACCGTACTCTTGGTGAATACTCGAGACCTAGCCACCTAGGCTATAGGAACACCATTGAGCTTCCGACCAAGCCCAATTACGGCCTGCGATCCGACACCATCCGGTTGGTGCAAAATGGATGTGCATTCCATGGACTTCGTTCAAGATCCAAATCGACATCGAGGATTTCCTCAAAATTGTCGATTCCATCGATCTTGATGCTAATACTCGGGAGACCACGCATCTGCGTCTCTTCCAATTCTCTCTACGGGACCAAGCTAGTAATTGGCTTGGCGACTTCCCGGCTCTATCTCAAGTTGGGATGATCTCACTACTCGTTTCCTTGCTCAATTTTTCCCACCGGGAGAACCACAAAACTCGAGACGAGACATCTTAACGTTTCAACAACTTCAAGGTGAGTCTCTCCTGCGCATGGACTCGATTCAAAGATTCACCGTAAACTCCTCACCATGGCATTGACCTTTGGCTTCAAATCCAAATCTTCTATGATCATATCGATTTCATCACTCGACGATCCATAGATCAAGCCGCTGGTGGAAGGCTCAGCGACTTTAATGCAGAGAAATCTTGGGATATTATTGAAAAGCTCGCTGATCAAAGCTACGAAGATTGGAATGAATCTCCTGTAACCACTGTTAAAATGGTTAATGCCCTATCAACTCGTCTTGAATCCCCCGACATCACCGAGGAGCAATTAAGTGCTATTGAGAGAGGGATTGATTACCTTATGGAAAGGCGTAAAGCTCCCATGCACATCCCTTATGAAGTGGTCAAATCCGCCAATTCCAACCACCACCTAACACATTTTTTAGGATCCCCAAGTCGTGAGCAAAACATCGATTCCGAAAGGCGCTTCCGCTCTACTTCCCCAATACCACTCTCACCAAGCTATAAGGAACAAATGAGGGAGTATATGGCGGCTCATACGGAAAGATTAGCCAAATTCGAAGAGGAAGTTTATAGGCAGAGAGAGGAAATGCAAGCAAAAATGACGGAAATGATGAACCTGGTAGTAGAATATACCAAGACGAAAGTCCCCGAAAAGGTATTAGTAAGAAGTAACGATTGTCCTCCCACCTCGTATGTTAATGCCATCTCCATCATGCCTGAGGATGGAAAGGTTAGGTGAAAAAAACTGAGGAAAGGAAGGAGGAGGAGGGCAAACTTAATGATGAGCCTGACACCATTGAGTACTACCTTAAGCATGAAATCAATAGAAAAACCGTTGCGAACCAAGTAAACAACTTTAGGTACAATGAGGTTCTTAGGGAAGCCCTTGAAGGAAAAATGACTGAGGAAGAGTATGGCATACACTGTGGGACCTCTGTATGAGTTGGTTCTAAAAACCATTAACAAAAAATGAGACACCACTGGGAACTTGTGATACCATGTAGCATAGGTGATATTGATATAAATGCCCTAGGCGATCGGGGGACCGATGTGAACATAATGCCATTATCAATCTATAATAAGTTAACTAAGGAGAAACCAACCAAGGCGATCTTAGACTTTCCTTAGCTAATCACATATGTTTACCCGTAGGAATCGCGGTGGATGTTCTAATAGAGGTAGCTAATATCGTTTATCCGTGGATTTCGTGATCATAGATGTTGAGGAAGATAAAACGTGCCTCTCATTCTTGGGACACCATTTACGGCCACCGCCAAGGCAACCATCAAATGCGGAGAGGCATCATGGTGCTTAAAAGCGTAAAAGATGCAGCTAGGATACCCATCATTCAAGGTATCCTCTTAAGATCATGGAAATGATTACGGGTGGAAATCCACAAGTCCCTGGAAAAATTGTTAAGAAGAAATTGAATGATTGGGAAAGGGGGCTTAGGGACTTTATGGTTCAGGGATTATATGCAACGTTGTGGAGACCCGATAAGAAGTTAGGAAATAATCCCACTTCGATACCAAAGACACTAGGGAGCCCTAAGGAATTTCTAAAAGGAGAAAAAGTACTTTTGTACAAATCTCGGATAAGGGCATTACGAGGTAGAAACAAACCAAGATGGTTTGGGCCTTTTACAGTGAAGGAAACTAATCTAAAGGATAAAACCGTCACCATAATAGACGACATCGGCAAGGAATCCACAATAAGCATACAACGTGTACACTCTTTCGACGATGGAAAGAAGGAAGGAGGTGACGGTAATGAGATCACGTAGGAACACGACTATGAGTCTAGCTACAAGACTCTTAAATAAAGAAAAGCGCTTCGTGGGAGGCAACCCATGCTTAATTGTTTGCTTGTTAGTGTCATATATCTTTTATTGATTGTTTATTCTCATGTTTAAATTTGTAAAAATGCTTTATTTGTTTTTAACCTCGTCTTAATTGCATATAAAGGTATTTTACATAAAGGATAAGTGTAGGGAGGATTACACACGTTTTCATAAGAAACGTGAACATAAGAATAACAATTAATTAAAAGATATATTTGTGTGTTTGTTCGAGTCAAATGCTTGTATCGAGTCATAATGGATGTTTTGCGAAATTTTCCGATTCTAAAAGATGTAAATTTTCGAATTTTTCCATAAAATCATGAGACCGGTTTTTGTCGGGATAACTGACGGCGTCGAGATTGGAACTGACGTCGGGAAGGAGTAAAACATCAGTTACTTTTTCTCGTTTTACGAGCTTCTTATAAATTTTGGAATTTTCGGTCTTAATTTTCTTAGAAATTACAGTAAACATCCATTGCACAAGCATTATATCCTAGTTTAAATCGAGTCTTATATATTATTACCGCGATTTTACGCGAAGGTTTCGTTTGTTTTCTTCAAGTGTGCGGTTTTGTTTATCAAGAAGATACATAAAGTTGGAAGGAGCTTTTCACGCATACATTCTTCTTGGAAAGGATTTAACCACTACTTCACACACGGATCCTACCGAGCTAATCATGGGAGTATTAGTTTCTTCGTTTTGATTACCTTCCATTATCATAACTTTGATACTTTTCGGGAACATTGGGGACAATGTTCGGTTTAAGTGTAGGGAGGAAAATAAAGCGGGAACTTTGAAACTATGCTTATCCTTGATTATTTGCTTTGTCTAATTGCATTTGCGTAGTAAACCATGAGAAAATGTCGGTTAGGGTAATTTTGGCACCAAATTTAAAATTTTTCATGACATATAGGAGTGGGCCATTAGTCTTAACAAAAGCGTCTCACGGATAGGAAGTTATATGACTAGCACAAAACCCTTTACCACTTAAATTCTACCAAAAATGTGAGGATCACCCTTAGATTAGTAGGAATTAAAAGCATTCATCTTTAATGCTTAGAGTGTGAACCGGTAGTATATTAGATTCTAGAACTTGTTTTGTGATGCATTCCGAGATCGCTAGTGAGACTACACTTGTGTAGTTAGGAATAACTAAATGATAAGAGGCATTAGGATAACCCTTGTTTGATACCCGTAATATAATTACTTCTTCCACATCGGTTGAGTAATTCCCCCACACATTTGCGTTGTACTCATCTTTAGTACACGATACCCTAGTTAACCCCTCGAGCCTATCCTTTTCGCGGTTCTCGTGATGTTTCGGTTTTCGAATATCAATGAAAACATTGTTTACACCCCACCCCAAATGTACACCCAAATCGCCTTAGCCTACCTTGTATGCACTCACTTTTAGTGCATTATTGTTATCACCCTAAACCCTTAGTTCAATTATCTAATTACTTGCATGAGTTGCTAAGTTGAGTCATATCTTTTGTACACTTTTGGGACGATTGGGACTCATGGGAAAAGTTAAAGTTTTAAATGACTAAAGGAACGCCAATTCCTTTATCTGCGTAATAACGTACTCCAAGTGTTTTGATCTTTTCAATTCGGGTCATATTAGTGTTAGAGTAATAAAACTCAAGTGTAGGGATGTGCTATAAATCCCTATTATTTTGATGTTATCGTAGAGGATGGTAGAGTAAAAGTGTATGAAAAAAAAAAAAATCGAAAAAAAAATAGAAAAAGAAAAAGAAAAAAAAAATAGAGTGTAAAAAAAAAAAAAAAAAAAAGGGGCTACCATCCTACATCTTTCTTTAAATTTATGTTTGTTTATTTCGGTTATCTAGAGTTTAGAGTGTCGAGTCTTGGCTTATAGCGCCATTCTTCGTATGCATGTAACATTGAGATTTTGACTTGCCACCACTAAAATAGCCTATCCCACCAAACCCTTTGTTTCCCTACCGTAAGCCTAACGTTACAACCCTTTAAAGACCTCTTTGATAGTCTTTCCTAGGTGCTTACGCCAAAGCGATGGAGGTTTGATCTATTCTCAAGCCTATGGTAATCTATGTACTAGGACCGGTTAATGAGTGTTTATCTTCCATTTCCAATTTGCTATATTTCATATACACCGAGAGATGTGAGTATCCAAACACCCCATGTGAGGTGCTAGTATGTAATTCCGTGCTTGTTATGACTTTTATGGGCTTATATGTGTTGTGGACTGTTTTAAACCAATGCTTCATGATCCCTAACTTATAAATTAATTGGCTAAAAGCACATTTGCTTGAGGACAAGCAAATACCAAGTGTAGGGATATTTGATAAGGTTTTAAAATGTACCTTTTGAGGGTCGTTTAAGCCCTTATTTGATCACTTTTGTATCCGTTATTGCTTAATATCGTTCCTTTTCACTTTTAGGTCTCTCGAAGGCAAGCTAACAAATAGCACTTATTTGGACGAAAAGGCGGATATATGAAGAAAATGGCCAAAGTCAAGAATCGAGACACTCAAGTTGCTAAATTACAAGGGGACGGCGTCCTGCGCTAATCTATGACGCCGTCGGAGGAATTTGTGACGACACGAAGAGAAATTGCTAGTTTTAGAGGACGGTCGGGCTTTAAAAAGAGTAGGCCGTCGCATCTCGGGCGGCCTAGATTCAATCCGGACGGCGTCGGAAGCTAAAGAGGACGGCGTCACAAGCATAAGGTGGCCGTCGCAAGATTAACAGCCAAGGCGAAACCCTAATGACGGCGACACGGCGGCGTCACAAATCATATGGTGGCGCGTCGCACATGTAATCTTATATATAGAATCCGAATTTTTCAGTTTTAGGAGGAGTCTTTTGGGTAAACTTTTGGAGTAAAACCTAAACCGAACCAAGGTCGTATTTTAGGGTTTTAAACCCTATCTTACACCAAGATAAGTTGTTTACTTCATTAATTTAATTATGTCTTCAATTATTTGTGTGTATGCTTGCATGTTCTCCATGTCCGGCTAATTTACTTGTGTGTTTGCTAGGAATATGAAACTTAATTATTGAATATTGATTGGTTGTTTCTTATCTTAGTTGATTAATGATCTAGTAATGCGATAGGTCATTCGTTGTGTACTTAATTCTTGATTAATCTTTGTGAACCTTAGGTTATAGCACTTTGAGTTGTTGTAAGCTAAACTATCCAAATAGGCCTTAGAGTTAGAGTTTATCATCCTAGTGGGTTTTGTAGACGAGACCCTTTGGTAACTTCAAAGAGTAGGGAGAAACGCACCCTACAACTTTAGACACACAACGCAACTAGGAATAAGGACGTGACAATTCAACCAACAATAGAAGATAATTAAGGAGTAGTAAAACCTAAGTAAACACATCTTTAAACTATCATACGAGCACACAATAATTAGACATAGACTACCACCACCTTAGTTTAGATAATTAGATAATAGTAGAGTAATCGGTGAAATACCAACCCCCAATCCGAACCCGAGATTAGTACTTTTCCTTTTCTAAAAATATAAAAAGATAAAAATAATCTTCCTCAACCCCAACCTTAGCGTAGTAACTTCTCACTAGCATTCCTATTCCCCTAGAGAACGATATCAATTCCCGTGGCTTACCCTAATACTACACTACAACGATTAGGTTCACTGCCTAGGGTGTTGAAAAACTTGCTCGACGAAAAGGAAGTTCCTTTGACCCCGAACGCGCTGTGTAAGCGTATCACTTTCCTCATCAATATCCTCAGCAGTAACAACAATATTATGTGCAAAAACCATAACAACAAGTTTATCAACATCAACCACCAGTATTTCCACCTCCAAATCAACAATTCCCTCAGCACCTCCCTCCACAACAACCTCAATTTGCTACATATTTTCAATACACACCTCAATATGCTTTGCAAACTACTATTATGACACAAAAGGAACCTTCTTGGTTTGGAAAGATGTTTGAAGTGATAGCAGGGTTCGGGGTCGAGAAAACCTCCTTTTCCACGAGCAAGATTTTCAACCCTCTAGGCAGTGAACCTAATCGTTGTAGTGTAGTATGGGGTAAGCCTCGGGGATTGATATCGTTCTCTAGGGGAATAGGAATGCTAGAAAGAATTTTATGAAGAGAAGGTGGGGTTGAGGATGATTCTTTTTTATCTTTTTATGTTTTTTAGAAAGCAATGGTAAAATCTCTGGGCAATTGGTTGGGGGTGGTACTTCTACCGATTTCTCTACTTCTACTAATTATCTAATTTAACTAATTACTACGGATAGCTATGTTTAATTGAGGTGTGCTCGTATGATGATGAAAGATGTGTTCACTTAGATACTATTACTCCCTAGTTATCTTTTATTGGTCGGTTGAGTTGTCACGTCCTTTATCTTAACGCGTTGTATTCCTATTAGTCGTACGGTGTGCGTATTCCCTAGTTCTACGAGGTTATCTCTCGTATAGGATTCACGGATTCGACAAACCTAGGCTAATTCATCCGGGCACCCTATCATCCTCAAGCATACTCACGCAATAAATACAACGAAGGCCTAATTGCACTCTTAAGCCTATATCAATTAAGACAAGAAACAACCTAACAACAATCAACAACTAGGTTTCATAGATCTAAGCAAACACACAAGTAATTTAGCTAGACATGTTAGACAAGCAAGCATACACACAATCAATTGAACATGGGGTAGACATAATGATAAATTGGATTAACAAACTTATCTTGTTGTGTAAAATAGGGTATGGGACCTTAAAATGCTGTCTAAATCGGACTACAACTGAGTTAGGGTTTGCTCTCCAAAATTTTACCCCTTAAAATATAGAAAAATCAAATTCTATATATAGATTCACAATCGCGACGGCGTCACCTTTTGCTAGCGACGCCGTCAGGTCACCGTCATTAGGGTTTCATTTTGGCCAAGTCATGAATGGGACGGCGTCACTTGAGAGTTGTGACGCCGTCATTCCTTAGTTGCGACGCCGTCTGGGTTCTAGATCTGGGTCGTCTGGAGTGAAAAGTGTGAGTGACGCCCTCCATATTTTAGGCATGAAACCGTCACGCTTTAGGACCAGAAATTCCACTGAGCCGTCTTGGGCATATTTTGATCAAGTCTTCATAGAGCAACGGCGTCGCCCTTTGGATGGGATGACGTCAGGTTCTATTGATCAGTCTTGAGTGTCTTCGATCTTGACATTGCCATTTTCTTTATGTTTTTGCTCCTTTTCGTCAAAATATGCTTCATTCCAACATTTTGCTTCCAAAAGACCTAAAAAGTGAAAAGGAACGAAATTAAGCAGTAACGGATATAAAATGTGTCGAAATAGGGTTTAAATGACCCTCTAAAAGTGTACATTTTAAATCCTTATCAAATATCCCTACACTTGATATTTGTTTGTCCTCAAGCAAATGTGCTTTTGACCAATCAATTTATAAGTTAGGGGGTATGAAGCATTAGTTTAAAATAGTTCATAACAAGTAAAAGCGACACAATAGTCATAACAAGCACGGAAATTATACGCTAGCACCTCACAAGTGGTGTTTGGATTCTCTCATCTCTCAGGTTTATATGAAATATAATATGAATGGAAATGGATGATAAACACTCATTACATTCGCATAGTACATAGATTACCATAATCTTGAGAATAGATCAAACCTCCACCGCTTTGGAATAAGCACCTAGGAACAACTATCTAAGAGGTCTTTAAAAGGGTTGTAACGTTAGGCTTAGGGTAGGGAAATAAAGGGTTTTGTTGGATAGGGGATATTTAGTGGTGACAAGTCAAAATTCTTATGTTACAAGCATGTAAAGCTTGGCGTTGCTAAGCCAAGACTTGTTAGGAATTATTGAAAATTAATGTAATAGTATAGAGGTTCCTCCGATAAGGTTCATTGTTAGTTTTATTGTTTACTGGCGATAGTGCGGTTTACGATGTTAGTGCGTTCTGGCGATAGTAGTGTTTCATGGATAGTAGTATCCGTATTATTAGTAATTAGTTAGGATATGCATGAGTTATATTAGGAAGAGATAATGCATATCTTTTATACGTTTTGTAAATAGTTGTATTAGGGTTTCTTATAGTATAAAAGAAACCTGCGGCTATGAGTTATGTATGTGATTGAAAACATTCTTAGTGAATTAATATAGATCCATAGAGGATCAAAGTTTTAGTTGTTATTATCTTCTTTAACTCTTGTGTTCATATTCCGCGTGAGCATAAGTTTATAGAGGTTCTCCATAGTTTACTTGTGATTACACAAGTATTCTATCTGTTTCTTAAAGGCTCTAAAGATCTATCTAGGACTGATTCAACAAGTGATATCAGAGCCTGGTGAGAATCTCTCTAAGAAGATCACTTTACTCTCTCAAAACTCTAAAACTCTCTAACAATGTCAGATGGAGAAGATGATATGGAAAAGCCTAAGAGCAGCACTCAGACTCAAACAGTTCAACAGGTTGTTACCACCACCATGTCTAAAAACAATGCTAAGTTTCCCTATCTTAAGAAGGATGAATATGATATCTGGGCAATGAAGATGGAAAATTAGATCACCACCAGTGACTACCTTCTCTGGAACATTGTCCTGAAAGGTAACAGTAAGAAGAAAACTGAAAGAGATACTCTAAGGAACGTGATAATTCTTCCAGCAACAACTACTGATGAACATATTGCACTTCAGAGGGAAACCAAGGCAAGGGCTATCTTGCTCCAAGCACTTCCGGATGACCATATGGGTGATTTTCATCACCTTGATGAAGCAAAGGAAATCTGGCGAGCAATGAAGGCAAGGTTTGGAGGTAACAAAGAATCCAACAAGATGAGAAAGACAATGCTCAAGCAGGAGTTTCAGGAGTTTAAGATTTCTGAAGATGAAGGCATACACAAGGGGTATGACGGGTTTCAGAAGATCTTGAACCAACTTAATCAGATGCAGTCAAAACCTGACAATGAAGACTGCAACACCAAGTTCCTAAGGGCTCTACCTTCTTCCTGGAGGCAGGTTTGCCTTACTCTCAAGGCAAAGGGTGGCCTTGAATACTTAAGCTTTTATGACTTGTAAAATAAGCTTAGGACTCTTGAAATTGATATCAAGGGTCACTCAAGCTATTCTCTCACTCCAACAAATTTAGCATTTTTTAGTACTACCAGTGCTAATACCAAGATGTCCTATGCTGATAGCCCCACCTCATCATCAGCAGCAACCACAACATACACCTCTTCTGGATCAAGATCAAATTCTATTAATGTGATGGAAGATGTGCTTTATTCATTTGTTGCTGACAGTGAACCTCAACAGCAGCTGGCCTATGAGGATTTTGATCAGGTGGATAAGTGGGACTTGGAGGAGTTGGACATAAAGTGGCATATGGCTATGATTTCTGTAATAGTCAATAGGTTTGAGAAGAAGTCTGGCAGGAAGATCAATTTCCAGGGAAGGGATGCAACCAGGTTTGATAAAAAGAAGGTCAGGTGTTATGAATGCAATCAATTAGGTCACTTTGCTAGGGAATGCCCAGATAAGAAGGGAAGTGACAAGAAAAGATACTCTGCATTCAAGCTCAAGGAACATGAGTGATGTGCTACGTGTGTACAAGTTTTAAATTTATAAAAGACGATTTACCAATTTTACCAATAACACATACGAGCAAGTGCACTCATCCGTTATAGCAATATTATGAAGGTAAGTCGGGATCGTTCGCAGGGATTTGAGTGAATCTGATTAAAAAGTCTAAATCAACTAAGGCAATCCAAAAGCATATAACAACGGAAATAGATATAATGAAATTCAGATGATTAAAAACTACACTTGCTTAAACTAGTTTTTTATCCTTGATTAGTATGATTGTGTTAACTTCTTAACATGTTGGTTACGATAATTAGTTGATATACTAATCTATTGTTCTTACAAGTTAAACCTTCATCAAGATTTTAGTTCATAAAAACAAGCATTAAGTTTAACCAATCAATTTAAGATCAATTCAAGTTTCATAAGTTTATTTTCACAAACTTAAACACAAAAACATCAATTTGCTTTATCAAATTTGCTTAAGAAATGGTCAATACAAAATGTAACCGATTATAGACAAAAGGTTACAATTGATTGTCAAAAACTAATCTTACAACCTTTTAGATGTTTCCAATCAATCCAACTTGATAATTAAAAAGCGTTCTTATTACAACCACACCTTAGTTCCTTTGTTTAATCAAGAATAATGGGTAAAAACAATCATCCATAGACAAAATGATTATAACTAGTTGAATAACAATAAGTTCTTTCGACCTCTACGATTACTATCAACTAGTCAAACTTGATTAACAAATGTCACTATGAAACTTTAGCATAATTGGATCTTAAAATCAACTAGAAATTGAATTAAAACATGTTAACACAATCACTAACTAATCACATGATAATCAACATCATTTAAGCAAGTGTATAAAGAAACTAGCCACTCATAGCAAACATAAACATAAACTCAGTACTTTGAACAATAGAAAACATGATTAAGAGTCTTACAATGCTTGGAAAAAGATTACAAATGGTAAAGTAATGATTCCCAAAGTATTGGGGTAGACTCCTTGGGGTTTTGGCCTTTAAATACTTCTGGAACTCCAAAATTTCTTGGACTTCTGATGATGAATTAGAGAGCTAAGAGCTTTGTTTGATGAGTAGAGAGAGTTGTATTGAAGTGTGTGTCTCATATGCTCACAAGAGGTCTCTATTTATACTAGTTCCAAGGCCTAGGGTATTAATTGCTGAACTTGGTCTCCAATGAGTTAGGAAGGGACTAGAATACACCAAGGGAAGGACCTAGAATCATTTGGATACAAAGGGGAAACTTAATGATGAAGTTTTGGCAGAAACAGGCCTTCCAACCGGATCGGTCGCTTGACCAACCGATCCGGTTGGTCTTCTACTAGTGTTCCAACCGCATCGGTTGCGGGTGGCAACCGATCGGTTGGACTGGCTTCATAGGCACCTATTTGATCTTCACCCAACCGATCCGGTTGCGGTTGCAACTGATTCGGTTGGTCTTCCTGAGTGACGGAAAATCGATCTTTACTTTATTCTGACTTGTAGAGCTTGGTTATTCAATCATCTTGGTCATCTATGGTACTTGAAATACTGATTTGTGCTTGACATGCTTCACTGAAACGGGAATCTTCCATTTGTTGAACATTCTTTTACTTTTCCTTCCGTTTCACTGCACTTGGTTATAAACACTAGACAAACATCTTTTGATGCGATTAAGCACTGAAATCATACAAATATAACCAAATAACATATACAAAAGCACACATAACGCCATCGAAAACATGTACAATCGAGCGTTATCAAATTCCCCACACTTAAACTTTGCTTGCCCTCAAGGAAACTGGGAAAAACATCCACTGGTACAAAATCATGATTACGAAAAATATGATGCAAATCTACCAAGTACGAGTACGAGAGAAGATTTATCAACTAAGATTTTAAGGGTGAAACTTTCAAGATGTTTGACAATATCCAATGATTTTCTTGCATGATTAACATTTCAAAACACCTCACGAAAAAAAAGGAACGAAATATAACTCACTTAATCACTCAATTTTTAGTGGAGTAACAAGAGAAATCAAACTCATTTCTCAGTCATGATTAGATTATTACCATAAGCTTGTACAAGAAACAAAACTCCACCGACGTGGCATGAGCACCAAGCAAAAACATCTAAAGAGGACTTTTATTCTAGTTATAATGTTAAGGCTTAGGGCTAAGGGTATGGATAAGGCATGGGAATGTTAATGAAATTGGTGTTAAAATAGAATCAAGTCTAATACCCGTGTTGCTAGTTACCAAACAATCCGCAAACCAATAAATAATTATAGCTTCATTTTCTTTTCTTCGGATTTCAACAACTATTCGCTTTGATTTGCCATGACAATTTTTCTTCGAACATAGCACATTGGCTAATACATTCATATTTTCAACATTTTTTTTAGAATCATAAACTCATCCTTGAAATGGCTCACACAACTAACAAGGTGCGGTTACTCATAATCATTTGAACAATCTTCTCATTCCAGGGGACTAGCAACCAACCGTTTAGACATTGACAAGGGTTAGGCTAAGGTTTAAAGTGTAAAATCTTTTTGTATTTTATGGATTTATCAAAAACGAAAAGGATGGCTCGGAGGGTGTAACTAGGGGTATCTAGAGCTAAAGATGAGCGCTACAAATGGGTCCATGTAGGTGGTTAACTTACCAATGTGGTTAGCTAATATAGCATAATATGAAAAATGGAAGGTCATTTGGGTTAAATCCTAAGGTGCCTCTTTATCACATGAATTTACTTATATCGCACGAATGTGATCTCACTACGGTCTGGTAATGATTTACAAGCACAAGTTCTGGAATAAATAAAATCACCTACACACTTATAGAAAAAGATTCAAGCATAAAAGATGTATGCTTTATATAGAACATGCTCAAATCCTCACAATTTTTAGTGGTAAGGGCTATAATTTGTGCTAGCAAATGTTTATCGATCCCCGAATGGATTGCAATATTAATCGGAACACATCTCAAAGTTTCAAATATTACCAGTTTTACTAGTGGTTTGATCCAGTTATTCTAATATATTACCCTAAAAGCATGAAAATAACTAGATCACAAGGGCGAACAAAATTTTAAAATTAAGCTTAAAAACTCTAATTTTCCTATTCATCCCCACACTTAAGTTAAACATTGTCCTCAATGTGAAAAACGAACTTCAAAGCATAGAAATAGGAAAATAGAGATAAAACCAGATATTCCAATGAGTTTGTCAGCTTATTTTTCTTTATCCAAGCATCCACTGGAGTAATCATTACCTGCACAAAATCTTATATACAAACAAAAAGACTTTTATTAAGATGTGGCACTCCCCCACACTTAAGTTCAACCAAAGGTTTAAACTTTGGGGTGTGACCACAGAAAATCAAATTTGAAACACACGGGTTGCCTCCCGAGAAGCGCTTGTTTTATTAACGAGTCATCAGCCTGACTCGAATATTCCCGAATTTACTTGGCCACAGATGCAGCCTTGAACATTTTGAAAAGTTCGGGGACAACATGAATTATTCACCAGTAGCATCAATATCGCTCCAGATGAACTCAGCAGATGGTTTCCAAGGAAAATTTTGTGGGATTCTTCCTGGAAAAGCTGCTACAAAGGTGATGGTTTCGAATTCATTTTCAGGTGAAACTGTCTCAACTGATATTTCATTCATTTGCTTCTTATCATAGTATAGTTTGATTCGGTGCCCATTAACGATGAAACTTCCACCCTGTTTGTCATAAAGTTCGACATAACCGGATGGATATCCATGTTTAACGATATATGGTCCAAACCATCTTGGTTGTAATTTAGGAGCTTTGAATTTGAATTTCATATTCAAAAGTAGAACTTTATCTCCAGTTTTGAATTCTTTTCGAATTCTCAGCTTTTTGTCATGATAAGCTTTTGTTCTGGCCTTATACAGTTTGGAATTTTCGTAAGCTCGGAGTCTTAATTCATCGAGTTCATGCAATTGCAAAAATCTCTTCTCTCCAACTATTTTGAGATCGGTGTTACAGCTTCTAAGAGCCCATGAAGCACGATGTTCAACTTGAGCGACAATGACAAGTTTTTCCATACGAGTCTCGCAAGGAGTTGTGCCAATAGGAGTTTTGTAAGCCGTACGAAATGCCCACAGAGCATCGTCAAGTTTATTCGACCACACTGAAGGATTGTCCTTCACTATTTTTTTGATATTCTTTTAAGAGCTATGTTGGTGTTTTCAACTTGGCCACTGGTTTGTGGGTGATAAGCTGTCGCGAATCGATGATGAACCCCATATCTTTTCATGGTTTTCTCCATTTGTCGGTTATAGAAATGGGTTTCTCGATCGCTTATCAAGGCTTTGGGGATTCCATAACGAGCGAAATGCTTTTTGAGAAAATTAACAACGACGCGAGCATCGTTTGCTGGTAAAGCTTCAGCTTCTGCCCATTTGGACACATAATTTATAGCAACGAGAATGTATTCGTATTTGTGGGATTTAAGAAATGGTCCCATGAAATCAATTCCCTAAATATCGAATATTTCACACACTTGAATGCTTGTCAATGGCCTTTCGTCTTTGCGTGAAAGGTTGGTGGTTCTTTGGCAAGCATCACAGTTCTGAACAAGTGTATGTGCTTCTTTCAATAATGTTGGCCAATAGAATCCAACATCAAAAATTTTTTTAGCTGTGGTGGAAGGACCATAATGTCCCCCAGTTGGGCCATGATGACATTCGTCAAGAATCTTGCGAGTTTCGGAACTAGAAACACATCTTCGGATCATTCCGTCAGGGCACATTTTGAAAAGATATGGTTCTTCCCAAAAGTAGTATTTAAGTTCCGAAAAGAATTTGCTCCTTTGAGCGTGAGTTTAACCTTTTCTGAGAATTCCTCCAGCGAGATAGTTCGCAAAGTCAGCAAACCAAGGATCGTCATTTCCATCAATGGTCATGAGGGTTTCATCAGGGAAGTAATCATCGATTTCTTCTTCCTTTAACTCCTCAAGATATGGGTTTTCAAGACGTGATAAATGATTAGCGACTAGATTCTCTGCTCCTTTCTTATCTTTGATTTCGATGTCAAATTCTTGGAGTAGCAGAATCCATCGGATAAGACGCGGTTTAGCATCTTGTTTGGTGAACATATATTTGAGTGCCGAGTTATCGGTGAACACGACTGTTTTTGAGAGTACGAGGTAAGATCGGAATTTGTCGAACGCAAAAAATACGGCCAGTAATTCCTTTTCTGTGACTGTATAATTTTGCTGAGCACTATTCAGTGTCTTGCTAGCAAAATATATGGGCCGAAAGTGTTTTCCTTCTCGTTGGCTTAAGACGGCTCCGATAGCAAAATCGCTGGCATCGCACATAAGCTCGAAGGGTAGTGACCAATTAGGTAAAACCATGATCAGAGCACTATTCAGTTGAGATTTCAATGTTTCGAAGGCTTTTATGCAATCAGCATTGAAGTCAAAGACATAATCTTTCTCAAGAAGTTTTGTCATCGGACGGGATATTTTTGAAAAATCTTTGATAAAGCGGCGATAGAAACCAGCATGTCCTAGAAAACTTCTAACGGCTTTGACGTCAGTTGGTGGTGGAAGTTTCATGATAACGTCGATTTTTGCTTTATCTACTTCTATGCCTGCACTGGAGATTTTGTGGCCAAGCACAATTCCTTCGGTCACCATGAAGTGACATTTTTCCCAATTAAGGACAAGGTGTGCAGCTTCGCATCTTTCGAGCATTTTATCAAGATTGGAGAGACAAGCTTCAAATGAGTTTCCAAAGACTGAAAAGCCATCCATGAAAACTTTCATAGAGGTTTCGAGCATGTATTGAAATATGGCTATCATACACCTCTGAAAAGTCGCAGGTGCATTACAAAGACCAAAAGGCATACGCCGATATACGTAGGTTCCAAAAGGACAAGTGAAAGTGGTATTTTCTTGGTCATTAGGATCGATTGGAATTTGAAAGTATTCTGAAAATCCATCGAGGAAACAAAATAATTTATTTCCTGCTAGTCTTTCAAGCATTTGATCCATGAACGGGAGTGGAAAATGATCTTTTCTGGTGGCTTTATTTAATTTACGATATTTAATACAAACGCGCCAACCAGTGACAGTTCTAGTAGGGACTAGTTCATTCCGTTCATTAGTCACAACCGTCATTCCTCCTTTCTTGGGAACACAGTGAACGGGTCTCACCCAAGGACTATCCTCGATTGGGTAAATGATACCAGCATCGAGAAGTTTTATGATTTCCTTTTGACAACTGCTTTCATGTTGGGATTGAGTCGACGTTGACGTTCCACAACGGTTTTAATCCCATCTTCGAAATTGATTTTGTGTTTGCAGAAATTAGGACTAATTCATGGGATGTCAGATGTTTTCCAAGCGAAAGCTTGTTTATGATTTTTAAGGACAAAAACTAAACTTTCTTTCTCATTGGCCTCGAGTAATGAAGATATGACTACTGGAAGAAGTGAGTTTTCCTCCAGGTAAGCATATTCAAGATGATCAGGGAGAGGTTTGAGCACGAGATCTGTTGGTGGTTCTTCGAGAGAAGATTTTATTCTCATTTCATCATCGAAAGTTATTTCTTCAAAATTCTCTTCCTCCATTTCTTCCTCCTCCGTGTTATCTCCTTCGAACTCCACTTTCATGAAATCAACAAACTCTTTGTCAAAGTCTGTTTCATTGATTTTTTCAGAAGTAGTCATGAATGGATCATATTTGTTAAGTAATGCATCCAATTCTTCGTCAGTGACTTGATCGATAACATTGATGTTGAAACAAGTGTCATCACTGGAACGTGGATAGCGCATTGCTTTATCGATTAGAAAGGTGATTCGATCTTCTCCAACTCCAAGGTTGAGTTCTTTTCCTTTCACTTTGATGATCGCATCAGCGGTATTTAGGAAAGGTCTTCCTAAGATGAGTGGGACTTTACTATCTTCTTCCATTTCTAAGATTACAAAGTCCACGGGAAAAATGAATTTACCGACTTGAACAAGCATATTCTCGGCAATTCCAACAGGATATTGATAAGAATGATTTACTAATCGAATGCTCATTTTTGTTAGTTTGAGGCTGTTGTTGCATAATTTGGAATACAGCGAATAAGGCATCAAATTGATACTTGCGCCAAGGTCGGCTAAAGCATCGCATTGAATATTGTTCCCGAAAGTACATAGAATAAGAAAGCTCCCAGGATCTCCGAGCTTTGGCGGTATTTTTTTTGAACGATGGCATAGCATTCTTCGTTAAGGAAAGTAGCTGATATTTGCTCTAGCTTGCTTTTGTTATTAAGAAGTTCTTTCAAGAATTTCCCGTAATTGGGCATTTCGGCTAAGACATCAACTAGAGGAACAGTGAGTCTAACCTCTTTGATTATTTCAATGAACTTCTTATAACGCTCTTCCATTTTTTCTTTCTTAAGGCGTTGAGGATATGGAATTTTTGGTGTGTACGCCTTGACAGATGGGGTGGTTTTCTTCTTGGTGGTTTCAGTTGTGTTGGTTTCCTCAGCTTCATCCTCACTATTTTGGGTGATAGGAGTATTTTCATTAGGATTTGGTGGTGGTTCATACGAGAGACCACTTCTTGTGAAGACAGCATTGATATGCTCATTTCTTGTTTGTGGTGGACGGTACGTTTTATCATTTGATGGTTTTGGGTAAGATTGGGTGTTACTTGGTAACGAACTAGATGGTCGAGAGGAATATTAGTCAGAAAATCTGCCAAATTTGTTTTCAAGATCTTGGATAGATGCTTGATGATTTTTCTGTCCCTGCTCAACTTTGGCTTTGAGATTGAAAAATTGATTTTTGATGAAATCATTTGCAGATTTTTAAGCAGCCACGAATTCTCTCATGGTTTTTTCAAATTCGGATTCTTCCATCTTTTTGTCGAAGTTTTGTGAGGGCGGATTATCAGTTCGAGGTTGAGAATCACGGTTGTCATCCCTTGGTCGGCGGTCTTGCCAATTTCCAGAATTTCAACCGTAATAATTACCACGATATCCTCCTCCATGATATCCTCTTTGGACATAATTCGCTTCTCCTTCGTTAGGTCCACCCATGGGCTTATCGTCGCACTCAGACGATGGGTGATTTCCTCCACAATTGTTGCATCCGTCTCAGATTTCCTTCATTTCTTCTTTGATATCTTTGTATTGCGAGTCGATTTTTGAGGTTAAGGCTTCCATTTTATCCATGAGTTTTGAGGTATTGGTGTTTTCGACAAAAGCAACAGTTTTTCGAAGAGGTTTGGTTTTGGAATCTTTAGACCAATCGAGTTTGAGAAGTACTCGATCTTCTAGTAATTGGTGTGCATCGTTAGGAGTCTTATAGAGAAAAATTCCTCCGGCATCAAGGATGCCTTGAGAGATTTCATCTAGTCCATGGTAAAAGATTTGGATAATGGTTCCTTTGGATAATCCTTGTCCATGACAACTCTGGCAAATCTTTCATCCGCCAAGCTTCGACAAGTGATTCGTTGGGATTTTGTGTGAAAGCACGAATTTCTCCCATTAATCGATCAAACATGGCGGTGGAAAGAATCGGCACAAAGGCTTGCCTCATCTCCTCCCAAGTGTTGATAATTCACGGGTCAATTCAACGCACCATACTTTAGCATCTCCGGCGAGTGATTATGGAAAAAGTTTGAGTTTGATGGCATTGACATCGGTGTCGCCATAACGGAACATGCCGCAAATTTTGATGAATTCGGAGATATGCTTATGCGGATCGGCCCGTGCACGGCCATCGAATTGACAGTCTTTGATCATAGAAAGATGATGACCTTTCACGGTGAAGTTGTCACCAAGGTTGACAGCAACAATAGCACTCCCAAGGGTTGGTGCTACGGCTCGGTTGGTTCCCCACATGGGTTGATCGTCCGTCATGGGAAAAGGTAAATTGGTGAAAGGGTTGTAAATGACTTTGGCTTCTACAAGGTTATCAAATGGTGGGTTTGGTACTCTAGGTACACGATTGGCTAAGGGTATGAAAGGTGTTCTTCTTCTTCTTCGAATCAAATGTTCGGGGTTGGTAAGAAGTGAGATTGGTTCTATTCCCGCTGCACGAGTGTTCATACAACGACCTAGAGAATCCAGGCAATATCTAAACACATGGACAAACAAAGAAAACAGTTTTCTGGACAGAAATGAGTAACCGGATCGGTTTTGAGGAGCGATCGATCGGTTAGATGAATTGGGTATGGTTTAGGGCGTAACCGGATCGGTTGTGAGACGACCGATCGGTTGAAGTGTTCTGAATTTTTTTTTTTTGGAATGAATTGACTGACGTGGATTCAAAACTTGCTGAAACACAATCAAAGCCCCGGCAGCGGCGCCAAAAACTTGATGTGCTACGTGTGTACAAGTTTTAAATTTATAAAAGACGATTTACCAATTTTACCAATAACACAAACGAGCAAGTGCACTCGTCCGTTATAGCAAGATTATGAAGGTAAGTCGGGATCGTTCGCAGGGATTTGAGTGAATCTGATTAAGAAGTATAAATCAACTAAGTAATCCAAAAGCATATAACAACGAAAATAGATATAATGAAATTCAGATGGTTAAAAACTACACTTGCTTAAACTAGTTTCTTATCCTTGATTAGTATGATTGTGTTAACTTCTTAACATGTTGGTTACGATAATTAGCTGGTGTACTAATCTATTGTTCTTACAAGTTAAGCCTTCATCAAGTTAGTTCATAAAAACAAGCATTAAGTTTAACCAATCAATTCAAGTTTCTTAAGTTTATTTTCACAAACTTAAACACAAAAACATCCATTTGCTTTATCAAATTTGCTTAAGAAATGGTCAATACAAAAGGTAACCGATTATAAACAAAAGGTTACTGTTAATACAAATAAGCCGTGAAAACGTTTATTTATATTTTACGATCTTCTAATGTTTTGTCGATAACAAATATAAAATCATTTTAACGAAACAAATAGAGTACGTAAATAGTTTGAATTAATAGTTTTCTAACACACTTACGCTTTCACATAAAACACTAAAACAAGTATAAGTGATTTTATGACTTAGATACATATGTACAACAACTAGTGTTTACATATTAGATTAAACATATACTTAAACTAAGTATATCAAAATGGGTAAAACAAGTATATACTAAAATGGGTAAAACAAGTATATACTAAATAAGTAAAAACTAGCAAATGGTTTTGACCCATAACCCATGGTTTTATATATACCACTTAACCAAGTTCATTGTATCTAGAAAGAAAACCATGGATCAACCCATAACCCATGACCCATGGGCAAAGAGGATGGACCACGGATCCCTAGCTTTGTGCTAGCCGGATCCCTTGTGGTAGGGATCCGTGGGATCCGGTAAATGTAAGAGAATTTCTTCTATAAATAGAGAGCCATTTCTTCCTCTCTAGGTGTACCTTTTCATATATACTTCCCCAAAGTATTCTAACCCTCTAACCTCAGATCTAAGTGATCTATGTAGTTTGTCTTTTGCTTTTGTGTGATCTACTAGGTTCCTCTCAAAGGAAAGATCACCACCTCTTGAAGACGTGCAAGCTCAAAGTCCATGAGTTGCCATGCTTCGTCATCATCAAGACTACTAAGGTTATCTTGTTGATAGTTCTTCCTTTCTCCATAGATGTTGAGTTGAAGGCATTAGTGAAGAATGCCGAAAGTGTCAAGATGAAAGCATTAGTGAAAGGTGCTCATCATCCGTGTCAAAGCATTAGTGAAGGATGCTAAAGGTGTCAAGACGAAGGCATTAGTGAAGGGTGCCAAGCGTTGTGTCAAAGGCATTAGTGAAGGACGCCAAAGAATCAAATCAAGTAGCATTTGGGAAGAATGCCTAGGTCGTATAATCGATGAGGTGCATCTTTATACATATATGTATTTGTTTATATACAAGGATGGTGATATCCTTGATGGTGTTGTAACAAGGAGTAGATCTCCTTGAGACTAGGTGTTGTGTCGTGAAGGTGTAGTTCACCTAAGGTGTGAAAGAACTAGGTACTTAGCCTAGTACCTAATAAAGGGTAGGCGACGTTGTGAATGATTAGTTCTCCTAAGGTGTGAAAGAACTCGGTGGTTAGCCTAGCACCGTATAAAGGGTAGGCGACGTTGTGTCAGGTGTGGTTCGCCTTGGTGTGAAAGAACTCGGTATTTAGCTTTGTACCGGAAAATTTTTAAGCGACGTTGTGAAGGCTTCTCCGCCATAAGGAGTTGTTGTAGTGTTTACGAACTCTCTAGTAGGTGACTCGGGGAGTGGAGTAGGGCAAGGAAGGTGTCCTTGTAGCCAAACCACTATAAATACTTGTGTCGTGGTGATGTGCTTCTTACTCTTTATCTTTCATTACACGTTTATATATCTATCTATCAACGTCCAACATAAACAATCAAATAGATTGACATAAGTCGATCTAAATATTTAAAAGGAAGTTTTAAATTGGTAAAACTATTCAACCCCCCCTTCTAGTTTTCCACAATTGGCATCAGAGCTTCGTTACCAAGGTTCTTAAAGTATGTTGTACTTTAAAGACTTGATACGATCCGTGTATGTTTGAAAACTACAAAGAAGGATTTTTTTTAAGGTCATATTTTCTTTTAAATCATTTTGTCGGACATTGATAGATCATTCTAACAACTCTTGTTTTCAAGAAATCTTCAAGCTAGAATCTCTCCATAATCTTCATTCAAAGAATAATGAAGACAACATTCAAGGAAGGATCTATAAAGTAATCACAACTTACGTACACCAAGTACAAAGGATTACTTTAAAAGCTCATGAAGTATTTTTGGTATTAAGCCAAACCAAGAAGCATAGAGGTATGTTTTACCTTTCATTAGATAGGTTACATGAGTTCAATTTATTTCTTAGTTTAATAATCACTAGCATCGTTAGAAGTCTCTTTCGTCACTTCTCCGTCTTTTTCATCATCGGAATAGTATTCCTTTGATTCGTCAAACTAACGCCGTCACATATGAACCCTCGATATGTGATTCATCAAAAGCGTCATCCAAAACAATCTTCATCTAAATACCTCCAAACTATTTTTGTAAGCTAATTTATAAGCCTACTACAAAAATAATGTCAAACAACCCTTTTTCTGCTCACGATGAGCGGATCCTCTAGTTGTACTAGCGGATCCCAAATACAAAGGATCCGGGGAACCGTGGAATGAACTCGCCTATACGCTTTCAAAATTTCACCACCGATTACTTTCCTCTATTCACACAAAACAAAACGACCAAGCTACCGAATTAATCCTCATTGGCTTCCATAATTTCAAGTATTCCTTCCTAGAACACCATTGTAAGTAATTACATTAACTTGTTCTAATTTTCATCATCTTAATTCAAGGGTTTATGGTTTCTTAATTTCTAATCAATTAATTAGGGTTTTCAAACTAATCATGAAAAGGTGTTTTAAATCACATTGTGTTCACAACATTGTTAATACAAATCAAAACCATAAACCCATATCAACCAATTTAACCTAACTAAAAACTTGTATTTTAGGACCAACCATGCCCAAAGCCACTCAACAAGATCATCATGACACCGTCCATTACCTTACTCATTACTATCGTAAAAGGGTCGACCAAAACTAACCGTAAAATTTTCAAAAGCCTCACAAAACGACTTATTCACGAAGGACGTGTAGTCAAGGAATGTTTCCTTGAAGATACCGACATTCGTCAAGTTTTCTCAACAATCAACTTTGATTGCCTTCTTGACATTGATGAACAAATTTGTCCGGTTTTATTTTTGAATTCTACAAAAGTTTTAGGATCATTAGGAACACCGATAATAGCATCTTAATCGCCTTTATCATCAACACACAAAACTTTACTCTTACTCTCAACACTTTTGCTCAAATTCTTCGCATTCCTTGTGAGGGAATTGGTATGTACTCTCAAGATTGGGCAATTAACTCTCAAAACCGTGCACTTGATCCCAAGCCTCTCTATCACACTCCTCTCGATGATCCCGAAACCATTCGTGATACTATCTTTAAAATTAGGACCGACCAATCCCGTTATGATCGTAACAAAAGCTCATTCACCGTGATCCTTTTAAAATGGAACTTTTCAAATGCATTCCATGTTTAGAAAATGGAAGAAATCCTTAGGAAAACATCATTAGCCTAGTTGGAAACAAAGATCATCCAAACGCATGTCTTGTGCAAATGATCTATTGTCTTACTCACCAAAGGCCATTTAATCTTGCCTACTACATGGTAAGGAGAATGGTGGGGTATTCAAAGCTTCCAACATGGTACTTCCATACGGTATGCTCCTAACACGACTTTGTAAGTATGTTAGTGCATTGCAACCATCCCTATCAACGATGATCATTACCTCTCGATCACGCCATGGTACCTCTTACCAAACAACCCTCTAAACGGTTCATGGTCAATGGAGAGAAACCTGAAGCTCTCTCGGACTCCTCGGCCAGAGAAGAAGAAGAAGAAGATGAGGAAGACATCGACCCCGTATCCAACATCAAATTGGAAATCCTTGAGTACCATGAACAACTTCCAACCATTCCAAACGAGACCGTGGAATTTAAACAAATAAGAGGCATGATTCAAAACCTCGCCTACAACCTCACTAAGCCGTCAAAAAGGAAAAGGAAGAATTGACGAAAGAGACAATAGGAATGTGCTTAGTTTCACTTACTTTATGTCTGAATGTATTCTCTCTAATATTTTTAGTTTATGGTATTTTGGATATTGTTACTTTACCTTGTAAGTGATGTTTTATGATAACTTGCTTTTTCCTATTTGCTTGTCTTATAGATTTAATAGTGTACAAAATCTGCACATCATTTTCTGTGTAGGTTCTGTGTTGGTTCTGATCTGCAGATGCCGGATCCCTAGGATTAGCCTAGCCGGATCCTTCCCTTGAAGGAACCATGGGATCCGTGACATCAGATCAACAATGCAGTATTCAGCCATCAAAACTACTTTCTAGATATCATCACAATAGCTTGGCATATATTCTTTAGAACCCAACTAAGTCCACTTCAAGGATGAGAAAGGCTTAGATTCACTAAAGGCTTACTTAAGATCTTAGTCTGATTTTATCAACACATTTAAAACTCACCATATTTTCGCTTCAACTACTCACAAACTATTTCTCACCTCTCAAAACACTTTAAGAAAGCAAGCTAAACAATTTTAGAAAATTGCTTCTAGTCTTTTATATCTCAAGGTAAGACAAAATTAGTTTTTCAATTCTTGAAATTTTAAGATTTTTCTTAATATCACCTCAAGCTAAAACCGATCACTAGGATCATTTATTATGACTTGACACCCTCATAACTCTTAGTGTTATCCTTGGACATCCATTGGTAGTCTTCTTGTCCCATCCTTCTTCCATAAAAGAAATCATTTGCCATAACACTTATTACCTCTAATCATTCAAGTACCCTTCATCCTAAACCCTTAGGAGAACTGAAACATTCAAAATGAGATAAGCCTTAGCTCCCGAAACCTCATTACAAACTGTCATAATCTGGAGAGCCGGATCCCTAGGATTAGCCTAGCGGATCCCTTCAAGGAGGAACCGTGGGATCCGGGTGACAGCTTTATGCCAAACATAGCTAAAACAATCATTTCAACTCACCTTCCTAACTCAAACACTTCATCTCATCTTAAATGAGTTCCTAGATTAGTGAAACTCGAATCTTAGCCTTATGCATGTCAATCATCACATTTCCAAGAACATTAGTGGATTAAGTCTTAAATGCAATTGCAAAGTTCTTCCCTTTATAACCCACATTACCAAGAACACTTTAGTTATCAAACACAAACATAATTATCAGCAATTACAACCATCCTCCTTAGTCATTTCATCATGAGGAAAGCTCCTAGTGCTTACTCATCCACTCAAAAACCACCTAAGAAACTTGCTAGAATCATACACGAAGTTTCCTCAACCGAATCATCTCCGGTTAAGTCCACCTATGCTAGGATTTCTCCTACACCAAAGAAACCAATCAAACTAATTCCCAAGAAAAGTGTTCTCACTAAGATTTCATCACCAAATTCTATTATACCAAACATACCCTCCACAACTCAACCTAGTTCATTAATACCTAGAGCCATCTCCCAATCATCTCCACACTCTCACAATGTAGAAGCTTTACCTTCTTGGCCATCTCATCTTTCACCATTACCAACTAATTCACTTGAAAAGATTGAGCAACAAAATCAAAGTGTTGAATCAACACTTGATCCAAAAGCAAACTCTATTATTCCTCCCAATAGTCCATTTTGGATTATGAGAAGACATCAAAGGCAACCACCCGATCAAATGGAAGTTGATGCCTCTTTACCTCTACCCTCAAACATTGAAGAATCACCACTTAATGAGCCTCCACCAAATCCTCCTTCATTTGAAAATCCTCAATCCACTTCACTTGAACTTTCACCTCAAGAAACCCAAAACCATGACAAGGATTGCTATCATTGTAAACATGTTGAAAAGTTGATACATGAACTACGTGAAGAGCAACGTTTCATGTTTTATCACCTCCTCGAACGTTTCGAAGAGGTTAACAAGCCTAAACTACAATAAACATCATATTCAAAAGGTCAAACTTAGAACATTTAGGAAACCTTTCTCATCCTTGATCATCATTAAGCTTTTAGTCGAATCTTAAGTTTGGGTTAACTTATTAGCATTAGTAGCATCTATTTGGCTAGTTCATTCTCTTAGTTTTAGAGATTTGGTTGTGTATCTCTTGTTTTATTGAATGAAGACTTATATGCTATGATTATTATGTGTGTTGTGCTTGTTATATATTTCATTCCCTCCAATAGCACTCCTTGATATTTCTTCATCAAGAAACTGTAATGATAGCCGGATCCCTTCCAGATAACTAGACGAATCCTCCTTGAAGGGAACCGTGGGATCCGTGGTACAGAGCACAAATTTCTACTAACTTGAGTCTCTTTGCGTGAAATTATGCACTATACTCTTGTTTTTCTAACCTTTGTTTTGTAGTTATTCAAAATACACATGAAGATATTGACACCAAAAGCTAGGGGACCTTTGTGTCAAATGACATTGCAAAATTAATTGCAAACTTAATCCTATTTTGGGTTACACTTCATGACACCCCATTGCAACATTGCAATATTTAAGGGGGCACGTTCTCGTCACTTGAGACGAACCATTTGCAAACTTGATTGCAAACACAATTAGTTTATTTTACGTTATGTCCTTGACGCCTTTCAAAGGGATGGACTCGTCAAGGGGAGTTAAGACGAGTACCATTCCCGTCACTTGCTCTCTTTACATTTTTTCTCTTATAAAAATTGTGTTAGTTTCTTTTAACACTTTTGTTTCGACAAAAAGGGGAGAAGAAAGTAAAACTACAAATTCAAACTTTTACAATTTTAGATTTTTCCTTAAAATAATTTTATGTTTTGTCATCAACAAAAGGGAGATTGTTAATACAAATAAGCCGTGAAAACGTTTATTTATATTTTACGATCTTCTAATGTTTTGTCGATAACAAATATAAAATCATTTTAACGAAACAAATAGAGTACGTAAATAGTTTGAATTAATAGTTTTCTAACACACTTACGCTTTCACATAAAACACTAAAACAAGTATAAGTGATTTTATGACTTAGATACATATGTACAACAACTAGTGTTTACATATTAGATTAAACATATACTTAAACTAAGTATATCAAAATGGGTAAAACAAGTATATACTAAAATGGGTAAAACAAGTATATACTAAATAAGTAAAAACTAGCAAATGGTTTTGACCCATAACCCATGGTTTTATATATACCACTTAACCAAGTTCATTGTATCTGGAAAGAAAACCATGGATCAACCCATAACCCATGACCCATGGGCAAAGAGGAGCGGACCACGGATCCCTAGCTTTGTGCTAGCCGGATCCCTTGTGGTAGGGATCCGTGGGATCCGGGTAAACAGAAGATAATTTCTTCTATAAATAGAGAGCAATTTCTTCCTCTCTAGGTGTACCTTTTCATATATACTTCCCCAAAGTATTCTAACCCTCTAACCTCAGATCTAAGTGATCTATGTAGTTTGTCTTTTGCTTTTGTGTGATCTACTACGTTCCTCTCAAAGGAAAGATCACCACCTCTTGAAGACGTGCAAGCTCAAAGTCCATGAGTTGCCATGCTTCGTCATCATCAAGACTACTAAGGTTATCTTGTTGATAGTTCTTCCTTTCTCCATAGATGTTGAGTTGAAGGCATTAGTGAAGAATGCCGAAAGTGTCAAGATGAAAGCATTAGTGAAAGGTGCTCATCATCCGTGTCAAAGCATTAGTGAAGGATGCTAAAGGTGTCAAGACGAAGGCATTAGTGAAGGGTGCCAAGCGTTGTGTCAAAGGCATTAGTGAAGGATGCCAAAGAATCAAATCAAGTAGCATTTGGGAAGAATTCCTAGGTCGTATAATCGATGAGGTGCATCGTTATACATATATGTATTTGTTTATATACAAGGATGGTGATATCCTTGATGGTGTTGTAACTAGGAGTAGATCTCCTTGAGACTAGGTGTTGTGTCGTGAAGGTGTAGTTCACCTAAGGTGTGAAAGAACTAGGTACTTAGCCTAGTACGTAATAAAGGGTAGGCGACGTTGTGAAGGATTAGTTCTCCTAAGGTGTGAAAGAACTCGGTGGTTAGCCTAGCACCGTATAAAGGGTAGGCGATGTTGTGTTAGGTGTGGTTCGCCTTGGTGTGAAAGAACTCGGTATTTAGCTTTGTACCGAAAAAGGTTAAGCGACGTGAAGGCTTCTCCGCCATAAGGAGTTGTTGTAGTGTTTACGAACTCTCGAGTAGGTGACTCGGGGGTGGAGTAGGCAAGGAAGGTGTCCTTGTAGCCGAACCACTATAATACTTGTGTCGTGGTGATGTGCTTCTTACTCTTTATCTTTCATTACACGTTTATTTATCTATCTATCAACGTCCAACATAAACAATCAAATAGATTGACATAAGTCGATCTAAATATTTAAAAGGAAGTTTTAAATTGGTAAAACTATTCAACCCCCCCCGTCTAGTTTTCCACAGTTACAATTGATTGTCAACAACTAATCTTACAACCTTTTAGATGTTTCCAATCAATCCAACTTGATAATCAAAAAGCGTTCTTATTACAACCACACCTTATTTCCTTTGTTTAATCAAGAATAATGGGTAAAAACAATCATCCATAGACAAAATAATTATAACTTGTTGAATAAAAATAAGTTCTTTCGACCTCTACGATTACTATCAACTAGTCAAACTTGATTAACAAATGTCACTATGAAACTTTAGCACAATTGGATCTTAGAATCAACTTGAAATTGAATTAAAACATGTTAACACAATCACTAACTAATCACATGATAATCAACATCATTTAAGCAAGTGTATAAAGAAACTAGCCACCATAGCAAACATAAACATAAACTCGAACTTTGAACATTAGAAAACATGATTAAGAGTCTTACAATGCTTGGAATAAGATTACAAATGGTGAAGTAATGATTCTCAAATTATTGGGTAGACTCCTTGGGGTTTTGGCCTCCAAATGTGGTATACGAACTCCAAACTTTCCCGGACTTCTAATGACGAATTAGAGAGCTAAGAGCTTTGTTTGATGAGTAGAGAGTTGTATTGAAGTGTGTGTCTCATATGCTCACAAGAGGTCTCTATTTATACTAGGTCCAAGGCCTAGGGTATTAATTGTTGAACTTGGTCTCCAAGAAGTTAGGAAGGGACTAGAATACACCAAGGGAAGGACCTAGAATCGTTTGGATACAAAGGGGAAACTTAATGATGCAGTTTTGGCATAAACATGCCTTCCAACCGGATCGGTCGCATGACCAACTGATCTGGTTGGTCTTCTACTAGTGTTCCAACCGCATCGGTTGCGGGTGGCAACCGATCGGTTGGACTGGCTTCATAGTCACCTATTTGATCTTCACCTAACCGATCCGGTTGCGGTTGCAACCGATTCGGTTGGTCTTCTTGAGTGACAGAAAATCGATCTTTACTTTATTCTGACTTGTAGAGCTTGGTTCTTCAATCATCTTGGTCTTCTATGGTAGTTGAAATCTTGATTTGTGCTGACATGCTTCAACGAAACGGAATCTTCCATTTGTTGAACATTCTTTACTTTTCCTTCCGCTTTCCTCGCACTTGGTTATAAACACTAGACAAACATCTTTTGATGCGATTAAGCACTGAAATCATACAAATATAACCAAGTAACTTATACAAAAGCACACATAACGCTACTGAAAACATGTGCAATCTGAGCGTTATCAATGAGGAACCTTAATCCCTGGTGTATGTGGATTCAATGCTTGACTGGACTGCTCATGAGACTAAAGATAAGGAGGTTAGTTCTTCTCAGTTTGGAATGCTTGCTGAGACTAGAGATGCTGTTGAGGAGTTTGCCCTAATGGGTATCTCATCTTAGGTAAATTCTTGTATATTTGAGTGTAATGATAAATATGGTGCCCTTAAGAGGGAATTTGATGACATTGAAGGCCAATATAAAGAAAACTTTATTCAGGTTCAAGCCTATAAAAATACTATTAAAACTTTGGAAAAACAAAAGGTTTGGTACCAACAAAATCAAATGGCCTGTGAAGAGAAAATTAGGGTGCTAGAAAGAGATTTAGAAAACACCACTAACATAATAAATATTTACGGAGAATGAAAATGTAAAAGTAAACTTAGAAAAAGAGGATCTAAAGGCTAAGTTAGAAAGTGAGGTGGCTAGACATAAAGAGTGGCACGAACAATCTAAGCATCTTTCTAAGTTATGGAACAGTTCTATGTCTGTAAAAACTAAGCTTGGGTTGAGTTTCAAGGACTATATAGGTCCAGATGATGTATATGACCCTAATGAATATAGTGTTTTTGACCCTATCACCGATGTCGAGGAAGAAAAGTATCGAAAACCGTTAAGTTTTTAAAAGGAGGGAAATGCATTCGCTTTCTTCATCAATTAATGGAATTGTTAGACCACCCTCCCGCATACGTAATTTGATGAATCACATATGACCTATGGCCAAAAGTCTAATGACTTATCCGAAGCTGGCAAAGAAACTAACGACTTTGTCTCTTGTTCTTTCAGTGATAAGACCCATCAGAGACCCATTCCAATGACTTTGCCAGTTGTGATTCAAGTGACAAGTCTGCATTACCCAAGCCCGTTGACCCTGTCCCAAGAGTTGCTGCTGATAAATCTACTTCAAAGACAGCTTCTTTTAAAAACATTTCTTGTTTTTAATTACATTAAAACAATTCGGTTTTGGTTGTGGTTTCAATAAGTTTGTTTGTAATAGACATCTCATGTTATGAACAAGCCTTTTA